>DF245731.1:2065-18353 GCA_000507305.1 Breviolum minutum Mf 1.05b.01 | reverse complement strand
CACATGACTCGCAATCGGATTCACCTTAGGAATAAAATAAACAATCTGAGTGGGCGAAGTTTAAACTCGTTGGTTTGCCCTGTAATCACATCAATTCTTGAAAACAAAGACGCTGCCACTCCGGAGCTGTACAGACTGATTCCGTTCGAAAACATGTTGCGAAAAAGCATGTGGCATGAAAAATCTTGAAAGGATAAACTGGAGATTGTATCATTTGTTCATACATTTTCATGTTGTGTGCGTAACCCTTCCACAAGAACATAACACTAGTACTGTAAGTTCATCAGCAGAAGCTGCATGGTGATTTATCTTACAGTATTCAATGGCCGAACTGCAAAGCTAGGCCACGTATCCAAATTCCAAAAGCACTATCTTTTGAGGAACCAAACCGCCGATGATGCTCTCGTCCTGAATTCATGCACTTGTGTAACTTGGATAGGCAAAGGGTATTGCCTGCCTTCGGCTCCTTTGGGCTGTGTTCATCTTTATGATTTTTCTCGGTATATAGATTCAAACCTCATTCAAACCTCTCTCCTTTGGCTAGTTGCTTACCTTGCCATTTACATACCCTCGACTTCTGCGTAGAGAATCGGGCAACTCCATTTAGAATTGAATCCTTCCTTCCTGAAGGTAAGAATCCAAAATAGATTTCGATTTCAGACCTTGGCTGTTCCAATCTTTAAATCTAACCAAAGGAAGTTAAGGAATGGGTCTAAAATGGTCATCTAAAATCGTATCCCAAGACCATTCGATTCGACCCAGGCTTCTCTCTTGGATTTGAGGCTGGAGATTCGGAGATGCGTTGATGCGTGATTTTTTTGCAGGGCTAGCTGTCCCTAAATTCGGAAGGTTTCAAGCAATTTCATCTAGACCCACAGAGATGGGGAAGATAGAAAATTAAGAAAAAACATGATGGAAACAACAAAACCTCCAGCCTTGAGGGGCTTGGATGGCNTCTAAAATCGTATCCCAAGACCATTCGATTCGACCCAGGCTTCTCTCTTGGATTTGAGGCTGGAGATTCGGAGATGCGTTGATGCGTGATTTTTTTTGCAGGGCTAGCTGTCCCTAAATTCGGAAGGTTTCAAGCAATTTCATCTAGACCCACAGAGATGGGGAAGATAGAAAATTAAGAAAAAACATGATGGAAACAACAAAACCTCCAGCCTTGAGGGGCTTGGATGGCATAGGGGGAATCTAGAATTGTTAGTCTGTTAGTCTTCAAATAGCTTTTCCGACATCCACAAGGTTTCAAGACCCCAGAATGGCCATGTGCCACTTGGAAAAATCGAAACTGTACAAACGAAGGTATACAATGATGAGTTCTTGGAAGCAAAAGGCATCCAACACGCGGGTACAGGGTGAGAATGAGAACATGCTGAGAACAGGATTTACGCAGGTATGGGGATACAATGAAACCATGATAACCGCCGTACACTGTCCATGGCTAGGAAATTCAAGCAGGAAAACCATGGCATCCTGGTACATAAATCCTAAGGATCTCGAAAACCTCATGGACTGCTTACATCCCAAGGTACTGTGAGTTGATGAACAAAATGAACTTTACATACATTCAGATGTCACCAATAAATTGTTTTTGAAAAACCTGGGTATTCAGTCCAAATCCCTGTCTAGGTCACTGCCACCTCCAAGTGATTAGCAAATCTTTGAACTTCACCCTGGTCCTGGACAAGGATGAGTTGGAAGAAATTGTGTCATACTTGCGATGTTGAAATCCAGCGAAGCAGTTGATATGCTTCAAATAATATCCAATGCTTTACAGGGTTTAATCAAAGATGTTTTTACTGCATATCTTATAACATTAACACGCAAAATCCGACCACCACCCACTAAATTTTCAAGCGAAGCTGCTGAAGATAACGAATCAGAGATATGCCCAGTAAAACTGGGTAGCGTAGGATTCTGATATTGGCCCCTGGATACCTGAGTGTCTCCAAGTGCTGAATTGGGAGCTTTGCATCCCAAAATTTGACACAAATGGGATAAATGAAGGGGTGGGAGGGTGTCAAATTTGGGTTGAAGGCACCATCTTGAGCCAAAATGCCCAAGTGGTGCACTTCTTCCCACCCTCCATCCCAGATGCGTGAACATGTTACACTTTACACGTTGTGTACCATTCAACATTAACACGCAAAATCCGACCACCACCCACTAAATTTTCAAGCGAAGCTGCTGAAGATAACGAATCAGAGATATGCCCAGTAAAACTGGGTAGCGTAGGATTCTGATATTGGCCCCTGGATACCTGAGTGTCTCCAAGTGCTGAATTGGGAGCTTTGCATCCCAAAATTTGACCTAATAATTCAAACTTGTGACCGCCACAAATGAAAACATTTGAGATGCAAATCCCCCGCTTAAAGGCTCAATCGTCCGATGTGTCACTAGACGTGGACGAACTATCACGATCAGAATCCTTATCAGTGGTGGTTTTAAAGCATCTGGGACACTTACGGTAGCTAATTAGTTGTGGTTCATCCCTGTACGTTGCAGCACTATGTCTGCTTGCGAATGACCACCCACATGCAGTCTTCCAATTAATAGGGTCCTGATTCAAGTCAACAAGGGAAAGATGCAGTACATAGGATGAAGTATTAGCAATCCACCAAACTTCCACCTGTGAGCGGCTTTGCAGTACAGTGGCCATGCCATCCAGCTCATCCCTCATGGATTCTTGTTGTTTGAGAAAGTCCTGTATTTGTTTGGACATGTTACTTGTAAGGGACCTCAATTCTCGGAGTTCCAGTAATGCAGCGTCGTAATCAACCCATTCCCTTGAGGGGTGAGATGATACCACCGAGTGTGGAAAACCATGGTTGAGGTGACTTGAGCGTAACGGTCCAGCCAATCTATCAGCGAAGTCCTGAAGAGGGCTTTCTGACAGGTAAGTTAATACAGCCATACTGCCCCAACGTCCTAGCAGTTGTATAGTTCTCGGATCCAGCCCCCAAGAAGCCAAAAGTCTGGCACCTGTGATACGGAAGGTGTGACCCGAATGAAGCCATTCCCCATTAGGATCAACTATGCATTCCCCAGCTCTTGAAATAGCTGCTCTGATGGTGGCAACCACACCATCCTTTGTGCAGTATGACCCGTGACGGTCCGGGAAGAATGGCCCCTGTTTGAAGCCCAATGAGTCCAACAGACGGGAATGTCCAAACAATACATGAAACGGACACGGTCGGTCAAGATGACAAATACACTTCCAGGTTCTCCTGCATCCTTTCGCTGCCCAATCGACTTTTGAAACAGGCAAGGTCAGTGTAACAGAGCTATCCCCAAACGAAACGTCAGACATGTCAACTGCAGAGGCCTCCAGTTCTCTTAGCAGGAAGAAAGTGGAGCAAGTAATAAGAGCCCTCGGATTAATAGGCCCATGTGTAGCTAGGTCCGTTTTGCATTCGCTAAGACAATTAAAGACCTTCACCAAGTCAAATGGCTCAGATCTCGTTTTGCCAGCCCATCCCCGCAACACAGACTTGATACTCCGTTTCACCGCCCTTTGCAGTTGATCTGACCACGAATAGCCATGTTCAACATGGTAATCCTTTGCTCTGTACACATAGTTTCGAAAGGACTTATAACAACCAGCTTTAAACAAAGCAGAAATCTTGTAGATCTTATCCACCGTTAACGGCAAAGCATGAACATCGCAACCAAACCAGAGATGATGGAACCGAATCCAAGTTGCAAGATTTGCATCACGAGGTGCCCTGCTCGTAATTGCGAAGATGTCCTCTTCGAATGACTGAAGTGCCTGCGCGCGACGTAATGGATCCATGGCTATGTCAAAGACTCTCTGGCTATCCCCTTTGTTAGAGGTTTTGACTACAGGCATGTCTTTCCGTTTCTTCTTCACTATTCCTTCCCTCGTCATATCTTTTGCATCTGGGTGACAGTTGCTACAAGATGCCCTTGATACCAGGGTATCTGCAACTCCAACTGGGTGCGACCCAGCTGTGACCCAGACGCCCGCCTGGACGAAATCCATCCAGATAAATCTGATGAGGGGAGTACTGGAAGAAACTGAGGCTTCCGTTTCCTCATGATAAATGGCTGCGCAACCAACATAAAACACAAGACAGCGAGTGAAGTGACCGGCAAAGAAAGCACAACTGCACAAGAGCCACCAAGACAGACATCAAATGAAATGCAAAATGAAAAAATGCAATCCAAGAATCCAAGTATGCAGTACCACTGCAGCACACTGTTCCAAGAATCCAAGTATGCAGTACCACTGCAGCACACTGTTTTCGACTGTCTCGGACAAATCGACGTTTGCTTCTCGTACCGCCCCTTTTAGGCAGTGCGATTGACATGAAGTTCACGATTCAGCATTAGATGAATTCAAAATCAACTCAGCTGTCTTTTGGTTCCACGCCCCAAGTTCGCCTTTGGCTCTGCCGGTGTTTTGGAACCCTGGAGTGATCTCCACCACGTCATGTCTCTCCTGACGGGAATAACTGGCTTTGCTTTCAACAGTAACTTGGGTAACGAAAAGGTGGTTCCCGGCTGGTATCTTCGTGACAAGGCATCAGTGATCTTGTTCACAATACCCGGGATATGTTGAATGAGGTCAGGCCTATACTCTGCAGTACCCAAGTCAAGAGCGAACTCACGCGAAATCAAAGACAGGGCAGCTGAGCTGGCTTTAAGAGTGGAGAACAAGGTGAGAGCCCCCATGTTATCTCCACGTACGTGCAACCTGGCACGCTGACCTGTCCAGAACCTTGCCCAAAGTCTAAGGGCAACTAAACCTGCCAGCGCTTCCCACACCTGTTGGCCTTCACAACCACCGGATTTTGTTTTAAGTACCTCTTCATCCAATTCATCAATCCGAATAGCAAAGAACTGCACAAACTGCCCTGCAACTTGCAGGGTAGCACCCATGCCCCACGGAGAGGCGTCCCAAGTTATAATAACCTCTGGACCCTCCTTCCGAAAATGAGACAAGCTATAAACTCTTACTATCCCAGCGTGTTCTCCGGACAGGAACGCTAAGATCCATCGAAAAGGTATTGAAACTTGTCTTGTCCAAACGCAGTTGCGAGGGGCATGGGAAGACACACAGTGGATGGCCGAGTACATTTCTTGAACGAATGGTCTCCAAACATAAATCACGGAAGCAATGGCCATTGCCTTACCTATGATGGTACGCAATGTTTTCACAGGGATGACGTTATTCTCCAAACCCTGCAACAGCAACTCCTTAAGTTCGGCAACCTTAGACTCAGGAACAACGGCTTTTACACACTCAGGAGCAACAGTGAGCTGGATACCTATCCATTGGACAGAGGTGGAAAGCACTGCCTTATGGAACGCAAGTGGAAAACCCAACAGCATCCAGCCAACTACAATGATGCAAGTGACTCTGTCGATACGTTCCTGCGAACCTCTAAGTACAGCAATGGGGTCATCAACATAAATATGCATGTGTCCTTCCTGTGTGCAGGTGTGACGTCCCATTGGTCCCATCATCAAAGACTGAATCAGCCTACCAGCCAAAGCTATGACGGCAGCAAACGTCAAAGGAGCTGCACGAGACCCCTGTGCCGTGCGAAGAAACGCATAAAACTTATTGTGAAGCTTAGCGCAGAAGAACCTACGCTCGCAGTGTCGCAATGGAATGAGCCAGAAGGCATCAATGATATCAATGATCATTAGTGATACTAGCTCATCATTCCTCAGGTCAGCACTCAATGACAACGCTGACTGCACTGCGTCGGAAACAGATAGATTTGTGAGTACGTCTAGATGATGTTGAAACCTTTGACTGCTTGCAATCAAGAATGATGCGAACCTTGTGGGTGTAAGCCTGAGTGTCCGCATTATACTTCAACTTCTTTATGCAACCCAGCTTTGAAAGAATGGGTTGACCACCCACAAACTCCCTCAGTTGATCCAGGGTATCAAAGCATTTCAAGTACCCTTTCTCAAAATACTGTGTGATGGCCTTCGAGGCATCATGGTCGGTTTCGACTCCAAAATAGTTTTCAAACTCATCAAAATCAGTAGACAAAACTGAGGGGTCAAAGCAGTCAGTGTCATCAACATCAACTCTAGGACATACATGATCTAAGTCGTCTGTCCCAACCGTCATTCCTGCCGGAGCCCCTTCAATCAACCACTGTGCAACTTTTGACCCGGGGTCCTCAACAACCTCTGCCCAGAACTTCAGCAAGTGGCCACGAATGCAGGTTGCATAGACTCCATTGTTTATAGGTTCAATGTCCAGCTGTTCCTGCATGTTGATGTTGCCGCTGTTCCTAGTCAAAAGCTGTTTCATGTCTAATCTGAGGTTATCCATCCACTCCTCAACCTGGTCAACCTCTTCAAGGGGTTTACCAATGTTGGCCAGCAGTCGTTGTTGGATCATAGGGTGCCTATCCAGCTCTCCTTCAATGAGATTTGAAAGCTGCTTCCCCACGTACATCATCTTGTTTCCAACTGACTTGCTGATGTTTCGAAGGCTATTCTTGTCATCAATGTCGGACCCGGCAACCTGTCCCCTCAAAGGAAGTGACATAGTAACCTTTGCATCCGTTAATCCATGTTCAGGCTGATCAGCAACAGGATTAGTGCGAATGCGCTGCAATGAACGCCTGGACAATGCCTTCTGAAAGGTCTCCGCTAGTGCACGATTCAATGCAGATGGATAGGCTGCAGCAGCCCTGGTGAGAAAAGGCCCTCTGGGAGCTGACTTTCTCAACATAGCAGGTGACCATTCTTCCAGCGGTATTGCTCTCTGAGTCCCTTTCAACGGTGGATGTGGCGAGAAGACTTTCTCTCCTGACCATGGTATAATCCACCACTGACTAGGATGGTTGCATAATAGCTGCAGATGTCTGGTGTCTTCCTCTGCAATGTTTGTGACCAAGTCTGTGAGTTTCTCCGCCTCCGCTCCAAACCTGCACTGCGCCAGGGTGATGATGCGAACATCCGGGCGTGTCAACAAGCGGTCAATCTCATCCAGATTTAGCATAGATGTCTTGCCTGGTCTTCGATGAGGTTGTTCAAGCATCCAAGGTTTATGATGATCAGATGCAAATTCACCAGTCTGACTCGATCGAATGGCCAGCACATTGCCTTCCTGAACCTTCTGCTTGTCATACTTGTCCAGATTCCTGAAACCATACCTATCTGGTCCAGATGCAGCTCGAAGAGGTTTTGGTCCTCCATCGTCTGCATTCCTAGCAGGCGTAAACGTGGAGCATGGCGGTGCCATCATGTAGGCGTCATAGTCCTGCAATGTGGCATAGACAGCTTCCCATGCATCCAAGTCAACAAGGTCATGACTTTCATCAATTTCGATGTCCATGCAGGTGCAACTTCCACCCAGCTCCTCAGCAAAGGTGGCCAGTCCATCCAAAGGTCTGGAAGGACCACTGAACAAATACAAAAGCCTCCAATCATCTGTCGCTCCATCATTCACAGGAGCTGAATCAATCGAAGGCCTTCCATCACTATCGAATTCAGGAACTGTAGGTAACGCTGCCGTCTGTGCAGTTGGAGCGTCACTGCATGCAGTAGGAGACCCATAGTCTCCATCAACACTGTCATCTAGTCAGTATTGGGCCTTGCGGCCAGACTTGCCCTTTCTTCCCCCACGTCCTTTGCCTCCTCTGCGTCGAGCGGGCGCTTTAAGGAAACTCGGCTGCGGCATGTCTGAGTGAGGACATTTGGTACGTGGGTGACTTCCTAAGCAACGATCACATTGATGGACTGTGTCCCAACTGTTGCCACACCATGTGCCCTGCAATGTGTCCATGCACTTCTCCTCATCGAAAGGTTGGCAAATCTTGTAGCCAGTTCTATTCACGAGATACTTCCCAGACTCGACCTGGTGGTATCTCCCTGTACGATTTGCGTTTCTCGGCCTAATTTTGGGATCTGAGTCAGTCAACCTTGATGGAGTAGGAGTCGACCCTTTCGGATTTGAAGATGACGACGTGCCACCAACAGCTGCATCACCTTCCACCATTTCACTGATGCCCGCAACCTTGGTCAAGATGAGAATGCCTGGCTCGGTGACTTCCTCCTTCCAAAAGCTATCGTCTGAAATGACAGTCTGCCAAACCAGATTCCAAGGCCGTTGGGGATCATAGGAGGTAGTGGATCTTGCTGCACTGCTGCGTCATGTCTCGCAGCCAAGTTGCGTTTTGTTCTCTCCATCAGCTCTAATCTGCATCTGACATCTGCCTGATAAAGGACAGCCCAAATCTTCTCTCCATATCTGTCGTGATACTTCTCAATCTTTTCTCTGTACTTCTGCAATGTTCCAAGGTCCACTGCATCTAGCATGACCAGTGCATTAGACAGCACCTGATATGATTGCAACCACATGGCGATGTTCTGTGGCCCTTGCAACTCCACAGTCTTCAGATGACCATCTGAGCCAATCGTCAAGCCACTGAGTTTGATCTTCTTCATCATGCGGTGCCCATAAGGTCCAAAGACTGAGAAGTCACAGTATGGAGGGTGACCTTGGCCGAGTAGATGTTGAATGCACGACACCTGCTCTGCCGTAGGTTCGCTATCCTTGGGCGGTCTCTCATCCTTGCCGAAGACAGATTCGTATCGAAGATAGGCCTTGATCATCTGCTTCTCGTCAGCCACAAGGATCTCCGACTCGTCAACCTGCGAAAGCACTGCATTCAACTTGACCTTTCGTGGTGACGCCGTCGTTGTCTGCAATGCTTGTTGTTGCACCTGAAGCTGCAATTGTGTTTGAGCTGCCAGTGCCTGTGCTCGCAATTCTTCCACTGTAGTGCCATTTCCAGCGATGACTCTGCATGCTCTACCAACCAGATGTGCCATGCCTAGCTCAGCAACAGTTGGTGCACGCCCCTGGCCAGTATCAGAGCCATCTTGGGATAGGAGAGGCACTTTCCACTTTGAAACCACTGCCTTATAGTCATCCTCGGGCATGATCCCAATGACTCTTGGGAGAAGAGGTGGTTGTACACCCAGCAGCGCTGCCAAAGAACCTGAAGGATACTTTGCCTCTGCCATTTGTCCTTCTTGAAGTCCTGCCCACTGGAAAACCTTCCCCATGGTTGTGAGCTGCTGCCTTTCACTTTCTGTAGGGTCCATCATTGATGGATACAACTGAGCCTGATGGCTGCCCGAATCTTAGATCTTGTACAGTATGCAAATGTGTGCCAGATGAATGCAATACTTACAATTGCCAGGAACACAATGACTGCCAGATCGATAGTGTCGAAGGATGAGTTGGTCTCTTGTAGTTCGTAAGAGACCAAATCCATGTGCCTTCCCTACACGACCCTCAATGACACTATGTGTCAAATTTGGGTTGAAGGCACCATCTTGAGCCAAAATGCCCAAGTGGTGCACTTCTTCCCACCCTCCATCCCAGATGCGTGAACATGTTACACTTTACACGTTGTGTACCATTCCATAAAAATATCTTATCATAAAATAAAATTTCATCCACCTATCTTTCTGTCAGGATGGTGTTTCTTCTTAACGGTGTTTTTTTTAGTGAGAATGGAACCAAAAATACGATACAGTGTCCAAGCAAAACAAAACTAGCACATAATCATCGTCCCAAAAACAACATCCGTCGCCTCCTCGCGAATGCATTCCAAAGCCTGGAGATCATGGCTGGCGAAAGCATATCACGCACTGCGACTGCGACACGGCCAGTTTCTCACACACAGCGTCTTGCAACCGGGAAAATTGTGGATGAAAGCGATGAGTTGGCAACGCTTTAGAGAAAAAAAACAACTAGAATATCAGGCATCGTTCTTTTTCGGTAGGACCGGCCTCATCTCGCCCTTGAAATTCAAAGTCATGCGTGGACCCCTGCATCGAAAGGCGGGGTAAAAAGTGGATCGGGATGATCCCGCACAATTTCCACTCATCCCAGTTTCCTGTTGCAATCAGGTGATCAGAAATATTTTCACCTTTGGATTGTCTCTTTAGCTTCAAAGGGGAAATTAATCATTGATTCAATCATATTCAATACTTTGAGGTGGATACTATGGTCATTTTTTGTTTTCAAGTGGGGGCTACAGAATGAAAAACAGAAGCGCCAACGAAAAGAACCCTTCTAACTTATTACCTTCTGACAGCAATGAAACATGCTTCTTCCAAAAATGTACAGGTAGTTCCAAATTCACCTCATACCTTCCAAGAAACCTCTTTCAAACTGTGCTGTTTCAAACAAGCGGTTCTAAAGGAATCACACCTTCAAAAAAGGCCTTTTCTGCAATGTCCAAATGATGCGACGTCTGTCATATATATATATATATATCTTCGAAACATGTACTGGATGTGTAGATGATTGATGTATATCGTCAAAGCACCAAACAAATCTAACGGTTGTGGCTTCAGTTTGCTCACCCGTTCAGCGGCTGGCAAGACTGAGAACCAAAGCTGCAGCGATGCAAATATACTGTCACTGTAAAGATATATAAAATATCATTTAATTACATGTTACATATCTATATATTGCACCTCTCCATGCCTCCCGGATTGCCACACTATCTCCCCTCCCCCTCCTCCTCCTCCTCCTCCTCCTCCTCCTCTTCGATCTCTTGATCGAAAGTTGACTCCTGCATAGATGGGCGGATGGCAGTGGATGGCTGATCCACACGTTACTTTCCACCCATCCCGCTTTGTGGAGCAACCGGGCGGTCCCACAAATATATTTGATGATATTTGATGTTTGGAGTGTCTCTTTGCTTCAAAAAGAACCAGTCAGATTCAACACTTTGAGTCTTTGAGGTGGATACTATGCGAAGCAAGACCTGCTTTTCTTTGGACTCATCGCCTTCTAGAAACGCTGTTCGATTGAAGCGGCAGCTACAGAATGAAAATTAGAGGCACCACAGGCACCACGTACACTGTATCCAATGAAACCTTCTTTGTAGCAGGATGTAGCAAGTCAATTCAATTTTCATTTGATGTTGTTCTCAAGAAACCTCTCTCATATCGTGTTTCGTCAGAGACAAACAGCTGCCGAAGGAATCTTCAAAGACATGTGAAAGCATGATAGCGGGTCCTCTTCCCAGTCAGACTCCTGCAATAAACTGGCCACCTCGGTCTTGCCAAGATACGCCAAGCAACACAAAAGCCGCGTCCAAATTCCTTGCTTCAATAGTGCCGTAGCAGTCTGCCAAACGAAAGAATGCAAACAAAAAAGAAGTAGGCATATCCCGAAATCAGATCCCTTGGTCAGTTTGAAAATCTTTGATCTGACTCAAGATCCCCGGCGCTTTTTGCACAGCCGTCCTGGCATTCGTTTCATCCAATGTCCAGCCAAACAAACTGATGCAAAAAAACACACACCTTTGCAATGTCGCTTCTGCAATGTCAAGATGCTGCGAATTTCCGTCGGATGGTGTTTTAACATGTACTCAGTATACTGAAATCTGTAAAAGGCCACTGCGTTCGATGCAATGAACTTTGAACGTACCGGGGTACCGCACCAAGCGAGACTCAGTCTTTGCGTCCAGGTCTTTGAGCGCAAGTTCCGGGATTACCACCTTGAACGAAGTGAATTTCAGAATTTCATTCACCTTTGCCTTTGCTCGAAACCCAACTGAAGAGTTGACCAGATATAAAAGGAAGAGAGATAACCCACTGGGGAATTTCCAGACCCTGGTGGGCAGTATTCCCAAATTGACTGTGAGGATACACTATACGGTATACTTATACAATGTATTAGTGATTTTTGGAGAATATCATGTAGAAGAGGCAGTAGACATGATAACGTGAATCAAACGTTCTAATTGCGTTATTTCTTCCAAATGGAGCAGGTTAGATTCAGCATTGGTATGTAAAGTTGTAACTCACATTTTGAAACCAATTAATCAAGTACCTGGATGAAAACTGGAAATGCTATTTCATATGCTGAATGAAAGAGTGTCTAAATGTATTAATCAGGAGGAGCAATACTTGCAGCAAATGACTTTTGTATACGTATATATTACTACACAGGCTTATGTATGCTATAGAATCACGGGATAGGAGAACACTTCTATCCGCCTTCAAGTACCCCAAAAGAACAACTTCCAAACTTCAAAACCCGATCTGCCTCTGTCCTCAGTCCCTGCTGCATGTGGAGGATCACTTCCTTGACCACCTCGCAAAAACGCTCCATGAATCGAAGGGAGTCTGAAACCCTGATCGAAAGGAAGAAAAAATTGAACACTGCAAAAATCAAGGTCTTGCAAGCGAACGAGAAAAAAACAATTCTTTGAGTTTTGGATACGACAGCATGATGAAACCACAAAGTTCAAGTGAGCCACAAAAAAGGACCCTCTGCTTGATTCGGTATCGTGGCATAGACCGACCAACAATCCCAAGGTTTGAACACAACTCAACTAGACTTCTAAAAGACCCCATGGATCAAGATCAAAGGGCACCGCACCCCAGGCCTGCATGTCTTGCCCCAGTTCCTCTATCCTAGCAAGACATAGCACAAGGGGCAAGGTTAGGACGCTCCCGAACCCGAACACAACGCAAGTTCTTCAGCTGGCCTTCCGCCCAGTTCTCGTGATTTCGAAGCCAATTGTACCTGGACCACAGGGAAACCAAAAATTGTTGGTTTCACCAATTCTGGCTTTTTCAAAATCAGGTTTGGCTATGAAACCGACTGAATGCCCTGGTCACAAGTCTTTTTGGGACTCCTAAAGTTTTTTGTTTGTAGCAAAGGAAGCAAACAATCTTGACTGCTCGGTACTTACCATCGCACTAAAGCTGACGATGTCAATATCTATGAACGGATCAAAAACAAAAATAGAATGATAGTGGCAGAACGCAGAATCCATTGCATCGTTTTTGCAGTTTTAAAGTCTAAAACACTCTAAGCATCAAAACCACAACCTCGAAACCATCGCAGAAAGCTCGCCACCTCCATCATCTGCAAATTGAACTCTTCCTGCCGTCTCTTCATTGCTTCGAAGGCTTCTTCCAATTTGGAGACCTTCGGACGCTCTCAGCTCTCAGCATCTCTCAGGACTCAAATCGATGCCCACAAAAAGCGAATCGTCCTCACCTCGCTTTGGCTCTCACTGCGATTCAGCGTCTGAGCCGTCTTTGCCACAGTCTCCTCCAAATGTTTCACCGGCCAAAGAACATGGTTGGTCCAAAACCAAGAACATCTCCGACAAAAATTCAACTACAGTATATGCAGGTGCAACAGTTGGAATTCAGCGATACCAACTGCCAAACTCCCTCTAACACAGATCAAAGACACTGAAGATACAACATATTCCTCACCATTTTCCCTACATCCATGTTACCACTCAGTCGAAGCTCGGAGCTGTTGGTTGTCTGTTGGAAAAACTACCATTACAAGTGGCTGCCTTCGACACCAAATCCTGGTGGATGTCTTGTAGCCCTCTCACAGTAGCATCCAAATGTTTCACCTGCATATCAATTTTCATTTCCAAATCTTCTCATTGAGAAGACCAATGGGATCCATCTTCAAATCTTCTATGGTCTTTGAACAGGGCATTTCAATGGCATCAATATGTCAGCTTCGCCAAGCTCTGTAGAATTCCGTCACATCCGTCGCATCAGCTCACCTTTTGCGCGGGCTCTCCTTCTGTCACCTGGCGACGCAGAGCTTCTACTTCGTCCGCAAGGTTAGTCACGTGCAAATGCAAAAAAAAACTACGAGAACCACAGTGGACTTTGTGTTCACAAGGCACAAATAGCAACTGATGATGTCACTAAATATAACCAACTGAATGGATCCTTAATGATAGAGGACATCGAATGACAAATGTCAGGAGACCTGGGTGCCAAATTCCGAGTCATGTCGCGGCATTCTCCCACCTTCAGCTTCTCCATGCACACATCAAAATGCGAGGCCACTTCTCGGTGGATTTGAAGTTCCACCTGGCACATCTTCTGCCACTCCGGTTTCTCACCTCACTCTGAGTGTGAGTTGTGCTGAAGCACTTGCCTTCTCTTCCAACCTCTTCAAATCAATGCGGAAGCTGGTCAAGGCCTGGAGCTTGAGCATTGACAGGTCCAACACAATCCAGAGGAAGTATCTCGCATCATGCAGGTAAAGGATGCTAGCAATGTCACACTACATGTTCTCGACATCCTCTTGATGCCGATCGATGAGACTGTCAGAACCTACAGCCATCTGCTTTTGACACACTGAAGTAGGCCAACAGCAAGGCTACCTCCAGCATAAAGTATTGCATCCCCGGGAATTTACATTGTATTGATTTATATTGCTTCCATTTACCCACTTGCCCTGCACTGTCCCCCTGGTAGCATCCGCACCTGGTTGTGTTTTTCATCTGAATACCACAGCAACCTGGCAAAACTGGCAATCGCGGCTTGTCAAGTAAGTCACCATTTCGCAGAATCCTGCCAGAGCCTGAGTGCAACCTTCCAGAACGTACTCGTATAGCTACAGTTTCAGAAACATGAACAAACGATACACATTTGAAAAATATATACAATTGAACATACGATGCACATTTGAATGATGAAATAAATAAATAAATACTATATATATATAGATGTGTATACGCGACTTTCGGGCAGTACTGTTGCTTTCGCCATCTTTCGCAAACCAGCATTGTCTTTCCGTGGGGGCACCCCACGCCTTTTCCGGTCCTTCTCATGCAATGCCTCCGGCTGCGTGGCATTGTGCAGAAAAGTAGGTAAACTACATTCTGATTCAATCAAGAAACCTATTACAGAATAATCAGCCAAGATCTTGAGGTGCGGCAACATGAGGACAAACCCACACAACGAGCGCCACCTCCAGCTTCACGATTCTTTGCTCGTGTTCCTCAGTGGAGAGGCGTTTCTCTAGCAAGTCATATCGCTTCAGGAAGCAACACCCGACCCATGTCGCTCCCTTTTCCTCATGTGCGGAATGTAATGTTCCTTGCCCTCCAAGACTTAGGGCCACACCCAAAGGCCGCCCCAGCAAAACTCCATTGACGTAGCTGGGTGACTTGTAATCATGACCACTCAAAGTACGACACTAGCGTATCCCCTTAGTCCTCAATCACCGGTGGTGTTTCTACTGAAGTAGTGAAAAGATGTGAAAAGTTTGTGTCCAACCTCGAAAAGTAGCACGGAACATGACTATGTCCCTTTTCAGAAATCAAGTCATTTGCAAATCGCCAATCTTTGTTGATCCATGTTAGCTTGCGGGGGTGTAATGATCATGTCGATTGTGTTCCGGCTGCAACTGCGAGAAAATATCTTCAGGGACCTGTTCCCAAAGACCCTTCGCGGCAGAAAGGTTTGAATCAAGAACGATCCAGGAATGTTGCTTTCAAAATCATGCAAAAAGCTTGTATCTTGAAATAATGTAAACTTTCCGTGGTATAACGTGTTATGAAAACAGTGGACATGACCGAAACTCTCATGTTGGTCATTTATCAGCAGTGCACCCCATTGCTTCAAGCAGCATGCTCCGCACATCTCAGCAGTACTTTTTAGTTCCGATGCATTTCGCTCAAAGTCATTTTGCTCCTGTACTGCCACTGGGACCTTAGACATTCGAGTTTTCCAGTTTTCCATGCTTATTCAAGAGAACGCTTTCAAGAAGATGGAAGCAGGCCGTCGATAAGAGCAAGAGGCGCCAAGAAACTGTCAAGAAATCGCCCAAACGTTCAAAAAAACTGCGACATGATCCATCTAATCGCTCTTAATAGCAATATTATGCAATATTAAGAAACAACTTTGCCATGGTTTGTGTGATGAGGGAGGCAACACCAAGCGATCCATATTTTGTCCAGCTGAATGTAAATTGCAGATGAAGCGTCGGGGCTTTTGCAACAGCCTACCTGGCATTTGAACCAACAGTTTTGGGCCGTCAATGCTCCAGTAGCAGTCACAAGCCAACTCAAAGTGGAATAGTATATTAAGTTACTCTGACGCATTCATTGTTGGATAGAAATCATATTCTCGTACATGAACCCCCATCAAAGGTTATCAGATTATTCACACGCTGGCCACACTGCCTTATTATGGCGCTGCCAAAGGAGGCACAGGAGGCACCTGGGCAAATGAATAAACAAAATTAGACCTATGAAGCCAACAATATAGCAAACCCATGATGATAGACACACACACACACACACAAACTGACATGAATCAACCAAAAATGGTGCGTTTAATGCTCTTTAACGATTTGGACAACCAGGAAATCCTGGTGGCATGTTGTGTGGCCACTGTGAAAGATGATGAGACATGTGAAAGACTGAGGCAAAACTTACAATCGTTCTTAAACATTCCGCTGATCCTGCCATGCCTGAGT
>DF245730.1:0-15689 GCA_000507305.1 Breviolum minutum Mf 1.05b.01 | reverse complement strand
TGGGGCAAAGAAAGAGCAACCAGAGCAACCACTATACAGCAGCAAGAAGTTGCAGTAGACAAACATGAACTCTCATGTTTTTCTGCGAAATTGCGAGAAATCTGGCCCCCCCCGCTGCCTCCCGTGTACTGCTGTCGTGGAACTTCACCTCCTTTTCTATCAGTTGCTGGCTGGAGTATGCATCCCGTTGTTTTCTTGGTGCCTACAACACTTCAATCAAAAGACAAAATGGGCAGGCGCGAAAATTGCAGTAGACTAACATGCAAATAGCCTTGATGTCATAGTTCACCGATGCTGATAGTCTTGAGGGCATACATCCCCAAGCTCATGCCTATCGTCTGGAAGTCAAAGCGCGCCACCCTCTCATCCACAGTCACCATTGCTTCTTCGAAGTACGTCGTCTCCACCGCCTGTAAGTTCGCCCTTGCCTCGCAGTCCAGGCTACCTCTATTGCTCGCATCGTCATTGGGCTCCATTGGGATCGCTTCCTTGTTCTTTTCTTCCATGAAGGGTTCTCTGCATAGAGCTCTAAGTCCAAGCTCTTCTCAGATTTAGTCTGGCTGGTGTTTTCCACATCCTTTGCCTCCATAGACCAACCGGAGTTCAAAGCCTCTTTGCAGACAATCCATTGGAGGACTTTCTTTTCCTATCTAGTCACTCAGGCATTGATTGCAAGCGCTGCAGCTGCAAAGCTCACCAGGTGCATCGGGTACCCGCATCGCTGCCTTGCCACAGTTCAGTTCCAGTGCTCCACTACGTCAAGAAACACAGTTCAGCCACGCCTACCTACTTCCCACTTGAGCCATGCTTGTCATCTTTCGTAATCTACCAGTGAGTTTTCCGGAGTATACTTGTCAGGTTTGGAAGCCGGCGCCCGGGTTCAGATTCCGCAGTTGGGCTGCTAGTGTATTGAGTTACTATGTCGTTTCTACCACAAGGATTTCTAATACGTACTAGCGAGTTCTCTGCCACGAATTAATTTCACTATATAGCGCTGCAACTACCAACAATAATCAGTAAGTAGTAAAAACCCGGCATCGGATTCCGCGGTTCCGGTTTGGATTCCGGGCCCGGTGTTGCAGCATTTTGTCCCTGCTGTTGTGGAGAACACCTGAGCTCAAAGTTGTGTTGCATTTGTTGTTCTTAGATATTACTTTCCGTTGGTAGATGGTGAATTCAAAGTGTTTTGTTACCTAAGATTTGATTTTTCATTGGTTTGCACACCTTGTCAGCGCATGTTTCATGAACATTTTAATTGAATTGAATTGTTTGTTTGCTATATATTTTTTGGCTAGTTGGTGGGTCGGTGAGTTTCCAATTCTGCGCTTCTTGTGATTGAAACCCCACCCAACTCTTCCATTCACAGAAATCAGTTTTTAGTTTAACCCCCAGACTGAGATGACTGGGGGCAACGGGAAAAAACGCAGACAGGCAGACGGAGGCATACACACACACACACACAGACACGCAGACACACACAAACACGGAAAACAAAGAGAGACAGACCTAACGAGATCGGCGCGACTGATATAGCCGGTGTAGCCCGGTGCAACCCAAAGTCTTTTGTTTGCGTTGTCACGAAACAATTTTTGGTTCCAGGTTTGGAGCTAAACTTTAACTTCGACTTTGCGGTAGTTAGCGAAGCTGCACAAGAGGAAGAAACTCGTAGGAACGTGCCAGAATCGCCCTATCGCAGCAGTGGTGGTAGCCTTGATGGCAACACCCTGACGAAGTATGCGGTGTTTCCAAGAGCAGGTTGCCTCCCAGGGGGCCATATCTATTCAATTCCAGAATGCCGAGCGGCTTGGCTTCATTGGCTTCGCCGGCACCTTTGGAGGTAATGAAAGTGATTTTTTGTAGGTTTCCGTAGGTGGTATTAGTCTGGGGCCATTTGGATGATCCATGTTTCCGCCAACCTTCAGCCAAGGAAGCTGACCGATTGTTGCGTCAATTCATTGGCGGCAAAGGTGGGTTGCAAGGCAACCCAGGTGTCATAGTTGGGTCTTGGCCCAGTGTGCCCACTGGCTGTTCTTTGCAGTCTTTGACGAATACACACTTCAACGCAAATCCCTTTTCGGACAACAAAAGGGCAATCGCACCCACCTATGAATTCTCATCAGTTTGCAAGAGACAGTACAAGTTGGGACCCCCAAAGCAACATGAATGTCCACTTGGAACAAGCATCACTACTGCTGCAGAGTGCCACTTAACTGAATCTCCAGATGAGTCATTGATTTAGACTTGGCGAAGGGCGTTTCCTAGGAGCCGTGTCTCTATCTAGCATCTATCTAGCATGACTTGACAAAGTTGCCTTGAATTGGTTGCCCTCATACTTGACTTGACTCTCTTGACTTAAACTTTCTTGCCTTGACTTACTTGACTTGGCTGGCTTGACTTGATTTATTTGACTTAAGTTTTCCTTACCTACTTTACTTATTTGCTTGACTTGCTTAACTTACTTGCTTAACTTACTTATCAGACTTTTTTTGGAAATGGATTCTGAAATTTTTTGGAGTCTCAAAATCCTAGTGGTGGTATGGTGGTGTTTGTCAATTAATGTGGTGATAGTCAATTTTGCCTGGGGGGGCAATATATAAATGATATATTTATACCAAGTGAAAAAGAAAGGATTACCATTTCCATATCCCACCTTACCATTTCAATGCCTCATTTGTATGATCCCTGCTTGTCAGAAGGGTTGTGGCTGTTCATCAGCAAGCCCGTGGGTGAAACTTGGCAACCATGCGACGACGACAGCGGATTTTTATTGTTTTTGTGTTTCGCGGTTTGTTGACTGAATTGTTATTAATCAAATATTTTGCCTGTTGTGTTGTTCGTGTTTTTTTTGAATTTGTGCAATTCCCTTCCCACCCCATTTCTTCTAACATCAAGCGCAGTTCCCATTTTTTGGGGCGGTAGGATTTCATGGGTGAGACCTCGTCTCAAACCCGCTGACCCCTGCCTGCAGCCTGGGGCCCCTCACTGTTTTGGTTGTTGAAAACAAAAGCCTAGTGTTTATTTCTGGTAGCAGATGTCGTGCTTCTCACCATTTTGCTAGGAATGGTTTGAAAATAAACTACGATCTATATAAACGATTTAACTAACTAGTTGCGGCAGGTGCAGTATTTAGTGTTTTAAGTGGCAAGCGCAGAACCTACTGAACTCTGGTTTATTTTATTTGGCCAGATTTTTCTCCCCTTGACTTTATTCTTATCTACCTTTCTTTGATCTACTGTCCTTTTCTGAACTGTACGTAATTGATTCGACTTTATATGACTGTATTGTACTCTACAATACGTTGTAATCTGCTAGACTTTGTTCTCATTTCTCCACACATCTTGACCATGGACGAATGGTTTTTTTTTGGCTGGTGTGATCAAACGCTGATCCCATCTTTGGGTTAGGAAACATGGGGCGGCATGTCGGAGACTGCAGCAAGAGAGATTTTGCTGCGGCCATTGACACGCGGGGTTCCGTAATGCAAGCACATTTGCCTTAACCGCAATTCTACCTGACATTGCAAGACCTGTGATACAGGAAATTTCGTTGATTTGTTTTGCTGACTCAGTTGACCTGCTGGATGAAAAAGCAATTCTTGAGCAACACAATACTTCTGATTCAGAAGAACATATCCCTGTAGAATAGTTTTCCGAACCTTGAATGATTGACCTATTTGTTTGTAACCCGAACAATGTTGGCATGTGTTGTTTTCGTTGCAGCACGCAAGTGCATGGAACAGCAGATTTTGCAAAACAGTGATTGTATATCTAACTCTGGTAGGTCCGGTGTCAATGACATGCGGCTTTTTACGCAGACCCAGCAATACACACTGCTGCTCACGTACAACAAAGTAGTAGTCCAATAATCTATATGCTGTTTCAATTTACTTCTCATACCAAATGTACGTGTCGATGCGCAAAACTGCAGAAAAAGGGAGATTCTTGCGACTCATTGTTGCAAATCGGATTGTCAGGGCTGCTTCCAAACTATTGCTGATAAATTTTTCAACTTTTTCTCATTTAATAAAATGTTTATTGCAATCGTGCTTTTCCGGCTGTGGGCTCCCTCTTTCCGGCTTTGATGCCTTGTTATTCACTTTTCCAATATTGAATCTGCATTCAATTCGAGTTTTCAGCTATGGGTTCGATTTGGTGCGCCAGTTTGGTGCTGGTGGTGGCGGTGGTGCTGGCGCTGGGGGTGATGGTGTGCTGGTTCTGCCTTGGTGGTGCTCCTCCCGATACTGGTGCTGGTGCCGCTGGTCCTGCTGGTGCTAGTGCTGCTGGCGCTGGCATTGGCGCTGCTGGTGGTGCTGTCGGCATTTTGCGCCAGCCTTCTTACACCAGACGCATTTTAAACCAGGGACGCAAACGCATTTTACACCAGACGCGTTGTACACAAAAAACATTTTACACCACGCATGTTTTACACAAAACACCGTTTTTTACGCCAGACAGTTTTTACGCCAACACCTTTCACACCAGACACCTTTTACGCCAAACGCATTTTACACCAAAAACCCGTCACACCAGGCGCATCTTACGCGTTTTACACCGGGCGCATTTTACATCAAACGCATTTTACACCAACGCCATGTTACAAACGCATATTAAATATTACACCAGACTCACCAGACTCTTTTTACACCAGACACCTTTTACACCAAAGACAATTCACACCAGAGACGCTTTACACCAAAGAACGCCAAACGCTTTTTTTGCACCAGGCGCTTTTTGCGGAAGACACCTTTTACACCCTTTTACACCAAACACCTTTTACACCAGACAACTTCTACACCAGACGCATTTTGCACCAGACACTTTTTGCACCGGACGCCTTTTACACCAGGCGCATTTACGCCATACACCAGACGCATTTTGCGCCAGACACATTTTACAGCAGACACGTTTTACATCAGACATTTTTTATACCAAACACATTTTAAACCAGACGCTTTTTTCACGAAGCACATCTTACACCACAGCTGTTTTACACTAAACACCTTTCAGACCAGAATCCTTTTAGAATAAACGCATTGTACCAAACGCATCGGTAGACAGTTTTTGCAGCTAAACATGTCAGCGTGCAGCATGTGTTGAATGAGTATGATTTTTCTTCTGTGTCTTGACCTACTTGACTTGAATTACTGGACTATACCGACATGTTAACATCCAGCAAATGTTGAATTAGCATCATAATTTCCTTCATTGACTTGCCTGTCTTGACTTGGCTGATTTGAATTTGGCTTGACTTGGTTTGCTCTTCCGACGTGTGTATACTTCTTCTTGCGTGCGTATCCACATTTCAAGAAGGATCTGTGATGGGGAATCATGTGGAGCACCATCACCTCGGGTCATAAGAAACGCCCTTCGCGAAAACTGGTTGATAAGTTTTTGTTTGTTTGAATTCCATGGGTTGTGTTCAAATCGACTGGACTGACGTCGCGGCCCGTTCATGTCATGTCATGTTTTGCTACCACGCTGCTTTGCTCTTTCGGGTATTCGCTTGGGGTCTAGTTTGTTTGGATTTTTTTTTTACCATTTTTTTAAAGCAATTTCCAACTCTTGTACCGAGGTTGGGACGCGTATTATGAGCTGCAAGCTAACTTCTTGAAAGGGCCACTGGTGGGTCAACAGGATAGCCAAAGAATCAATGGACTATCATTTTCTCCCGATGTGCCAAATGGATGTGCTGTGAGAACTCAAGCAGCGTTCAGCGCCAATGACCCCCACTTCCGCTCATCACCAAAGATCACAAAACCAAGTTTCGTCGCAAGCAGCAATTATAGACTTCTTTGCAAGGAGTGGCTTGCCAGTTGCATGTTTAAACACATTTAAACCAAGCTTCAGGCTACGGTTTTTGATTTGACATGCGAAACGTGGAAACTTTCCTAACGGTTCCGAGATTCGCCAACAGGCCAGAAGGGCATGGCTGGAGACCAATGGGTACAGAAGTTGTCCGGTCGGCTCGGAGATCACCACTGCAGAAGCTTGGCAGATTAGGAGTGATTTCATGTGGCATGTGGTTTCCAGGGCTACGTCCCCCCAGCAAGTCGCGCACGCTAAAATTAGTTGTCCTCATCAGCGCTGTAAAAACGAGTCAACTTGAAGCAAGGAAGGAAGGAAGGAGGCAAGGAAGGAAGCAAGAAGGGCAGGAAGGAAAGAAGGAAGGCAGGAAGGAAGGAAGGCAGGAAGGAAGGAAGGCAGGCAGGAAGGAATGGAGGAAGGAAGCAAGGAAGCAAGGAAGTAAGTCACCATCCTTGTTGCATCCTGACATAGGAACCGTCAGATAACACGGGAAGCGTCAAAGACATAGGCATCATGGCCGTACAGTAGCACCATGGTTCTTTGTTGGGTGGTTGCATGTCTTTCCCTGCAGATGGCATATTCGCATGTGACCGGTGACGCCGAGCATCACACGATATCAGACTGAGATCATTTGGCCAAAGTTAACGCGCCTTCAATGTCGGCTGGAATCCTTAGCAACCTTTCGTCAAACGAGAGTCGTGGTAACCAGCTCTTACCGGAGAATCTAATTAGAATGCAGAATATGAGCCCGATTCCGGAGCCATCGAGTGGGATCACCGCAGCAGACCATGCCATCGCAAGCATGACAGACAGCCCATCAGACTGTTGCATCACAGACGCAACATCCGAGAAAGCAGAATGATTCAGAAACATCAGAAGGACCAGCTAACACATAGTCAAGTCGATAATCCCGAGATCGTTGGCCAGATAGGAGTAGACAAGATATCAAGTGAAAAGACAGACTATGATGCAGATAGCAATCAATGCAGGGCAGGCAATTGTGTCTAGAGTCTAGCCGCAGTGCTGTAACAACAGGTTGGTTACGTCCATCTAAAGTCCGGTTACTGTGTGTAGGTTTAACGCTGGCCATCCTCATGACCACCACGTGCCCCATGGTGCCAGGCGCCCATCAGACGAGCGTAAGGCTGCCACCACGATGGGCATAGACAAGCAGCATTGATAATCAGCCAGTTACTTAAAGGATCCGGTTTTTTATAACTAGTTATGTTAGTTAGGTTAGTTAGCTAATTTTTAGCAACTAGTTATAACTAGTTAAGTTAGTTAGTTTTTGTATGTTTTTGATACATGCAAAACGACATTCTGGTGTGTGCGAAAATGCTTTTTGCAGTAAAGATTCAAAGCCATACTCCTGAAATTTTGTTTTTTCAAAGCAAAATGTTGGTTGCAAAGCTTTGACTAGCTGACAACAACTGAAAAGCAATATGCTGGGTTCAAAGCTTTGAAGAGCTGACAAAAACTGAAAAGCTGCACTTGCTGCAATCTTTTTTGGCTGCATGCTCAAGGTGCCTTATATGGAAGCAACACTTTGGCTTCTGCTTCTTGCTTTGTGTATGCGGCACACAATCTGGTCACTGGGAACAAAACCCAAGTGATACAAACCACAGGTGCAGTGCCTTCAGGGATGCCATGCATCCAATCATGGGAGAATTGGCTGCAGCAGGAAAGCTGTCACCATGGGACCATGTTGGGCTTCACCATGGCAGGTAATAGTTGGCAAAGCTTTTGGAGGTGGACCAGCTCAGCCAGGAAGTCTTCACTCTTCGACAAACTGGAAGTGGCCCTAAGCAGAAATTGTACAAGAAAAGGTTTGGAGCCAAAGCTAAGGTGGCTGAAACATTATGGTGACTTCAAAGCTCAATGAGCTGACATCATGACATTTGTACTAACAAACTTGAAAGCATAAAATGCTGGAGTTCACTTGGTTCATTTAAATTGCTGGAATCTACCATACACACATTGGGTGCTGAGATGCAATGACCTGGTGGCTGCCAATCTTTTTGTCCAGCTTCCTTGTGTCACAGCTGATGTGTGCATGCATGGTTCTGTCCAAAAAAGTTGGCCAAAAGCTATTATCCCAACTGGTTGGCAACCAGCCATATATGGTACACAAACGGGCCAAACAGTGGACATTGTTGGATTTGTGGATTCAATCCTTTTTCTCCAACAATCCTGGAACCTTGATGCTTTCACTCCAAAGTTCTTCACAATGCATGCAGCGCTTGTACCATTGGGTCTTGCGCAAATAGATCCAGGATTGGCAGGAATCTGTTTTGCAATGCAAGATCCAAGGCCAAGGATGGCCTGCCACTGCATGGCTCAAGTCTTCTCCTGGCTCCTCTGTGCCTGGCAATGGCATTTGTTGAAGTTCTGGCACCTGCATTGTGACATTGTGGTCCACCTGGTTCTTCTGGCTGTCCTGGGAATCCTCAGTGGCCTGACTTGGCTGCTTCACACATTGGTTCCCCATGGCTTGTTGCCAGCAGCTGGTTCAAGGCTGGGTGATTCAAAGCTTTGAAAGCTATAGAAATGTTTGGGCCCAAAGATATGAACAAAACAATTGTGCTGATATGCGTGGGCCCAGTCTGGTAAATTGAAAGCATTGCATGCTGAACTTCAAAGCACTTGGTGCTGAATGTGGCAAGTGAAAGGCTAGAAAAATTCAAAGCCATGATGGTTGCTAAAAAAATCAATTTGCTTAAACCCATAGGCTATACATGGTAAAGAATGAAAAGCAATTGAATTGCTGAAGAATTCCCTGTTGGGTGGCTTAACCTACCATACACACAGCTTCATGGCTGAAGTGGAAAAATGATAGAATTTCTTCATAGCATCTGGTGCTGACCATTGGCTGAAGTGGAAAAGTGATGGTGCCAAATTGCTTACCATTTGGCCAGCTTGGACAAGCTTGACATGGCTTCCTTCATTCTGGCAAAGCTTGGTGATGCCATCCTTCATTTTTCTACTCATGCCTTGGCTGAAATTGAGCTCCTGTGTTTGTTCTAACAAGGCCACAATGTCTTGGTTGTTCCACTTTTGGGCAGCTTGGGCTTTCAGCAGGAAACCAGTCACCATGTTACCATGTTGGGTTTCATCAGGCAATAGTTGGTGTAGCTTTTGGAGGTGGACCAGCTCAGCCAGGAAGTCTTCAGCCTTCCACACAGTGGACATGGCCAGCTTGGCTTGGCCCTATACCTGGCACTGTACAAAGCTGGTGGTTTGGAGCCAAGCTTAAGGTGGCTGAAACTCTATGATGTCTGCAAAGCTCAATGAGCTGACATGCTGGCTTTGGTGGAAAGAACATTCAAAGCATAAAATGCTGGAGTTTGCTTCATTCATTTGAAGATCAAGGTGGTGGAATCCACCATAGACAGATAACATTGAATGCCTCATGGGTGAGATTGAAAATTGATAAGTTTTTTTGAAAGCATCTGGTGCTGAGAGGCAATGAAATTCTTATGGCCTTTCTTTTTATCTCCACAGTTCAGCCACCTGGCAAGTGGTCTCGGCTAAAGTACAGTGCTGCACCCTTGTGGTGGCTGGTGCAGTATTCCTGCTGGGATCCCAGTGGTTCCACTTTGGCCCTCACCAGGTTGGGTCCCAAACTTGTGTGGCCCCGCCTCTTTGTCCAGGGTTGGCCGCATTGGGCAGTTCTGGTAATGTGGGGATGTTGTCTTGGCCACATACACCCAGCTGGGGCATCCCGGGTGGTACAGTGGAGAGACCACCATGTTGGGTCCTGGAACCAACTTGGAAAGGTCTATGACACCTTCTGGCTTCACCACTGTCTGGGTGGTCTGGGTGGTGCCAGTCTCAAGGGCTGGTTCACTTGGACTTGGCCTCTGGGTGTCATCCTTCTTGGCACACTGGTTCCCCATGGCTCTTGGCTCCTTGGAGACTTTCTGTTTAAAGCTTCTGTAAGCTGGGATGGCTTGTGCCCAAATCCAAGAAAAAAGAATGGTGTCAGTGGTTTCCACAAATTGGTTGAAAGCATTGTATGCTGAAATTCAAAGCTTGGTAAGCTGAAGGTGACAAGCTTGGCTGACAGCAGTCCTTTTTTTCACTCTCATGCCTTGCAAGGGTCTTGGGTGGTTTCTTACCACTTGGGATCTGTGGTGAAGCTCACCAGTTGGGATCCCAACACTTCTTTGGGCCACCTTTGTCAACCCAGCTTTTGGCCCAGTGTTGGCCACATTCTCTACAGGTCTGCCATCCTGGCTGCCTGGTCCTGGTAATCCAGATCCAGCTGGTACAGCCAGGGGTGGAGCACGGTAAGCTGTACCACTCGGGATTGTCACTCAGGTGCTTGGTTAAGTCGAAGACCTGGTTGGGGTCCAAGGTTGGTTCTGGTTGGAGCTTTGGCTCTGGACCTGGTTGGTGGTCATCTCACTCTGCTCTTGGTTGGCAACATTGCTCTGCTTGTTGCACATGGCTCCCACTTGGTTCCCCATGGCTGCACTGGTAAAGCTGTGGCTTTCCTGGGTATTTAAAGCTGTTTTGGCTTGGGCCTAGCTGCTGAAATGTATTACTTCAGGAATAGCATGCCACAATGGCTGAACTCTTAGGTTTGTCTCCTACAAAAAAAAACAGGAACATGCCATAGAGGCAGAGTGGTGTGGGTTAAGTTGGCTACCAATGCTATAAAGGCTTTGTGTGTGTGTGTCTAGAATTTAAATTACAGTGGACATGGAGGCTGGTATTGTGTGACAAATTAGTTTGAAAGCATTGGATGCTGAAGGTGGCAAAATTACAAACTAAATATATTCAAAGCCATGTTGGCTGCTAAGCAAAAAAGGCCTAAACCCAAAAGATTTGCATTAGTCAACATGGAACACAGATGTTGGTTAAACAATATCTTCAGTTAAATTAAATTGAAAGCACTATGTGCTGATGTTCAAATTCAAAGCTCCATGAGCTGAAAGCTCCAAGAGCTGGGAGAGCACCAGACCTTTTTTCTCCACCCAGGATTGCCAGCTTACAGCATGTTGTACTTTGGTGGAAGCTCAGGGTCCTCACCATAGGTGAGGACCCTGGCTTCCACATTGGAATAGATCCGCTGGAAATTGGGATCTCTTAACCACCTTGCTCAACCACCTTTCAGTTTCTGGGCTGGGCTCCCATGATGGGAGCTCCCCAGCATACTGCTCCACCAATTGGTCATGGATCCAGTCAGACTGGTGGCCAGTCTGGCAATTTTCATCTGCCCCTCTCCGAATTGGACCACTCCTGCCCTTGGGGTTGGCACTGCTGGCACTGGCTTTGGCTGCAGGAGCTGGTAGTGGTGCTCTGCTGGGCTCTGCTGGGTGGTATGTGTGCCGGTGGTGCCAAGAAGGCTGGACCTCTGCTGGATGAACTGGATGCAGCTGTTGCTGGTTCTGCTGGTGCTGGTGGTCTTATGAACCTGCTTGCTGGCATCTGGGACCCAGACCTTCTCTTGGCTGGAGTTGGGTTCTGGTGCAGCCAACATCCATTCCCACCTCAGTTCTTCTGGTGAGATTTCTATTTCATCTGGCTCAAGTCCTGTGTATGTGATTGTGCTGTTGGGTGTTGTGGCTGATTCTGCTTTTGGATTTGTGGCTGGTTCTGCT
The DNA here is from genome assembly GCA_000507305.1 of Breviolum minutum Mf 1.05b.01. NCBI lineage: Eukaryota > Dinophyceae > Suessiales > Symbiodiniaceae > Breviolum > Breviolum minutum. The sequence continues at coordinate 4,279 of DF245730.1, read as the reverse complement.
TTTGGATTGGCTGTTGCTGGTGGTTCTGTAGCTGGTGGTGTTGCAGCTGTTGCAGGTGCTGATCTTGTTGCTGGATTGGCTGTGGTTGCTGTTGTGTTGTTGGCTGGGTCGGCTGGTGTTGCTGCAATGACATTGCTTGGTGGGTTTGCTGGAGTTTGTGGTAGTGTTGGTGCTAGTGTTGCTGGGCTGGACTGGTGGTGCAAAAGGTGTCAATTGGCCACTCAGTGGGTCCAATGGATATTGTTGCCTCCACCAGACTCTCTGGCTGAAGCTATCCTCTTGGTCCATGGCCAACCTCTCTATGGACTCTTTAGCATGCTCCATTATCTCCCAGAAGGGCAGGCCACCCAATAGACCTGGAGGACCTCCACCTGTATCCAAATAGGTCCATCTCATGGGCGTCGGCATACTGAAAAAATGGTTTTTTAATGGATATGGCTCAATGGCTGTATTGATAAAAAAATGTATAGGTTCAGAATGTGAACCTAAAATCTACTTGGAAAAGAGTTAGGTTCAGATTCTGAACCTGAAACTTGCTCAGAAAGATTTTAGGTTCAGAATCTGAACCTAAAATCTTTGGGAATGAATTTTAAGTTCAGAATCTGAACCTAGTTGTTTTTTTTTCAAAAAATAAGTTCCGAATCTGAACTTTCTTGGTTTGAATCTGGCTCAAGGCATATTTAGCATTTTTGTTTTTTTTACATATTTGAATTTATATTTTGTTTGTTTTTATACGTATTATACAAATATATATTGTGAGAATAATGTACTATCTTGGCATTCATGGTTGAATGTTTTTTTGAACCAATGATTGGTTCAAGTTGCTGGTTGACCTTGAATGGTCTTGAGCCATACATGAATGCATTGTGATACAATGCAATCCATGAACCATGCAGAGAAACAATTGAAAGCTCAAAGAGCTGAGTTTGGTTAAATGAATTTAAAGCTCAGTGAGCTGATTTCCATACAAAGCATTAAAATGCTAACCAAAAAAATATTTCAAAATTTGAGATACAAATTAATTCCAAAATTGCTCTACCAGCTGGTTTTTGATCCATTATGAAAACATTTGATTCTTTTGACATTGTTTTTTTGGAATTTTATTGATCAAATTTCTTTTCAAGCCAATGGTTAACCTGGAGTGGTCTTGAACCATAAACAGATGCATTATGATATAATGCATTCTACAAACCATAAGAACACATAATTCAAAGCTCAAAGAGCTGAATTTGGTTTTGCAAATTCAAAGCTCAATAAGCTGAGTTGCAGTCCCCCCAAAAAAAGGACACACTAATAAACCTTCAAAGATCTAGGTACCAATGAGCTCATGTAGCTTTGAATGTAACAGCCACACAACAATTGTTTTTTTTCTTCACAAATAAAACATTCAGCCCCAATGGCTTTGAATAAAATGGTTTTGTTATATTTGATCTTCATAAAACATTTTGTTTGAAGATTTGGGCAACCACCAGAGTCCTTGCAAAGCCATGGATGGCTGGATAACAAAACCTGCAAATACCAACCATTAGAATATAATAGATTCCCAAAATTGTTATTGGTACATGAATGGAACTACTACTGGAAAGAATGATGCCCAAGAAAACTTCAAAGCACACAGTGCTGACAACATCTTGGCAAATCATTGAAGAAAAAATATCTAAATATGGAGCCTGCAAACAACAACAAACAAGGAAAACAAATTCAAAGCCCATAGGGCTGCACATGGAAATCAACACTGGCCCAGCATCTTTTTCCAACATACCTTGGAAGATTGCCTGCATGGAGTTCCCATGGAAGGCCTATTCATGGCAAGTGGTTGTTTGTTCATTGGTAAGTGGTTGTTTGTATTTTCTTCTGAATTTCATGTTGTAAAGCAAGTCTTTCACCAAAGTACTGCTGTAAAAAAACAATGAATGATTTTAGTACTTACCCTAAATGCTATGTTTTCTAAATCAGTTCTTTCATGGAAGGACTGATGGAACTAAATTCATTCATGAAGGACCTGATGCAAAACAAAATCTGTATTTTTTCATGTCAGGAAACTGCTGCAAAAGAAGATTAATTGTTTTAGTTCAGGGATTGCTGCAAAGCAATTCATTAATGAAGGAAGTGCTGCAAAGCACTCCACCCATGAAGGAACTGCTGCAAAGCACTTCACTCATGAAGGAACTGCTGCAAAGCAATTCACTCATGAAGGAAGTGCTGCAAAGCAATTCATTCATGAAGGAATTGCTGCAAAGCAGTTCTGCCATGCAAACATTGCTAATATCAAAGCTGAACTTGGTCAACCAACCACCTACTACCCTTAAACTTTCAAGATATCCCTGCCAAATGTCATAGTAATTATTCTACTGTGGTGACTATAAGGGGGTGGGGTGAGGACGGACAACTAATGCACAATTTCAATAAAAGTAACTTTGTCAGAACAACATCCACTTTTTGCAAAATTTGGATCTCAGTTCAAGGATCATGCAGGAAAGGTCAGGCACACTCAGACTTCTTCCTCAAGAACACAGACTTCCACCTGTCGGGGGGCACAGCAGTGCTGCAAAGCACTGCAATGACGCTACAAAAGCATAAGAACTGCAAAGTTCCTGCAGCAATGCAGCCTGCAGCAATGCAGGGTTTGCTGAAAAGCATTTGGGTGCTGCAAAGCACCCCTCGTCGCATAGGGCGACAGGCAAGGAGTTTCACCTGGTCCCCCATGACCAGTTTTTTTCTTAGTGTGCTGCAAAGCACTAAGTGCTGGCCCCAATGTCAGCCCCTCCCAAGTAGATTCAAAAATCAAACAGTGAAAGGTTGGAAGTTCCATCCAGTATGCGTGGGATGTTGGGTGCGCTTCTCATTTGTAGCCAGTGTCCATCGGCCCATTTGGGTGGGGGCGGCCTTAAGTGGACCCCTCCGGCACTGTCTCAATGGGTCGCTAAATCTTGACTCCCCAGGATACGGTGGTATGAACCAATCAAGTAACTGTTTGGTTGGAGAGTTGAACAGGAGGAGTAGAAAAGGGGTTGGGTCACCCCCCTGTCAGGTTCTGGACTCATTGCCATATATTTTTTATGTGTATATATACACATGTATGTGTATAAAAACAAAGGCTGAAGTATAGGATATTTACATATATATATATATATCTTATATTTCAATATATACATGTGATTATATGTGTGTATCTACATGATTTACATCCTCAGCATGATCTAGGATTGAATATTTTACTGCATGCTGTAAATGCTGATGACACAAGATGCCATTGAATTCACAAATTATTGTTTTTTTTATTGCATGTTAGTATACTACATGCATGTTAGATGTGGCATGTCAATGTTAATAGTTATAAAGTTGTGTTGTTAAGGTGACTGTATCCTTATCTAATGCAGGAAAGATTATGAAAGATTCCATTGAATTGGACACGTGATAGACTCATAAACTGGTATTCCAGCAAAGAAGAGTACTTTGCTGTTTGATCATTCATATACAGTACATGTTTACATGTTATAATGGTGATATCTTATTGTAGATAAAATCTATAGTAGCAAAAATACATCTTCAGTCCTTGTCGAATGACTGCAGGACACCAAAGAAGGTAGAAGATGCCGTCAATGTTCCTTGGTTGCAGATTTGAAGCACTGCGTTGGCATGTTGTCTAGCCAATGCATGCAAGCAATGAAACAACAGCAACAGCACAGACACACTGCACATGCAAACATATGCCTTTTTTTCTTTCCCTTCATACTGTACGTGTTGGCTGTTACTGTACATTTGTTTGGCTACCACCATCATAGCTTTCCTTCAATCCTGAACCAGTGGGCTTACATGAGGTAGAATTGACTGAAAAAATGTAGCGCAGAAATTTGGCTAGCAGGCCTCCTTTTTCTTCTTTCTTTTCTTCTCCTTTTTCTCATCATCATCCTTGTCAGATTTTTCACTAATTCAGTCTCAATATTTAGGTGGAGGTGCAGCTTGTAGGTGGCCTGCAGGTGGCATCAGGTTCAATTAAGGCGGAGGTTCAACAGGCCTGCAGCTGGCCTTCCTGCTTTGCAGCAGCTTGCTTTTCAGCAGGCTCAGTAGGCTGCTTTGCAGCAGCAGGCTGCTTTTCAGCAGCAGATTCAAAGTTCACCTGGAAATTTGAAAGCAAAAAAATATCAAGGAAATTTTACATAACAAAGTTGTCAAAGTTGAGCAAAACCACTGAGATACGTGCTTTGCCACTGCTATCTGATGGCCTCACAGTGGGATGAACAATTGCCAGATTTCAGCAACACATGCAAAAAAACAG
>DF245729.1:0-15533 GCA_000507305.1 Breviolum minutum Mf 1.05b.01 | reverse complement strand
CGTTGCTGCTGCATTTGGTGGTTGAACTTCGAGTGTCATCCACGAAACTCGCAACATAAATCATCATAGATCCACACCAAATCCATCAAATGGTGTGAAGTGGGATGGACATGTTTCGTTCCCCTCCACTTTAGTGCACTGTCCTCGGATTTTTGGGACCTTACCACGCAGACGGAGTTCATGGCTGCCATACGATTCAGGTGCCTCAATTGATGCCAGACAGCATCAATCAAGAACCCGAGGCGCAAGGGTCAATATGGAAGAGAGGATAGTTCTCAAACTTCAATCAGGTGTGAGAATTTTCTGGATGCAAGTCTTTGCCTTCCGCCACCACCATTCTCTTGAGGAGGATGAGGATCATCAAGATTAGGAAGCTCTACCAAAAATAATCGTTTTTTTTCCTTTGCAGCACGGGGCGCCCCAGTTGGACAAAGTTTGTTTGCCCAGGCAGCATTTCTCCAGTTCTTCTCCATGCCTGAAAGTTCCGCAGGGCAAAATTTGTGGGATGGGTGGACAGATTGCAGTGAACTGAAAGCCAGGTAGCTTCAAGTTTCAGCTTATTTGCGCTTCTGTATTATTTTCTTTAAATGAATTGGAACACTTCTTGATTGGTCAACAGACTCTGTTTATAATGGGGCCATCCAATTTCAGTTATTTCAGGTCAGCTGAAACGCGGGAACTGTGGGCCGAGGTTCTCGAGATACTGTCATCATCGTTGCTGAGGACGGGGGGCATCAGGATTTTTCGTTTCAGTTTCCATGCATGGCAGCTCCCTTGATCCATTTTTCTGGTGCCATGATGCTCCACTAATAGGACGTGCCGCTCTTGTATATGTTGCTCCGCTCTTTGGGCATGTGACGTGCCCCAGGATCCAACAAAAAGAATCAAAAAGGAAGCCACATTTACCAATACTGAGATGCCATGTCCGATGATGTCGGATGTCACCACACAGACTCGTTGTGCTTCCGGCCGAGGTCGCCAGCCGAATCCAAGGTGGCGAGGTCCCTGTACAGCATTGGCAATGCGCAGGGAAAACCCAGAAACTGTGTGTTGGAAGGTGTGATGTGTTCAGGAAAAGGTAGGCCGTGGTGGGCCAAGTTTGCGTCTATCTACCCTACATATCCATCTATCAACTTGGGAATAGGGGATAAATTCTTGAATTCCAGTTTGTAATGTGAGACATGTAGAAAGAAGTTCTTGGAGGCCGCCTGCTGCGTTTGCTTTAACATTCAATGAGTGACTGAGTGGTGCTCGCAGCTTTCACTCTTCGTGCGGAAAACAATGGCCATCGAATGCCCACCACGCCGGGGGATGGCGGTCAGTGCCATGACTGCTGCGCCGTCGAGGTCTGTGACCCTGGTGAACATCAAGAATGATGGAACCACAAAGGTCATTACTGCTGCCTGGCAGCAAGATTAGGGGCGGTGAAGAAATAGTGGGGTATTACCATCTTTGGCGCCCATGACATTCTTGCAGTTTGTGGGTTGGGGACCTCAAGTTTTTTGAATCCAAATTCGTGGACCCTGGCAATTCCACACAACTTGCATTGACAAAGTGCAACAAAAACTGAAGGATCCGAAATCTAATTCATATCGAATTATATCCTCGTGTTTGTGCTGGGCTTAGGCCCAATCCTGGATAATTCCGTTCCACCTTGCATTTGCTTGATGGGCATCGATGAACAGGTTGGAGACAGTTACTACCTCCCGATCAACGACATGCCATCTGAGACGCACAGCTAGAGCACAGCTGCGTCCTGGAGCATGTGAACAGAATCATAGATAGGTCAAGAAAGACCTAGAACTCATGAGATATTTAAATTGGCGCCGTGTAAATATTGATGCTTTCCCAGCTCTGAGAAACATGGTGGATTTCTTTTCCCTGTGATTGCCACCTCACCAAAAGCTACCCTCAGAGGTTTCTGGCAATCTGTCCGTGGTCCGTTGCTCTTTCGGTTTGCATTCTGCCAGTTTGTTGAGTTCGAGAATTGCAGATTCAGATCGGGGAGATGGATCCCAGATTCAAGTTTGGAATCCCGCCCCCAGATTGCAATGTATGCCCTGTAATTTGGGGCGCCCTATCACGTCCCCTTCAAAGAACCAACACATAGGAAACAAACTAAAAAAGTGTTTGGAGCTGAGAATTGTAGGTCGATCCGACGCTGAGGCCATTTTAGTGCCCCAACTAGTCAATCAACCTACGCTGGTGAAGGAACAGCCTTCCAGCCAGCGTAGGGCGGAGGCCGCAGTGCCCGGCCGTGGCCGGACGGGAAAAGGAGAGAAAGGACCTGTTGTTTGGAAGGACATTTTTCAGCACTTCACCCTGCCTGACTTACAATCTTTTTAATCGTGTTTCCATGGTTTTCACTTGCAATTCTGGCTCAGACTGGCCACTTTGCGGGGCACAGGGAGGCATCACGTCGACTTGTGGCTCAAGAATAATTCGTGGTGTAAGTGTCCAAAACGAGCTACTATATACTTGTATTTTGCATCATTCACATTTATTCAGTACCTTTCTTTGGAGGGGCTCAATTCGCTCTGAGAGGCCTTCGATGGCTCCCCTGCTTGCATGGGCCGATGCCTCCGAAAGCTCCCTGAGTGGAGCTGGCCACGGCGAAAGTCAGGAGCTACGGGGAACGCCTTCGACGCGTCTCATTTTAAAGTCATGAGTCATGAGTCTGTCTATCTGAAATGCCAAAGTGTGCCGAAAACACGAGGAAACTCTGGATGATTCTGAACGCACGAATCATGGCCAGAAAGCAAACCCTCTTGAATGTGAAGATGTGTGGACAGTCAAGCCAAAAAAGCTCATTACATTCTCTGCATATCTCATCTAGTACTGAAGGGACACAATAAAGTATTGTCACCTAGTTTACCTTACGATTGGTCTACTTACCATAGTGTTCCACAACTCTGCGACATGCTGGGACGACAGGCCCCTTCAATAGTTTCACAGTTTTCCAAAAACCCATCAGTCTGGCTGTCGCTCGGCGAAATTGTGGTGAAGATGACAAGAGAATGTAATATGAATAGAAATTCAAACCGTGTGTTTTGTTAAGATGTTGGAAACGATTTGGGTCACTTTTTCTGGAGATCATCGGCGAGGATGGCATGCCGCGTGACTACATCGCCGAGCTGCTGGAAGAGATTAAAACCTTCGTCTTCCAGCGACGCATTCGGATCAAGGAGCCTCGTTTGCTATTGGCACCGTCGCAGACCACCTATATACATCTATATGATGCCATAAAATAAGATCTCGAAGCAAAGCAACTTTGATCCATACTTGTATTTTGAAAGACAACGTCGGAGGTATTTCCAGTGCTACCGATCTTGAAATTTTGTCCTGGATGGCCCATGCTGATATCACTGATATCACTCATATGACCTGAAAATACCTGAACACAAGTCGAGTCCTATCCCAACTCCAAGACCTGTTTGAATTATTGAAGATGGGTTGGTATGCTTAAGCATGACCTTAGGATACCTTTAGATCTTTGAGTCCTTGTAGGACAATTTCCAAGACTTTGATCTTGCGCGCACAAACCGCTGCACAAAACCAAATTTTGCGCGGGCTCGGAGCCTCAAAGCTGGACGAAAGCTTCGTGAAATCCACAGGGGAAATCTGGGGAGGCTTGAAGCTGTGAATATGCAGAGTATGCAGGCCTGCGCCTTGTGTGCAAGTTGCCAGATTTGCTAAGGCCTTGTGTTCCGTGGCGCCATTCCTAAAGCCATTTCAAGTTGATGCGCTGGCAGAGCCTTGTCAGGGATTGCGAGAGGTACTGAGTCCGTTGTGTGTATGCCGGGAGAACGATGAAGATCTTTTTCTTTTTGTCCATCATCATCATCATCATCATCATCATCATCATCATCATCATCATCACCATCACCATCACCATCACCATCACCATCACCATCACCATCACCATCACCATCACCATCACCATCACCATCACCATCACCATCACCATCACCGTCACCATCACCATCATTCATTTATTCCGTTCCATTCCATTCCATTCCATTCCATGCCATGCCGTGCCATGCCATTCCACGCCATGCCATGCCATGCCATTCCATTCATTCCTTTCCTTTCCATTCCTTTCCTTTCCTTTCATTTCATTTCCTTTCATTTCCTTTCATTTCCTTTCATTTCCTTTCATTTCCTTTCATTTCCTTTCATTTCCTTTCATTTCCTTTCATTTCATTTCATTTCATTCATTCATTCATCCTGTCTTGCTCATCGCCGTCCATTCTTGAAATTGTAGTCCGTTCCCCTAAGCCATGCCCTCATTCCACCTATCTGAGCTGGGTCAAGCTTGCCAAAAACCGCAAGGAACCGCAAGCTTCCGATTTACTCTCAGAACCCTACCCGCAAAGGCTAATTTTTGATGTTTCTGCCAACATACTGAAAACTTTGTCAATACAGACAGGTGCAAAGTTGGCTGACATGGTGAACATGATCGTCACTAATTCAGTGGGGGATGTCAAAGTTCAAATTTTTCGCCTTTTCGCAAAACATTCATTGTTAGGGAACTATCTAGACCACGGCAGTATCACTTTTTTGCGAAATGTTGTTTGTTAGAGAACTGTCTAAAACCACCAAGCTGCGTTGCCTATAAGCCTGAAGTCCCAGGAAACTGCTTTCTATTGTTTGCACATTTTATCCTTTTATTTTCGGATACCTATCGAATTTTCAAGCATCCATCCAGTCAGAGGCAGCAGCACCTATCGCGACCCTGTGACCATTGCATCCCAGGAACATTTCACAGAACGGAAGTTGGAGGCTCTAAGCGGCGGAAATCTTGTGGCTTTTGGCCATTTGCCGAGAAAGTAACATGTGCCGTAGAGGGTAGGGCTGGGAACATGACATTGTAATGCCTTCCTGGTAAGGGAGAGATAGCGCGATCTTTCAAAGTCCAACGGGTTTCGATCCCCCGCACCGCCAAAAGTGTGATGCGATTGTGGTTTAGTCAATGAAGACACGTGGTCCCTTTTCAACATCTCTTGTTTCATGCAGTGCATGCCCCATCGGCAAGGTGCGGTGGCCACGGGTGGTGAACTATGTCATGTTTTGCAGGGGAACTCAGTTGCGTACGATGTCATTGAGGCTTTTTGTGACTTTGCATGTCTAGAAGAGTAGATCTTGGATATTTTGATGGGAAGCAAGAAGTCCAAATTCAAGCGCTTGTCTCAATTTCATCATTTGAGGCACACTGTTTGAATTGGTTCTTACCGTGGCCAGTTGTTTGTTTGTTTCTTTCTTTCTTTCTTTCTTTCTTTCTTTCTTTGTTTCTTTGTTTCTTTGTTGTTTCGTTGTTTCTGTGTTTCTTTGTTTCTTTCTTTGTTTGTTTGTTGGCTTGGCTTGGCTTGGCTTGGTTTGTGCGCATGGTTAATCCCAAAATCCACGGGTTGGTGTGACTCACATCGGTCAAATTTCAGGTGAAACGATTAACGACGTCTTCGGACCATCAAAGTTGGAGAAATGCCCCACGAAAAAGGCCACGCGTTGTTCGTTTTAGGACATGGTAGTGGGGGTTGCCGCATCCTTGAAACCATTTGTAACTCCGAGTTCCAGAAGGTTGTGAGTGCAGTCGCTTTCCACTGGATGTACACATTTATCTCGTTTGTTTGTCAATTTTCATTGGAATTCTTTGATAGTCTTTGACTATATGGACTTTGTTTGGATGTGCAGGTGTTCCTCCCAGGAGAACGATTGCGAAGTGTCTGGGCACCTGGCGACTGGCGATACAAATGAGATGTTACAGGCTTGGAGGCACTCCTCCAACCCCCAATAGGTCAGCATGCATGGGGCTGGGCTCCAGACGACGTGATCCTTGTGGTTTGGAATCTGGCCTCTCCAAACATGACCCATGGACCGCTCCCAGCAGATTCCGAGCATGTCATGTGGACATCCGTCAAGCTTCCCGCGCTAATTTAGGACCACCCGATCAGGACTGTGAAACAATATCTCCGCATTGGCCAATACATGTAGCATACTGCAGACTATTCGGACTTCACTCCCCGCATCCTGTAGTGAAGACATGACCGGATGGAAAGCTGGCTGTTTGATGTTTTGTGCTTAGCCTATGCAGCAAAGACTTCCACCTCAAACTTCTGTTCTTTTGCCTATGTATATACATCCCTTTTACTGTTGCCTATTGTCTTTGCAAGTTCCGCGGCCTCCAAACCTGTAAAACGAGGCTGGGGGATACTTCAAGGCAAAGTCCTTTCCAGGAGATGAGGCTTGGTGGGGGCATTGGTGCTGGTGGTTTTTTGCGGGTGTTGTTTCGGGAAAGAAAATGGACATGGAATGAATGCTTCCCAAGTTTCCTTTTGTGAGGGAGCACTCGTGGATTGCAGGTATAACAAACCTTAAGTAGATGTTTCATTGTATACTTCATCGGCAGCAGTTGCAATTCCTGACAGGAGCGGCTCGGAGCAATTCTGAACAAGGCTGGACAGGAACATTAAGAAGAGGCAGTTGACGAATCATAGGATGAAAGAACACCTTGTTAATGTCATGAATTCCATTTGACGGGTGAATTAAATGGAACATGTTATTAGTCCTTTCGCCTGCCAGAATCTGCAAGAAATTTTGAGAAAAGACCTGGAACTGGTTGAACTGGTTGTCAACTTTCAAAACATCGGCCGTTCTTCAGGTGGCGGTGCTTTGCCGCACACGTGGTGTGGAGTGTGAGCCCTCGGTGCATCCAGTGGGCCGTTGAAAACTGCATCATTTTTGCCCTTTATAATGAATTAGGAGTTATGGCCTATTATGACCGTTTTTTTTTTCCCCGGGCATTGTCGTATCAATACTACTACAGAATCAAGTTTCATCATGCCATGCCTCCAAATGCCAAGGCTCTCCAGCTGCCTGCGATCCAAAACCGGGAATGAGTCACTTGGACAGATGGACTTGTCGATCTTAGGAACTTGCAAATGCCAATCACGCATGCTATACCTGTGCCAATGCACATAAAAAGTACAAGCTATATTACCACATAAGTGTATATATATATATATACATGTACATATAATATGTATACAATTATACAAGTAGAATCATTTAAATGCATTTGAGAGGCTTGCCTTCTCAGAAGCCCGCGACGAAGATAAAAGCAGGGTATGGGCACCGATTTGCTAACGCATCCAGTCTGACAAAGACAACCACATACCTACAAGTTCTGCATATCCGTGTTGTATGTAAAGCACTTGACTGATTCGCCCGGCGCATCCGAGGTATCCTAGGCACAGCGGCAAAGTGCCAAGTCTGGTCTTGTTGCAACGCTTTCCCTTCATGCCGGGCACCCAAACGGCCGAGTGACAGCCATAAGATCCGGAGGAGGACATGGTTTTCTGCTAAGATTTGAGCATATCTTGGTTGGATTCGCTGAATTGCCAGATCCCAGTTTTCACGGAGTTTTTGATCTTCCCAGGTCGCAGTTCAGCAATGAAGACCTGGATATTTTGGCACGAAAATACACTGACAACCATGGCGTTGGGGCCTCGGAATATGGACACGGACAGCAAGCTGCTGTTTTTTGTGCTACCTTTACCCATTTGCATTCCTCCTTGGTCCGCCATCCTGTTTTTTTTGGGGGGAACTTGTAGAGATTTAGTTCATGTGTTGACTTGGTCCTGTAGACGCGCCTGAGTTGCGAGAACAGTTTGAAGATGTTTGAAGATATTGTCATATTGTGTCATATTCTGTGAGAAGTACTATGGGGACTTCACAGACTTCAACATATGTTTCACTTTCTCTCTGTCTCCCTCTCTCTCTCTCTCTTCTCTCTGTTGGGCTCCTTGCCGTCTCACAGAGTCGCCCTCTAAATGTGACTCTTTGTTTCCCTGTCAAACCTAATTATCAATGCAGGCTGCATGATTCTTGGACGGATTTGGTTGCTAACTATTCGGCGACACAACCCCAACTCCTTTGAACAAACCCTCCTGGCCAGACCGTGCACCTACATGCGCTCGAGATGGATGTCTATGAGATATTTGAGGCGCCTGAATTGAAGCAATGCAACGCTTCACTTTATAAGCATGTGTGAAACATGATGAAACATGAACATCAGAACAGTTTCAATGAACAGCAGAGTGAAGCAAGTTGGAAGAATCGGCTCTTGGTCATATGTTTTTCATATATGGGAAGGCATTTGTTCCTCCCATGTACGAGTCAGCAAGGGCTCTTTCCTTCCTCATTGAGTCATCTACTTTTTGGCTGGGTCTGACGAGAGCAAGTCATTGATGGAATGTGAATGCCTCCATTGCATTGGTGTTGAAATGTGTTTAACATCGCAACATGAGATAGATTGCCGAGAACAAGAGTTTTATAGTTTACCTAATTATCTTGATTTGTTGACGGCTGATGGGATGGTAGCTATATGCAGCTACTGTGCACCGCATGCCTTCGTGGATCGGTCAAAGGCCAATCGAGCTGAAGAAATTTCTGCAGGTCGATGGGCTTCAAGGGGTTGTGAGTTTTGACGAGCTCCGAATCAATACAGATTTCATTTGACATTTCATTGACTTCTTTAGCTACACGCGCCATTCGAATCTTCCAAGTTTCCCTTGTTGGGGTCCTTATTTTCTTGTCATAGCTTCTCAGTGGACAAAGTGCCGGCAGTTTCAGGCGTTTACAGTGACCAAGATGAAGAGGAGGAGATGGCCAGTACTTTTCAAGAGGAGACCAGCTTGGGGGTTTGCATGGCATAGAAGCACCTTGCTATCAACCTTCAGTACGTCAAAGTCTTGCAGATCTCAAGATGTCATGGAAGACTGTAGAGTCCGGACATGGCTGATGCTGGCCTGGTAGTGTACAGTAGTGGCAACATGTACGTCGCTATGTTTGATCAGGGGACTTGTATTTTCCCGGAAAAAGTTGCAGCATTTCATGTTGCTCTTCTATTCTCTAGGACGTTGCCTCGCAACCGTCTCGAAGTTCTAGGCCAGTAGCTGCTCCCAGGATTTTTTCAGCTTTTGCAGATGGTCAAGGAAGTCAGAAGCAAACGGATATGAATGCATCAAGAGGCGGGGTTTTATGCGGTATTATATAGGTGTTAAATGATGACCCGGCGTAAAACCTGTGGCCCTCATATGCTGGCACGATCTTGATCGTTGCACGACATTTGCATGCCATGAAAGAAACGTACTGTAGACAGTGGCTAAAAGATTGTCAATTTTGCTTCCCCTAAGCATCCTGGTGACTGTGCTTCTGCATCCCTTTGCTTTCGCGCAAAATGCGTTTTCCTAAGGCCAGCTCCAACATCGAGGATCAAAGGACCTTGATTTTCGAAATGATCAGATAATGGAAATCGACATGGCCCTTGTGCGCAAACGGGGAGGGTGCGGTGCATGTCGGATGCGTTCCATTACACGTTGTGTACATTAGATGCTGCTTTCGAGGAGTGTTTTGTTCACAGGAGAACGTAGGAGGTGGTTGCGCAGTGTGTTTGTGTGCGTGTGGGTATACTAGGTAGTATACTGTACTAATACTATTATATATGTAATGATTAAGTTTAATTACATTAAAGTGTCTATGATATTCTATAGCCATGTATAAGTATGCCCTTGTTCCAACAGTTCAGCCATGGAGGCTTTATTCTGTGTACAGGAGGCATTGCAGATCTGCAAGCAGCGGTGCTCGTCGCGCCAGGTGCAAGAAAATCCGAACGAAAATGCAAAAGCTTGGCTTTGAGCTGATATTTTAGACTTGCCAGATCTTGCCAGCCTTTGGCGCCCCAAATGTATTTTAAGGCAGAATTCGCTCCTGGTATTGTCAGAGGATGTCGAAAAACAGAGGGTATGAAGATGTATGAATAGAGCTAATTCAAAAAACATTTCGGATATTTGGCTTTGCTGGCGGAATATCTGCAGACACATCGCATGAGCTTTGCTGCTCCGCATCCCAGCCAATCTGTAGGCCTCAAACTGCGCCCCTGCGCCGTGAGCCTTTGGTCGTGACCCAAAGTCGTGATTTGGTGATTTGCATTGCCAAGTAACATTTGTTGCATCCATTACCGGCGCTCCTCTCCCACAAAAGCTATGTTACAACACGTGCCACCCTGGAAGGCACATTGAACAACACAGCTCTCGAGAAAATTCATGGTTGCACAGAAAAGTGGGCCTTACATGGCACTGCAGCCTTTTTGAGGCTCACCTTAGCAGATCAGAGAGCAAATAGTCAGGATTTCCATATGTAACTGAGTGCCATGGCCTGGCGACCTCTTCTTAGCTTCTGGTTCTTGTTGTCGAGCACAGCTTGGGCTGAATGCCATGGTGAGGTCTGTGAATCGCGGCAACGTGTGCCATTGGCGGGCCGAGGGGTGTCATTGTTGCAGGCCATGTCCAGGAACAAATCATCGGCCCAAAATGCTACAGCCAAGGCTGAGAACACGAGTTCTTTGCCGGAGCCCGATGCTGACAGCGAGGGAACGGCCGAAGTAGCCGCTTCGGACCTGGGGTTGGGAGATGATTCAGGAGTGGAGGAAGCCATCAAATTGGCAGATGATGTTGGCAGCATTGTTGAAAACACCGTGAAAGACTCAGCTGGCAACATCACAGGCTATGCTTCGCCACTGGAGAACTTGAGCTCTCAAGAAAGTGGAGTAAACTATTCCGTGATGTCTGATAAGGAAGTGCCGATCCCAGAACCTACAAGACCTTATGTTGCTGCGGAAGCGAGTGACACCAATGCAAATAGCAGCAAGAATGGCAGTGACTGAGTGGCAGTTGGAAGCATTTTTGCAAGAGCTTTGATGTTTAATTTGTTTATTTTTAGTCTCCTTTCGTATATTTTCCTATGATTGTCTTCAACCCAATAGGTAGCAGCGTGGTGGAGATTCATCCCATCAAAGGGGCTTCTCCAATGCCAGAGCCAGTGGCTGGCAATTTGACCGCAGCCATGCACGATTGCATCTTGGGTGAATGGGGGGAATGGTCTGAATGCTTGACCGATGATGCCAATGGCTATGCAAGCCCCCATCAGGTGCGAGAACGGTCAGTGGTCCAACCGTATTTGCCAGGTGGTCAGCCATGTGAACTGACAGTTGAATCTCGCACTTGTCAATTGATAAGTGCTGCAAATACCTTGGTAAACTTGGGAGGTGAGTGAGTGATAGTGAGACGTTTGCGTTAGCGCAGTGGAAGCCAGCCAAGGTGCTAAAAGAACGACGCTTAACGATAGTGCCAAAACTGCCACATGAACGATCCATCACATGTCTCACCATACAAGTCCAAGAGTTCCTGAATGTTCCTGAGCTCTTTATTTTGAAGGGAGGGTTTGGTGACTTGAACTCGCTTGATCAAACTCCTGCATTGGTCACATGATCAGGTCACCATTACTTTGGATCAGGTGGGCAGCAAAATGGGTTTGATGCAAACTCGTGTGATGAGACATGATCGGATTTTGAGGTCTCAGTAGCCACAGTGGAGACCCTCCAAAGCTTTAACATCCATGGTCTTGGTTAATTTTCCAGGTGTTGGCGAAGATCGGCACTATTATGCGGAAACGAAGTCTCAGGCACGGTTTCTGGAGACATGTTTGGTGACTTAGCAGACATCACCTTATCTTCACTCCAATTTTCATTGAAACAAATCGTGCCTTGAAGACAGACTTGCTATTGGCGGGGTTTAGAATCCTTCAAAGATGGCAGCCTGCCAGCATTTTCACAGGCTTCCAGAGCGCTTCATAGACTTTGATCGTTTGCGCAAGGGAGTCTGGAGCTGAGATTGGGAGGACAACGGATCTGGGGAGACTTATAGGTGAAATTAGAGGATGATTGTAGATGTATCCCTGTTGTATCCCTGTTCTTCATTGTTCTTCTGTCCCTGTTCTAATATGTACATGTAATTGATATTATATAAGTAGTTGATAATGAACCATACTATCTTATATTGCGTACATCCGTGCATGCTTACAAGCAAAGATACAGAGTACAGGGTATGTGACGATATTGGCATTGGCATCTACATATGTGCAACAAAAGAGGATCTATCTGGAATTCGTGCTTGGATTGATGCCTGCTATACATATGTTTGCTTGTATTTGTACGATGTTCAAAAATACTACTTCGAAGGAACATATCACTGTATGAAATTGACTAAGACAGACAAGAGCGTTTCTATGCATTGACATAGGCACACAGCCTTTCTAGCTTCATTCCGTCAATATTTGGTGCTTTCCTGTAATATGTTTCCTTTTCCCACAATTCGCACAGGATTGCATTCCTAGAGACCCTACCTTTTCATGCGCGGTTAGACAATTCACATACGTTGTCACTTGTAGTCATTCCTTCCTTTATTTTCAATGCTGTAAGAGTCATGTAAGAATCATGTGTAGGCTGCGTTTCAGAGAGACCGGCGTCCAGTCTTCCAGCAACAAACCCTCGCAGCACTGAGAACATCCAAAACCCTGCAAGTCCGATGTTTCCAAGACACCTGACCCTTCACAACCCATTCGGCATCGGGTCATCAACACAGTTCGGCGAGGTTGTAGCAGCGGGTCAGATGCGATCAACGTACGACGCTCAGGGCCACTGTGGGGTTTGAAGGTGCTGTGGAGCGTTGTGGAGTATAGTAAATCTATGTAAATCTGTCAATCCATATCAATCGCTGGAGACACCAAGTAGGGCACGATACGGTTGTATATGTATATATATATATATTTATATATCTGTATGGTAGGGGACCGAGTCCGAGCGTCAGGATGGCAGAAATGATCGCTTGCATAGTGAAAATCCTAACGAACGCGGTTCTCGATCTCTATCAATATTTTAGCTGTTCCGCTGTTCTGCAATGCACTCTGCACGCAGATGATTCAATGTTTCCAATTCTGTATCAGAAGCCACAGGGCCAGAACTTGCATTGTCACGCAACATGAGAAAACCATCTCAAAACACAGCGTGGCATGGACTGCTCTCATTCTTCGTTTTCTTTGAAAGACTTGATCGTCAGATCTCAATGGAAGCTTTAACCTATACTACACAAAATAATAGTGATTGATTTCGACCATTTGCTTTTTTCACCTTCACTATGGGACATGATCCAACTTGACTGCTTTTAAGATTCGCTGAAACCAACCAGGAACCTCGCGAAAGAGAATCGTTGTCAACTGTCCACCTGGAACTTACGCTTGCAGTGCCTCTGCAATCTTCTGTCAGCCACGGTTTTGAGGTTGACCATTCTAGGGCTTGACCTTCAACGTGCTGAGCATGGATGCCTCAGATTTTATAGTACAGGAATGGCTGACCAGTAATTCACACCTTGGCACCCTTTGCCACAAAGCATAGCTTGATTTAGCACTATTTCAACCTCATATTGATCAGCACTGTATATCATATTCCAACACTGTAAGGCATTGAGGTACTGTACAGTTTGTGGTGGAAATGCCCCCTGATGTCGTGTATGTGGTCATTGAGGTTGGAAGTTTTGGAGAAAGCCTACAGCTCCATTGGCCCAGGCCATCGATGCTCGACACACCACAACAGCGTTTTGGGGAGACAAGTCCAGTCAGTGTGATCCAAGGTTGGAATAAAGATGCCTCTACACTTCTAAATGCCTCTAGTCTAAAAATGCTTTTGGTGTTTGAACAAAAAATTATTAGATTTATTTGCGCAGATGCTTTTGGTACAGGAGTTCTTGCGGAAAAGTGTGGCCCATATGAAGTAGATACAGTAAAGCAAAAAGTATATCACCAACTTATCGAGAATCCTGGGCCCGGCCCGGATGATAACCCCAACCTGCACCTGCCACCAAATTCAAACACCAAGTGGCAATGGTGACATGGTGCCGGATAGTTTGGGAGGTGCAAGAATTTTTGAGAGCTTGAATTGTGCACCATGTAAGGAAACGATAAAGACTGGCTTTCATCCTGCAATTGGTGAGCTGAACAGCTGAATGACCGACATCTCTCACGGGCACAGCTTCAAGCTTCAAGCTTCAAACAACTTTTGGCGATATTCTCAGGAAGCTTTAAATGCGGACGAAATGGATAGGATTGAGTGGACAATGATCCATTCAAAAGCCTTGAGTGCCGGAGTTGAGTCTCCAGTCATGCTGTGTTCGAATCCGCAGGTGATGCCGCAACGGACCCAAGAAGCTTCTTTCGTTATCGCGACTTTTGCAAGGATGTCAGCCGACTGGAGGCCTTAAAATACCAGGGTGGGGCCAGAAGATGGCCAAAGCCTGGCAAACAAAACAACGACATCAAACCCTTTGTTAATCAGCCTTTGAAACAGGAAAGCAACAAATACTTTGCATTTTGGATGCTAAATGTTTGAGTTTGACATATTTTATCCTTTAGGATCGCAGCTACCTGGTAAACTCCAAGAGCCTGATGGACACATTGAAGCTGAGTTTCTGATCTTCAAAAAATGCCAATTTTAATCATTTTGATTCTTTGATATTGATCCCATCACATCAGATGTTGAGACAATTTGAGGGGATGTGTTATTACTTGTATATTAAAATTATATGGTTCATCGTTCGCCTCATTTCGCACCCTTGGCAGCTGCGCAGGCAGCGAAGGCCCAGAAGAATGGAAGTCGTAGGCATGGGGTGGGAGTCCGATAGGGATTCAGGATATTCAGGGTGAGGGTCCAATTGTATGGTGATAGTGATAGAATTCAAATGGATACACATGAATGGTAAGGTGTTGAGGAATGCCACCGTGCCAGTGTTGACACACTAATGCCATCAAAGCGGCTGGACAGCAAGCCATCGTGGCAAATTTACTGAAAGTTGGAGGAAGACTTTCTTGAGACCGACTGGGGGATGCAGAATTCTGGTGATAGCAGTGGGAGATCGAAAGCACAATGGGATAACTGCCACAATCAAGGGGTGCTTAAAGACTTATACAGGATAGATATGGATAAACTTGATAAACATCGTCCGACGTCCCGATGCTCCCGGAGGTCCTCTGCAAATTCACAATTGACAAGACTGGTGAACATCATCAAGTCCAAAGCAAGGCGACTCTTCGGGTGGCTTCACCATGCTTCACCCGGCGTTTCAGATTTGATTTACATACCTTATTCTGTAGGACTCTGTTCAGGGTGGTGAACCTGGTCAAGCATGTTTGCATTTGCTGCCTGTTTGATATATCTTACATTTTCGTTGTAAGCATGGGATATCATGGGATTATTCATATGTCTTTAAGTTTATTATTTGCGTGATTGAATAGCAGTGCTATTCATTAGCATATGTATATATATATAATACTTTCCTGCTTTTATTGAAGGTGAAAAAGTGATATAGGTAGAAATGAAAAAATCCACAGGGCACATTATCATCTCTTGAGCACAGGTAACTGGTCATTGTAATCATCATCATCATCATCATCATCATCATCATCATCATCATCATCATCATCATCATCATCATCATCATCATCATCATCATCATCATCATCATCATCATCATCATCATCATCATCATCATCCGTCATCGTCACCATCATCATCATCATCATCATCATCATCATCATCATCATCATCATCATCGTCATGTCATCGTCATCATCATCATCATCATCAT
>DF245728.1:0-13954 GCA_000507305.1 Breviolum minutum Mf 1.05b.01 | reverse complement strand
TCATGAACAACATTAGCACCTATTTTTTGCAAGGGCATCTGACCAGTATTATGTGGCCAATGGAGCCAGGGTCAAAACAAAGAAAAGGTGAGTAAAGATCACCTATTTGAAAAGGAAATAATCATCCAAACCTTCATGACTTTGGGTTCCAGTCGTTAATTTTCTGGGGTGGCCCTACATATGGTTTATATATGGTTGCGAACCTTCCACTTTAGGTAAACCCTGGAAAATCAAAATGGAACCTGAAAATCACGTGTTCGAAAAGGAAAATAATCTTCCAAACCTTCATGACTTTGAGTTCCAGCCCCAGCTGTTAATTTTCTGTGGTGGTACAGTGACAATATTGTTTTTATGGTCGCAACCCCCCCACTTTAGGTACAGCGTACACCCTGGAAAATCAAAATGGAACCTGAAGAAAAAAAATAATATTCACATTCCGTGTTCCAAACATTCCTGACTTTGGGTTCCAGCTGCTAATTTTCTTGGGCGGTACATTACATTGTTTATATGTTCGCAAGCCTCGCAGCGTAAACCCTGGAAAATCAAAATGGAACCTGAAAATAACTTATTTGAAAAGAATACAGAATAATATTTATATTCCGTTCCAAACATTCCTGACTTTGAGTTCCACCTGCTAATTTTCTGGGGTGGTACATACTGTTTATATGGTCGCAAGCCTCGCACTTTGGGTACACCCTGGAAAATCAAAATAGAACCTAGGAGTCTGTAAAATCACTTATTTGAAAAGGAAAATAATTAGATAATCCTCCAAACCTTCATGACTTTGGGTTCCAGCTAGTTGGTTCTGAATACCAAATCGACTCCCATAAAAGTGGCCAGGACACTTTGTTCAAGGCCTGGGCCCTCCCAGAGCAACATCCATTGCAGTGATGGATGAAATGCTTGTCATCCAAGAGATCTCCGTTGAAATGCGCAAACAAATCCGATAACTGCTTCTGCTTGAGATCCACCGGCTCTTGGAAGTTCCAATCTCCATGGAGCAAGCGCAAAAGCTGGTGGCGGAACTGGTCCGAAGATATTTCCTAGCAGCTTGCCGAGTTTGGGGAGCCCTGCACGCTGTGAGGCTGAGCATAGTCATGGAGCCCACAGTACATTACACATACCACAGGCGTATTTCCATTCGTAAACAAATCTGAAACAAAACATTGCATCACATCTGAGAAGCAATCCACCAACAGCCGATCATTTAGTCAGAGTCAAAAATGAATTGGACCATGGGCTGAGTGGAGCATTGAAACACGTCTTGTGGCTCTGGGCTAGCTGCTAGTTCGTGAGGGGGTTTCGGAATGAATCTGAGAACTCTAAATTGTTTTTCACACATCGAATGCAGCGAAAGCTAGCCAAACTGAAAACCTGTACACTAGAACATTTGCCGTAGAACTTTGATTTTTTTTCCAATTCATAACGTTGAAGACAAAGACCGATAATAAATTAGTGATTTGATTCATGAATGAAATGATAACTAAAAAACAATAAATAAAGAATAAGTGATTATCATTAATTGATTATTAAATAATCATATCATATCATATCACAAGACAATACATCAATCACATATCACATATCACATATCTATCTATCATATAATATAATATAATTAATCATATCATTTCATAAACCAAAAACATGTACATAAATATATAATCAAAAATAATAAAATAATGGTAGGAGACAGTACAACTCAGTACAACTATGACTCTAACTATATTAATATTAAACAAGTATATTATATCATAATATAAATACTGACAGTGGCTACGAAACAAAACCCTGCCTGATGAAACAATGTTAAATTCAAAGGGCAAATTCAAATACAATGTAATTGTCATGAGTCATAACAATCCAAAAAACTTGAACCATATCATATATTATATACGATATCTGGTGTCCTACTCGCTGCACGTATTGAAACAAAGCCTGCCCTGCCCGACAAAACCATGCGTGTTTTGATGTTGCGCATTGCCAAGTGTCATCTCCAGGTGGCAACCCTGGCCGAAAGGAGAATCGCTCTTGAAGCAATTGCTGCATTGCCTCCCAGGTTTTCTGCCGAAGAGGAGTATGCTGGTTCAGCCGAGTGATGCTGTAGAGAGCCGCAGACACCATTTGTCGCTCCAGATTCATAGTCTTAGTTTGGCACGCGTCACTCACGCATAAACGTTTGCAGTAGGTATACAGCAGTGTGCAGTATACAGAAAGCATTACACACCATTGTAAGATCACAGTATGGCAGTACAATAATCTAATAAACTAACTCATGACTAAATATAATATAGTAAAACGTAATGAATCATACCATGTATCATTGTACCTGTCCGTATTAGCTGTAGCATCGAATCATACGATACTGACTCAAATGAATCATACCATACTTATATTTTACATGAATTGAATGTATATATCAAATATCAAATATCAAATATCATATCATTTAATCTCAAATGACTCATATCATATGTTATATCATAAATCATATCATATATCAAATATCAAACAATCATATGTTTTTGGCTGGTAATCGGTAACAGTGCCTTGTAGAACAGAATTCAATATTGAATACTCCATCATGTTTTTTGTGTGTTTTTTCGATGATGATATGATTAATGTTTTGATGGTCCATGCAGCTCGTGCCCATGCTGCCCAAAGCAACGGTAAACACTTCAGAAATTTCACACGGACCGGAAACAAAAAAGAAGTGGAAACCCTGGATCCACGCATCAATACAAAATTTTCACACAAGATACAGGAATGGGCGGCATGGGCTAAAAGGCCAAGTCAAAACACGTCTGAATCTGCACAACTGTCAAATTCACAGACCCCATGACCCCATTGCGAAACTTTGCACACATCAGGGTGCCCTACACTTTGTCCATAAGGCTAGCTGCAACTATCCTCGCCAACTGGTGTAACGAACACGGATGGAAATGGCACATAGTGAGGATGTTGTAGTGATCTCCCTTCTGCCGAAGATACGCCATCAACTTCCAAGTCAAGCTGATATTGGCCGAGGCGGAATCGGCCACCACCAAGAAATTCATTCTGGAGAACTTACTGGCCGCCGTCTGAAACCAAGTATCAGTACTAAGCCCGAACAAATGACGCTCCAGGCCTCCTACAAGTCCCGCAGTGATCTGGGGAGAATTGGTTTTCTCCAATTGTAAAGGGGGAAAAACCAAAGGATGAAATTCCTTACGCCCTGGACCTTCCCAAGCCACAGTGCCAGTGCACACCATCACATGCACCAACTCATGCTGGCCAGGATTCCTGTCTGCTCTTTGCCGCAATCCTGTTTGAATTTGCCTGGGCATGGCGAAGCCGGGCAAAGAATTCTTGCATGGGAAGGATCCTTTGGCTAGAGGCCGTGTGCTACTGTAGCATGGACCTGGATTTGATTCATCTCCTGTACGCATCTATTTCAATTTCAGAATCATGAAAATATGATATGATTTAATGCGAGGTCCTTCTAGACAGGGTCCTATTTTAATTTTAACTCTGATTCAACGCTGCCTAACTGCCCTGATTTTTTTGATTTCAAGCCATTTCAAACCTTTTCACCACTGATGGATTCTACCTGGTTGATCTCATCATCAATCTTATTGGTAAGCCGGTAAGCCCTGATAGTCTTTTAAAAAATACTAAACATGATCCTCCGGACACTGTATGTCATGTCTGTATGTTACACTGTATACTGTATACTGTGCACTGTATCTGTATTGTATCTGTAAATGAAAATGAAATGATATCAATGATATAAATATATGATTCATATGATAATTAATTTAATTAAATTATATGATGCAATGATGCATGATATGAAAATGACTCGACATGCATCCCTTTCCATAGCCAAAAACATTTGAGCGTGACACTGTGTCACCAATCTAAATCTAGATGCGAAAACAAACGTGGCCTCTACCCTGGAGCCATTGTTCCCTGGAAAATTGGCATTCATTTAGGAGATATGGGCTAAGGCTATGTTACTACCCCTAATAATAAAAGGTTCGATTCCCCCAGCTGGCCGCCCTGCCAATGGAATCCTAGGCCCCAAAATTCCGAATTCCTAAACCCCACAAGTCCTGAAAGCGAAATGCGAAACTCCAAAAAATCTGAAAAAGAATCGGATCAATACGAGTCAGAGTGATATTATGGTTTTATGGTCACGATATGATATGATATGATATTTGATATTGATATCGACGTTGATTGGACGATAAATGACATCAATGATATCAGTGATGATATCAATGATGATATCTGATATCAGCGATTTCTGGAACCAAAGAATAGTCATGTCCAAAATGATTAAGAGTCAAACAGTCAAATATCATAATCGAACAAACACGGGAACGACAAGACAAAACATGTTGCTGTTCTATTTGAAGCTACTCTGTTCGCAGAACAGGTTCTGGTTGCATTGGAGCATCATTATCGTCTGGCACTTCAGAATCATCTTGCGCAGCTTGCTGGAACTTGTGACGCCGCTGATGTTTCTGCCGAGTTTCATCGAAACCAAAAGCTATTGTCAAAGAATTCTGATCCCGGCCGCCCGTGGTTTCTGAAATCGCCGTTTCAAATTCCCTGCCCGGAGCAACACTCTTGACCCCATCTTTTTTGGTCAACTAGAGAAACTTTACTACTACTAAACTAGACTGGACTAGACTACAGTGTACAGCCACAGATATGCATTCGCGAATCTTTTGTCACTCTGGTTTTTTACCAAACATTTTTTCAACAGAGAGAAATCTCAAAAAGCTACATCGTCATTCATTTACCCCGCATGAATTGCTAAACTATTCTCCTGTAACAGTCCCAAAAGGAGATTAGTAGGAGGTCCGGAGGTTCCCATTATTCAGCCAGAACCTGGCAAAAAATACAAGTTACAAGTACAGCCAGGCCATACAAGCCGTAGGCCATTTATCTTTATGCAGTACAGGTCCAGGATGAATGCGTAGCATTGTGTATGCAATGCAATGCGATTTATGGTTCAAGAAACTTTCGCTGGTGCTTACCTCATGTCAAAAAATATTCTGCTCGAAATATCATGGCAAAACAAGGAACCGGAACATGAACCCCAACTACACGCTGCGTACATGTATGTAACAAAGTGTGCAGAATGTGTAACGTAACAAAGCATCCATAGTCCATAGTTTATAATGTGCGCAAGTCAAGAGGATGTTATCCTGTTTATTTCTGCATAGCACCGCAATTTTAAGGACTGTTGCTACCGCAGGACCCCAAAGAGTCAAACTACACACGCTAAGAATTTTGATCTAGGCGGTTTTAAGGTTTTCAATTTGGGCAAAACTATATTAGGGCCCCCTCCCAGTAACAGTGACAATTTTAGTAAGGGATCCCGGGATCTCTATTATTATAAACCTTATCAATTTACTGGGAGGGGGCCACATCTCATCTGAAGTTTAGCATCGTCCGTGCCTGCGTTGAGCTTCCGTGTAAGCAGCTGCAACATAAACATTAGACCGAGAAGCCATGTGTGAGTCTGATTGCGCCAAATTGATGAAGCTGGCCGCAGCTTGCCGCAGTTTGCTGAACGCACTGCCCAAAATGGCGCTAGGCTTCACCTTCCCACCTGGGGTCAAGGTGAAAAAACGTAAAGACCGAGAAACCTGCATTTTGCTCAGGAAAAATCAGAACAGAAATATGAAATAATCAATGTTAGTAGTGAATTTAAATGAAAACTGAAAACAAACAAAACACAAAACTGATGCACAAACGACTAAATAAGTCAGAATGAGCCAATAGGCCAATTTGCCAATAGGTGTTAAATGTAAAGTACTTATGGTGCATGCTGCATACATACATACAGACAATATACATACGAGTCATAATACAGTACATTTGACATTGAAAAAAACTCCTCGGCCGCCATTTAATGAAACATCCAGAAAAGGAAAATGTCATCAAAGAGAATCTTCTCAGCTTGTCATTCAATGCTCAAAATCATCCGAGATGCTTTGCCAATACTGGATGCCAACTAATGAAACAAGTTACCAGGTTACAATAGATCATAGGTTCTTGACAATCCCTGGCAGCCCAGCAGGCGTCTTGGCCAGTCTAAACGATCATGATTGATAATGAAGAATATGGAGCTTTGCTTAAGATGATGCTTTTCTATACGCCCAGCTTTTGCACAACTACTATTTTATACTTCCAGCTTTTGCAGAACCACGTGACATCATCCTTCCCAGTTTACAATGAATCAAATGATTCTCATTAATTAAGCATCAAATGAAAACATGATCATATCCTGCCCTGATGTGAAAATATTGTGCTGGTATTGTCCTTGACCATTTTTTATCAAAAGAGGAATGCCAATGTCCTTTCCCATCAAATTGTTGGGCCAGTTCGGTGTCACTTTGCTGCCAAGTGACGAGCATCTAGTCTGTCAACGCTTTGGAGGACAGTTGCAGCATCTTCCATGGCAAATTGGTCCTCAGTTGCAAATGTGCTGAAACCATCATATCATGTTTCATTCATGTCATTTCATACTCATAAAAACTCATAACCCATAACTGTATCTCATAGACGCAGCATATCATTCATATCTCAGATCTCTTTCAAATCACTGTAACTCACCATAATATCAAAGAGTCATAAAGCCTATAGCCTATAGCCAAATCATACAAATAAGTCAAATTCAAATGAGAATCAAATATATTATGCAGAAAAATCACCAATTTAAATCAAATCATATTACAGTATAATATATTATTATCACACATTGATGTTTGTTCCTGCTGGTGGGCAATTGGAAGGAGTCTGTACACTTCTCTCAGTGAACACAAAGCCCATACAATCAAATTGAGAGGCACATTGTGCATACAGCTTCAGTCCATTGAAGCTTGATTGTCAAGCCTTCAAGTCCCATAGGTGCATGATTTGATGTTGCTACCAGTATCAGTATTAGCCAGTAAATAATCTCATCAATCAATCAGTCAAGCCTAGCAATCAATGAAATCACTACAGGGTTTTCTGTCTTTTTAAAGCTTAGGCACTGCATTCCACCGCCTTTTCCAATTGGCACTGATTCTGCCAAGGGCATCCCTCTCCATCATCTCTTCTGAGCCACAACAGCTTAAATGGCTGCAATCAGTGGCAATCTAGTTGGTGGTTTCAGCCCATCTGAAAAAGATTAATCAAATTGGATCATTTCCCCAGGCAGGGGTGAAAATCAAACAGCCTCCACCTGGCAATCACTCACCTAAACATCTCACTCACCTATTATTTAGTAGAGGGTTGGTACCACCTTGGTAAAAATTAATTGTGGGTAGGATGGAAGAATGCCTTTTACAAGGTGAAATTTACCAAAGTCTTGTCATTGGGTACTTCTCCAAAATGAATTTCTTTCCCCCTGTTTAAGACCAGTAAAATTCCTGGTAGGAAAAATGAACCCCCAATGAAAATGATAATCAATTTGGGAGATAAACAGAATAGGAAAATGGGTCACAAGGGTGAATCTCATTTGATTTCAGGATCTGTGGTTCCACATTCGGGTGTTTGATTGAAAAAAAAACAAAAGTAGTTTGGTCTTCCCCCAATATGGGAAAATTTGGGTCGAGTTTTGTGGTGCAACTTTTGGAAAGTAGTTATATGGCAAACGTGTTTTTAGACTGTTACTGGGGGGGGGCAGCATCCAATGTATATGTATCTACGTTTGAATATTTGTACGTTTGTATCTATGAATATTTAAAAATATGTATACACGTAAATATATATAAATACAGCATACACATGTACACCTTCATACTCGTCTTTGCACATATTTTCATATGCATATATGGAACGAGAAAATATGTATGCACAGATGTCTTCATGAAACTTGCGTATTATATAATATATAATAAGCCATCAACGGGGCGATTGGGATATGGATCGTGAAACCACTCACGAACTGTGCCATTGGTGATGCTAGCGTGTCGCAAATTGGTATTCTACTATGATCATATATGATCATGACAATCCTGAGCATACACCCCTGAAGATTAACATGAAACATAATCATAGGGGTTTGGAAGATCATTTTCCTTTCTAAATGGGTGATTTGTATGTTCCATGTTAATCTTCCAGGGTGTAACAACCGTATTGGTACTGATAAAATATGAAAGGTTTCGTCCCAAGCATTACCGGATTGGCCTCGTTTCAGGTCATGTTGGCGAAAATTCATCCAACCACCACTAGCTTTACTAGTTGGTGGTTCCAAGCGACTTTTGGAAGGGAAAAAGAAAAACACCGGCCAATTATATACAGTAATTGCAAAGTAGATTGCACAGTCTTTACAAATTAATTGGTTTATAAGGACCCTTTAGCAACCTATCTTTTGGTGTCTGTGCCATCTATTTTGACCTTAAGGTATCTGTCCAACTCATTTTGAGTTGCGCTACGTATTCCTTCAAGGGAAATCTGTACAAACTCAGCCTTTCAAAGCTAAAGTTATATTCCGCTTCCCCGGTGCTTCAGGATCACTTTCACAACAACACCACTGAGACGCGAGACAATGGAAAACACCACAACGCTCCCGGACCAAGCAAGAGCACGTGTAAAAGCTGATCCCACATACCGAGTTACAACATAAAGCGCCAAGAGGATGCTCAGAAAAAGGCCACATGTCAGAACCACCATCAGGTTCTTGAAGATTTCAACACATGGCGTCCTCCCTTTTGCCCGTGTCAACGTGCAGAACATGATCAGCAAATCTTTGACGCTTGGGAAAGCTAGCAACCATAACACCAAGCCTTCAGTCAATAGAGCCACAGAAGTGTGCTCCCAAAATGGATGAGGAATGGGAACGAAGCTCGCAGAGAGATCCAGAAAGGTCCAGACGAAGGGCGTTGTCACACTGAGAACCCAGGTATTTGTAAAGACTTTGTCGCTCAAAAGCACCATCAGCATGTCCAAGACTTCTGAGCGTACTGCATCTTCAAACGCTTCTTGACTCCCAAACCAAATTCTCACACATTCTTTCACCACCCGACGGTCACACAGCAACGGAGCACCCGTTGGGCCTACATGATTCTGATCACAGCATGCACTTCTGGTCGCATCGAAGGAAATACCCAACAATTGCTCCTTCATAATGTCCAGTTCTCGGAAGTAGCTACGAACCGTCAGAATCTGTGGCAAGTCGCGCCATTTTGGAATGGAAAAAGACTGCAAAACAAGACTTGTTTCAATTGACTAAATGGGGGGTGGAAACGAAAACGACCAAGAATGGTATTTTTGATTCGGATTTCCGTCCAAACAAAAAAACAACAAAAATCAGTTCGTGTTTCAATAAGTCGGCAAGCAACTGCTGGATAACCCACCACCAAACCACCGATCAAACCAGGAGTCATCACTTGTACCATAGCAATGGTGAAATCTTCAAACGAAACGGTTG
This sequence comes from Breviolum minutum Mf 1.05b.01, assembly GCA_000507305.1. Classification (NCBI taxonomy): domain Eukaryota; class Dinophyceae; order Suessiales; family Symbiodiniaceae; genus Breviolum; species Breviolum minutum. Next base: position 4,542 of record DF245728.1, on the reverse strand, counting down.
TCAAAGGAAGCGCAACCACAAAAGAGAACGTAAAAATTGCGATGGAAATAGGGCCCAAAAAAAGTGGTCTCACAATCAATGCTTGTTTTCCTGATGTCATCTTTTTGCTTTTCAAAAAGGCAGCAAGCTCAAAGAGACACCATAACCTCTCCTTAGGTTTTGAGTTTCCAATGTCACAAAATAAATGTCGAAACATATCCTTTTGTGTCCAACCAAAAACACAGCTCCGCCAAAATTTCAGTCGACATACCGAAAGAGATCCAAGTTTCAGTCCAAGTAGGATCCCATAAAATCAGCATGACCTCTGAATTTTTCAGCAAACCTGCCAAGCTGAAAATTGCCTGAGTTTTTAAATCATTGTCATTTTGACTAATACAGATTCGGTCTAAGAAGACTTTTGTAGGAGATCTCCAAGAGATCATTACCACAATGCTGACGACAAAGCCCGAGGGCAAACACCAAGGTGAAAATGGGATCCCAAAATATCCACGGTCAATGCCAGGGAGAATTCCAAAACAGAAGAGAATCGCCATCAAAATAGCCGTCAAAAAGCCACAGAACAGTGCAGCAGGGCCATTGTAGAGGGTGAGAAGTGTCAAGATTTTTTTCCAGTACCCTCCATGCCAAGAATGGCTCCAAAACGTCGAAATCTTTTGACTCTTGAAACTCTTCTGATAGAAATCGCCATCACATCCCACACGCAAGGCTTTGGCAAAATGTTGAAATGCAGAAAATGCACGGGTCACACGCAAGATTTCCGGATTGGTCACATCCATCTGTGCAATGTTCTTAGCAACCTGTGGAATGATCTCTTGGATTTGGATTTCCAGCTCTGATGCCATAGGATTCACCTTGTCAATAACAGGCAACAACGTTTTCTTTAATTTCCCAAGTCACCAAAAAAAGTTAAAAACTGTATGCCAATGGTCTCAGTAGGAATCATTCTTTTCAGAAAATAATAAGAAATCCACGTCAAAAATCATGCTTGAGGTTTCTCAATGGATCGCACAGGTCCCAACACCCCTTAAGGAAAAAAGTGCTAAAACCAGAAAACTTATGGCCTGTCATCCCCATTTTTTAGTTTTTTTGTTTGAACATTTACATTCAAGTCACAGCTTCCAGACCAGATGCCATACTATGTTGACTCGACTGCTGACTCCTCCTTCCAGGGCTGTCATAGCCATGGCCGGATTCGTCAACTCCATAGTCAGACCCGCTGACCTGCCACTCGAACTCCGAAGGAACACGCGCCATGCGGAGTGGCCGCCGGAAGAGGACTGATTCCACTGGATTTTGCAAAGACAAGTTCCTGAGCAAAAAACTCTGTCACAAGGCAAGGCGATTCTATGGCATGGTCATGTCAAGGCCTTTCACATATCGTGAACCCTCCATTAGGGTGCAAGATCTTGAGCATCATTGATAGAATTGTAGAATTCTATGTCTATGTTCCTGTATCATCAAGTTGATACCTTGAGCCAAATCCACCGTGAGACGTCATTTTTGTTGGCTTCCAACTATGTTTGAACTAATTTGGTACCATCAACAAACACTCCCATCGCCGACTCTACCAAACGTCTAAAGTTCTGTAAAAAGATCGGCTCGAAAGAAACTCCACATGATCCTTGGTCAACACGTGTATGTCTGTATGTAAACAATCAAAAACCATGTATGTTTGTGAACGTGGAAACATGAAAGCATGTAAATATGTTAATAGACCTAGTATCTTAAATGTATATGTATCTACGTTTGAATATTTGTATTTGTGTCTATGAATATTGAAAAATATGTATACACGTAAATACAAATACACAGTATGTACATTTTCACCTTCATACTCGTCTTTACACATATTTTCATATGCATATATGGAACGAAAAAGAATGTATGCACAGATGTCTTCATGAAACTTGTGTATTATATAATATATAATAAGCCATCAACGGGGCGATTGGGATATGGATCGTGAAACCACTCACTAACTGTGCCATTGGTGATGCTAGCGTGTCGCAAATTGGTATTCTATGATCATGACGATCCTGAGCATAACAACCGTATTGGTACTGATAAATATGAAAGGTTTCGTCCCAAGTATTACTGGATTGGCCTCGTTTCAGGTCATGTTGGCGAAAATTCATCCAACCGCCACTAGCTTTACTAGTTGGTGGTTTCAACCCATTTGAAAAATATCAAGCAAATTGGATCCATTTTCCCAAGGATCGGGGTGAAAATAACAAATATTTGAAACCACCACCTAGTTTACAGTTTTATTACACCCTTCATCCTGTCTTCACATTTTTTCCCATTTTTCGCGGCTTTTTAAACGCCGGCATCATCCGGCATCACTAGTACCCCCAAAAAATCCCACGTGTTGTCAACATCTCACACCGGACCTGTCCCGGACCTCCGCGGTGGTGTTTTTTTTTCTTTGAAACCGCCGATGTCCAACATTCAGCTGTGGCAAACCTTTGATGGCCTTTCCAAGGGGTAGGTCCCGTCCGTTGAGGTCCGTTGAGGTCCGGGAAGATTGGGGTTTTCCCTGAACCGAACCGTTTGGAACATGGAAGGGGGAACCACCGTTGTTAAGGTCCCCGCCCCCCCGAAAAAGAATCCCATTCATAGCTGGATCTAAAATTTCCATGGAAGTTTTGAAGGGCGAAGAATTCCTGGTGAAAGGCAAATAAAGCAAGACTGGAGTGCACTGTATCGGCAAAATTTCATGAAGGGACCTTGAAAATCCAAAAACCAAGATGTTCCGGCTTCATCTATGGAATTTTGATGTGTTTGTTGTTGATTTTTGGTCATGTAATCCATTCCATCCCAAAAATAAAAGTCTGAAAAACTGGCCTTTTTGGTGTCAAGAAACCGAGCCCAACAAAAAGATCCAGCGCTTTCCTCAAGTTGCCGTTTTTGGAAAATTCCTCACCAAAATGGATTCGGTGCAACAAATTCACCACCAAAAAATCCCCAAAAAAAAATTACAAAAAAGATGCCATGGAAACTTCATTCCCATCGCTGGCTGAAGATCATGGTTACCCAAACTTCATTCTGTAAGCAAACTTGCCCAAAACCATCTATACAGAGGATTCTTGTCTCGCCAGCTCGCAAAAACCAGAGGATGTGGTTCCGAAGTCCACGTGGATTTTAGTAGAAATCCCGAGTTTTGCCAACTGCCGTAAAACTACAGTCCAGTTTACTAAGGTTCTTGAAATATGCTAAAGGCATCCCAAAGACTTGAAAATTCATGACCTTGTGAAAACCAATGGGTTTTTCAGTATCAAAACCTCAAAAAGATCGTCTTTAAAGGGTCAACGTGTCTACAAAAGATATTTTTTATGTAAAATGTATATCGTAACTGTTTACATAGTCTTAATTTATCAATTTCATAGTGTGAAAATAAATGTACAAATATTTTAGTTACTCTCCCAAATTTTGTCACATGCCTCACCTGAAAAAAATGAGAAGAGATTCCCATTTTGGATACCATCCATTTTTGGGGTGGCTTCCAGTCTCGTTCAACTTGGGGAGTGTACCCATCAACAGGGTGTTTTTCGGGCGGCAATCAACCTTGGAGAGTGATACTGTTGATGCTCCGAAATCCAAAACAACCACCGAAAGGATGTATAAAACCTTGCGAATAATGGGTTAAACTACCATGTCAACTGGTTAGCCGTCCCACCCATTTTGGGTTTCCATTCTCATGGTCCTTTTTTTGAATTTGTTGTGAAACCCTTGCCTGGAACCACCCTGTTCCAGCTTTATTGGCCAAACGTGCAACTGACAAAATATGCGAGTTTGCAGCTGAAAATAAGCCTAAACGCCCCATTTCAGGAAATGTCATCTTCCAACCGTCCATTATCAGGGGCTACGTTAATTAGTTTCAGGGAGGGTGTGAACGGTATACAACCCTGTTTTTTGTGAGGGAAGCTTTTGCCTCGCCACCCGCGAACTCAGCACCTCGAGGTGTCCCGAAGCGTCAAGATTCGTCTCCTGCCCGTGCTTTCTTTTGAAACTAGGCTGTGGTTTGTGTTCGTGCGATGCGCATATACATTTATATACTGTAAATGAATATTATTTCAAATAGTGAATTTCTGTAAACCAATGCAGGCATATATATATATATAAACATATATCTATAGATATGAGGGTTGTTCTAAATTCTTTCACGTGGAAAACGCTATCTTCGCCAGAAAAAAAATCTTTGCCAAACTTTAGCGAACCCCACGTTTATCTTTAGCGGCACATGCTGGCCAAGACCGGTAAGAAGAACATGGATGTGTGATATCCTCAAATTTGTTCCAGGCGTCTGATCCCGTGTCACACTTCATTCTGTGGCAGCTGCACTTAAACATTTACGTTCTGCTTTAAGATGTTGGTCCTTGTCCCTGCTGACCTTCATCGGCCAGTTCTGACACAACAAGTCCACAGTTTGGGGGGAAGGCCATCTTTTGCCAAGCTTTAGCTAAACTTTCGCCAAAATTTCGCGAAAATCACCCAATAGTTTTTGCAAAATGAAACATACACAGACTAAACAATAAATACATA
>DF245725.1:0-15526 GCA_000507305.1 Breviolum minutum Mf 1.05b.01 | reverse complement strand
GTGAGCCATCACCTTACTTGTGGTCCTTGGAACCGCAAGGTATGGTTCACTAAACACGTGGGTTGGTTCCTTTAGGGATACCATCTCCACATTAATTACCAATGGCCATCAAGTAAACTTGACCTTTACTTGTGTACAATGTATATCTATCCACTTGACTTTCTATTGCCTTCCTTCCAAAGTTGTTTGTGATCCTTTGTGCTCTCACCTATCCACATGGTATTGGATTGCCTTTCTCACTCTGGCGTAGGTGCTTACCTTCGGGTTCTCACCAAAGCCCTCTTCTTTCTTCTTTCTATTTACCATGTGGCATCTGTCCCGCTCCGGCTTGTGGTGCTTACCTTCGGGTTTTCACTAACGCCCTCTTCCTGATTGCTATTAAGAAGGTTTCTGTGGATGTTTTTCCGGCCTGGTTTCGCATGTTTTTGTTGTTTTGCTTGATGAACCTCATCAACTTTTGATTATGGCCATTGCGTCCGTAACACCAATGTTTAGCTGACTGAAGGGCGCTCCGCCCCGGACATACCCAAGCAGCTGCCAGCAAAAAAAAAAGGTTTCACTGTCTCACCCTTTGATCGGCGGTTGTGTTTGTTTGGGAAGGACTTTTGTTTGTGTTTTGTTTCGTGTTTTTGTACCTAGAAGACCTTTCCACAGTTGAGTCTTGGGTCACCTACGACATCAAACTTTCAGGCACAAGGTCGTTATGATGAGCGGAGCAAGGGACGAAAAAAAAAGTTGCAGCATTTTCAACATGTTCTTTCTTTTCGACAAAACGTGTTATTGGGAGGTGGGGGGGCAATCTTTACATTCGATGCACTTGCACACATGCTTGATGTTACCTAAGTGCATCGTCTTCGGGAGATGTCAACGTCTTTGAATATCTGCACACCCGCAGAGGTAGTTACATTGGTTTTTGGCACATGAAGGGCATCATCATCATCATCATCATCATCATCATCATCATCCTGGTGTCATCATCAACATCATCATCATCATCATCATCATCATCATCATCTTTTCATTGTGATGTCATCATCAACATCATCATCATCATCATTATCATCATCATCATCATCATGATCGTCATCATCACCATCATCATCATCATGTTCATCATCATCATCATCATCATCACTATCATCAGCATCATCATCATCATCAGCATCATCATCATCATCATCATCAACATCAGCATCATCACCAGCGTCATTTCATCGTGGTGTCATCATCAACATCATCATTTTCGTCATCATCGTCATCCCCACTACCAATGGCGCTGGTCCAATGCCAACAACGATTTGCCTCATGCACTTGGCAAAGCCATCGCATGAGCCGGAAAACACAAATGGAAAAAAGGCCGCGCAAAAAATGCAACCGCCCTGGCATTTTGCAAAAACGGACACAAAATCCGTCACGCATTTTCGGGCTGTTTTTTGATTCCCCAGAAATCCACCATGTTGATTTCACCACAGTAAAAACACAATTTTCACGATTCAACATTTTCTGATTTTGCAAAAAGTGCACGACTACTAGCGCGGTTTTCAACCCGGCGGGACGTTTGTGCTTTGGACAGTTTTTTCCAAAGGCTAAGGTTAGTTATGTTGGGCTAGATTTGATCTAAGCTTTTGCTGGGCTTGTATTGTATCTGACTTAGGCCAGACATAGGCTTCAGCATCGTTTCTTTTGAAAAAAATCATTTTCTTTGGACCCCAAAATGGGGTGAGAAAAGCGCACCAAAAACTAGCCCCCACAGCACGCTCCTCCCCAGTGCCAGGACATTTTCCGGTGTCACGCTACGAAAAACATGGGCTATGTGGACCCTAAAGTGGGGTGCAAAATTTGGAGCCTGTTTTGGGGTCTGCCGTGGCGGCCCCCAAACGGGGTCCAGATTTTAGGCCCCATTTTGAGGTTCACATTGCCCATTTTTTTTCGCAGCGTGACGCTGAAAAAGGTCATCCCCGAGTAGGATGCTTGTGAGCAGGTTCGTTATCTTCAGATCTGTGACCATGCTCTTTTTGGAGGTTTTTTGGCGGGTTGTGTTGATGTTTTGGCAGTTTTCGTTTTAGTGTTTGGTGTTTTTTTCCTTGTTCGTTTTCATTTTGCACATGGACTGCCAGCTATCCTAGAGATTTCGCGCAGCCACAAAGGAAAAAACACATGTTTTTTTCTTGTTTGTTTTCCTCTCCGGTAGAACGATGGTGGCACTTTTGCAGTTTTATCTTCTTGAAGAGGATGTAAGCTAGTTTGAGCGACTATTTTATGCCACGTGCTGGATCAATTAAAATAGATCTTCTAACAGGAAAAAATTCATTGACCGACGACGCTTCTCGTTCGGCTACCGCTCAACAAAGCGACGCAACCTCTATCAGGGACTTCTTCAAGTATTTGCGCCTGTCTGCGGTACTGCACCGGTGTCAGCAATTGAAAGTACCAGGTTTGATTTCCGTTGTTTCCATGTGGTGCATTGTGTGTACCTTTTGCTTTATCAGCTTCATGAATTTTCAGCGGCAAGCATGATAATGCACTCATATGTTTTGCAGCAGGAGGGTAAAACCCCAGCTTGAAGAAACCTGTGAAGCTGAATGTACTGATATGATGTGGAAACATGACGCCACGATTCAGCAATTTTTCCGCCAAAATACATGTGTTTATTTTTGGCGTTGGGACACCATGGAGTTTCGATGTCTTGAATATGTTATGTTTTTTGGGGTCCTCTTTGATGTGAAGTTGTTCTCTCAAACTATGGAAATTTGAACAAACTGTTTCAAAGATTGGGTCAAATTTTTTCCATGAGAGTTTTGATATATCAATTTTTACGGTAATATCCGTTTTCGGAGCCGATGCCCAGCATTGCTTCCCGTCAAATAGTTGGGCACCTCCCACATGGTTAAATGAGGTGGTTTCAATTTTTGTTGCAACATTCTCGCCCCTGTTTGGGGAGAACCCATTTTGAAAGATGTTTTTCAAATGGATTAAAAAATGACAATGGTGACGACGATGACACTGACGACAATGGTAGTGACACTGATGACATTGATGACCATTGACAAGGATGACCATTTTAACAAACATGACAACAATGATGACAACAATGATGATAGTGATGACAAGGACGACATTCATGATGGTGACAGTGGGGGTGATGAAGATGATGATCATCATACAAGGAAATTGACACTGGCGATATTGGTGATGTGACCAGGCCGTTTGTCAATCGTGCAACGGGACAACACAAATTGCTGATTTGTAAAAACTGTGTGTTTTTGAACTGTTCGTGGCACTATTATTTTATTGTACTATTTTATTGTGCTCAACAAGCAAAGGTACCATTTTCATTTTGTTTTCTGGGGATCCGTGGCTAAAAAACCCAGAGTGCGGATTGATGGATCGTTGCCTGCCGCATGGCAAGATGAAAAAAATCAATGTTGTGGAGGTTTGGTTCATGATCTTCAGCAATTGTGTTTCTTTTCCTGGTGTGGCCATGCTTAAGCTTGGGGGATCAAGCAGCCGCCGCCAGCGAAATTCGGCATGGCAAAGCTGCTGTCACATCATGACAGGTACAGCCAAAAAAACAGTTTTCGATATTGTCATGGCTGCATGCACGGCTTGAAAAAAATTGCCCGCAGGTATCATTCGCATGCAATATTGGGACTTTTGGCTTTGTTGCACTTTGCTTATCGACTTTTGGCTTTCAATGTGATAGTGTTTGCTCACATTTGGCATTCATTGACCTTTTTCAATTTTTGGGGTATCTACATTTACTTGCCTTGTTGATGCAGTTCAGTTTGTTTTTTTGTGGTTTGTTTTTCTTGATGTCAAGGATTCTACCAGATCTTGATCGAGGGGTGTCCTGGTTGCACAGCATGGATACTTGAAAATTAGACAAGTAAAACATATGTGGAAAAGTCGACGCAAAAATCAACAATTTTCTGTTCCTTTTGATTTGCAGGCGTGAAACTTTTTCGACCAGCTATTGGTCGGCAGCAAGTCTTTTGATCCATGTCTTTCTACATGCTGCTTGGATGAAACAAATTGTTCAATCTCCAATCTCTAATGCTCCTTGCATTTCATTATTGCACATGGAGGATGCGCTTTGACTTTTCCAAGTAGCTGAGGTTTTGAGTTTTCAATTTGAACTGCCCAGGCTTTCTGGATGTTGTATTAAGATGCATTTTTTGAATTGATACATTGGTGAGACTGTCAGAGTGCAGCAGTTTTTGAATATTCGAAGGAATCGAATTTGGACAAAGCCAATGATTTGGAGGCACATAGTTCCTTTGTTGACTTTTTAAATACGAGTTCAAAGCCAGTTGCCGCTGTCAATTCGCACCCAGTTCTGAATGCCAGGGAGTTTCGAGTGCACAATGCAATCTTCGCATACCGACATTTGGTCGCCTTCTTGGATTTGAAAGGTTTCTTTGTGACGGTTGTTCTGTCGTTGCTTCAGTTTTGGGGAGCTTTGTCAGCCTCTTGATCTCAGGTGGGTAGTGCATTGGGAATTTTGGCTCCACAATGGTGGTGGCAGCAACCAACACTTTCTTCTCTTGTTGCGAAAGTTGCTCCGCTGTCATTTCACCAGACGGATGATCAGATGCCAAGTGTGCTTGTTTACTCGCATTTTGCCTGAGGTTGTCTTGGTGCTTGCATCCGCTAAAGCAGCAGATTTTACCACAGAGATGATTGGAAGCAAGGTTCGTTTGTGGGGATGTCATGATGTAGATCTGCGATCTAACAGGGTGAAGAGACAGATTTGGATGGCAATGTCGCTTCCATTCCAGGAAACCAGGACTACAAATGCAATGCAAGAATCTTAGATCGTTGAATTCACACTACACCTTTGCAGATGTCTTTGCAGGTTCCATTCGTACTTCTCGAAACTCTTTGAGGCCTTACCCGAAGGCGACACCACCAGAAGTGGAGGAGGCCGTTGATGTTTCCAAGGTGATCATACCGGCGTTTGACAGAAATACTTTTTCCTGTCCACAAACTGGTGACAAGCAGGTAGCGAAGAGGTTCTATGCAAAGTCCCAATTTGCAGCAACTTCCATTGCAGCAGCTTGGTTGCACTAAATCTCAGTCCCTTCATCCTTTTTCCAGAGGACGTGTTTCGAAGTTTTCAGAGCCTAGGCGTTTGGCACACCTTCTTTGTCTTTTTGCTCAGTGTTAGCCATTGAGCTAGCGTCGCTTCTGATGACCTTGGTCAGAAAGGGACTTATTGAGGCTGGATGGCTAAGCAGCCTGCTCCCTCCAGCTTAGCCAGTACCACAAATCACACTGTTTCATTCTTCATGGAATGCTTGGTGCAACTTCCTACCTTATTCGCCATCTGTAGGGGCGGACATATCATATTGTCTATGCTTCTTCGACACTTGGCTTTACGACGTCGTGCTTTGTATTTGTATGACAGGCCTGAAGGGAAGCCCCTTGAAAGCCACTCTTGCCTGACACACTCTGAGCAGCTCAGGCTTTTCATAATGTTTCCGTGCATCGGGGCAACTCTTCATTGCGGAGATGCTGTCATGGAGATGGCAGCCTTTAGAGGTGTGGTGTTTTAGAAAGGAACTAGACAAGTCTGTTCCGTGCTACCCTTTTCCCGTCCATTCATCATGTTCTTAGCTTGTCAACGCTCGCAATTCTCAGTGAAGGTCTCGTTGTGTGTGCGTTGGCTGTGGATCTCCGCCTGACGCGACGGCTTGACAAGTACATGGTCTGGGGCGTTGCGATTGTCGCAGGTGCCAAAGTCCATGACAAGCAGTCACAAGCAGACAACAAATCCAGTAACATTTACCACCAAACGTCGACCTCAACCCATGTCGACTACAACGGTGCCTGACAACAGGACACCTTCTTGCCGAGCTTTTGGCCAATGTGGCATACTATAAACTTTTGTTTGCCTGGCCTGGTATGGTTTGGTCTGCCGTTGACACGCTCGCACGTCGCCCAGCTGCATTATATAACTCCTTCGTTCGTGAACGAAGGCTCCAATGTTTTGGGCTCCAACTTCAGCCGTCCAGGCATGCTTCCAGATTCTAGCGAAAAGAAAAAGGAGGACATTGTGGATAGCAACCAAGGAGGAGGCAGGGTGTCCTTGTTCGTATTTGTTGCGTTGAAACTTTTCAGATTACTGGTGCCACACATGATGCTTTTGTATCTAGATTTCCTAAAGGATGGACAAAATACTTCAGGAGTGATGTTCTACTTAGAAGTTTGCTTCCCCAATACCAAGCGAATTTGAAGGTTTTGGGTCTTGAGTGATGGCATTTCCAGACGACCTTCCCAAGATCCCGCAAAGAAAGACTTGAACATTTCTTCTCCCAGAGACAGAGTCTATTGGGGCTGAAAACTGGCTAGTTGAGAAGTTTCTGTCCCTGCCAGATGGTGAGAACGTATCCAATGTTGGGATATCAGACTCGCCAGCAGGACGGTCTTAATTTTGCATTGCCACTTTTTGGTGTAACGCTGTCGTTCCATTGGAATCAGGAGTCGATGAAATTGCAGGTGATGTCAAACGATCTTTTCCATACGTGTGCCTTGTCTGCAATAGTCTGTTGGTGCACGAAACTTTAAGACTTTCTCCCTGGCTTTTTGGTTGCACCGGGGGCAGCAGGCAGAGTCGCGAGTTTAGAAATTCCTAAGGACGCCTAGCCTTGGGTGAACTGGTGAACTGAAGCGGATTGCTTCAGTTTTCCCAAGTCACCAAAATCGCCGACGAACTCTTTGTGCATGTCGTTTTAGGACGGCCACCAGCCTGTGTGGTGCCGGCCACCCGGCCCTCACCACCGGTGCAAAGCAACAAATGACATTTTCTTTGATCAGTCCTGACCGGCGAAGCCCTGTTTCAGGCAAAGACAACGCTTCAGTTCAGAGATCATGGAAACAAGAGACACTTGCAGAGAGTAGTAGTTTTGAATTCGCCGATTGTTGTCTTGCAGGAGTTTCAATAGACAAAGTGACGCTTGTTCCTGTGTTGTTTTGGCTCGATGCGGATATGGGAAGGGTGGACGCACAACTGCTCCCGTTGTCTATCTTTGTTACAAAATACACCTCTTCGTCTTCGCAGGACAAGACAGCTCAGAACGTGGCTCTATGATGTCAGTGTTCAATGTTGTGATAGGTTGAAGTGTTGACATTGCTATGATATATACTACGGTATACTATACTATACTGTACTGTACTGTACTGTACTATACTATACTATACTATACTATACTATACTATACTATACTATACTATACTATACTATACTATACTGTATTATAACTTTGTGTTCTTAAACAGTTCCATGATGCAGTCGTTCCTTGTTGTTGTTGTTGTTGTTGTTGTTGTTGTTGTTGTTGTTGTTGTTGTTGTTGTTGTTGTTGTTGTTGTTGTTGTTGTTGTTGTTGTTGTTGTTGTTGTTGTTGTTGTTGTGGAACAAGTGAAGCTCGGCACGCACTCGTTCTTGATTGAGTGTTTGGAGAATTTTCACGGTTGCTTTTTCCTGGTCGTATCTGTTGGCTTTAGAAGCTTTTTACCAGAAACCAGTACTTTGCGGTGTGACAATGCAAATTCTCTATATCTGGGCCCCCGGTGGTAGCATATGTTTCCCACAAACTGCTCTTGCCCACTTTACTCTTCCAGGACTACCTGCAGCTCCATGGCTAAGAAAAAGGCAATCTATGCCACAAATTAGTGAGATGACATGCCTTGAACGCTTTAAGTATCAAGACGTTGTGTGGTGAGTCACTGTGTGTTCGCCAGGAACCAAGACCTTTGAAGGCCCATTCCTCGGTACTAGGGAAATGCTTGGTTTATTCTGTATCGGTTTAAAGACACATGATTTGTGTGACCTTTGAATTTGGCCTGTAAATCCTCCTTGGTTCTCATGAATTCTTGGCAAACTTCCGGCAGGATCAGGTATTGCAATGGCTTTCTGTGCTTTCTGGTATTGTGGCGCTTGTTTGCCTAGTGCCGGCTATTCCGTGAAGAACTCAGAGCCAGTGAGCGACGAGAGTTCACTTTCCCAGCCTCCCAGACTTGGTTCAACTGGGTCAAGCTGATAAGGTACAGATATGCGGAGACTTTCACTGGCTATCACCAAAGGTGCAAACATTTCATGGATCTGAGTTGGTGATAGTCTGAAGAAGCGCTTGGCTTCGCCCACAAAGAGAACGCTGCACTGGTGACATGCTCGGATATGCCAGGTTTCCAATGGTGAGAAAGTACTCTCTTTTCGGCGCAACCAACAAGATGGGGGCGATGGCAAAGTTCTCAGTGGGGATAAAGCATCCTAAGCCTCCAAACAAGCTGCGGTTGATGCACGGTTCGGATCTAGTGGCAAGGTCTCCTGGTTCAAATGGCAAAAGGAGACGTGCCGAATGAAGGATGTTCAGTCCCCAGATCTCACTTAAGATGCTTGGCATGCTGAGTTCCTTCAATTCCTCTTCTCTGTTCCAAGGAGTTTGCCAAATCAAATCCACTCTTGGTGCAAGACTTGGTGCAAGTATCGACTTAGTCTTCAAACGTTTTGAATCTTGGAAATTGAAAATATTCAACAGAGCAATAATCCGAGCGCTACAGGCCGCTGCCGGTGGTATTGCTGCCAAAAAGTCTGGCGTTGGTGGAGCAGCTGCTGGCTGCATGTACTGGGACACTTGCAAGGCTTTAGTTCAGAAAGCATGGTGACCACCACCTCATTGTGAAAGGGAAATAGCGTTCACTCACCATGACTCTACATGCAACTGGATTAAAACAAACTCTTGCATCCGCTTGACATTTTGTACTCGTGTTGTACACGCTGCAGACACAGCTGATGAATCGCTGCTATGAATATGCCACGATGGCAGTCATGAGTGTTGGCCTGAGAAGTTCATTCAAATCCTTAGATGGGTAACAGCTTAGCCGTGTAAAGCTAGTATGCATGCATACTCTCCTAAAAACATCCCGCTGGGGTGTCTACCGCGCTAGGGGTTGTGACGATTTTGAAGAATTATGTGGCTAGCCCCAAAAGCGCTGTGCACACCTCCGCATTTTTTTTCCCTGCAAAAATGAGAATTTACTGTGTTTTACAACGCAAAGTGCTTCTGAAAGCGCTCATGTTTTATTTTCGCGAATTCCGGAGTTTCATAAACAGAAACATCACAGAAGATAGTTGACACATTGCCATTCATTGCGGTTTACAAGAAAAATGGTTCTCATACTCTGCGCTTCGTTCGAAACTCGTGATTTGCCTGCACCGTGCCATGGTGCTTTGTTTCTCCCCACATGAGGTACATGAACTGGCTTTTGATTATTTACGTATATCTATATATACCTAAATACATATGTATATATATATATATAAATTACATGTAACCCACTTCAGGCGGTTCTTCAATCACTCTTGCTGGCCTTTTCTCTTCCTTCACTTTGTCAGTCGCTTTCTCATTGCTTTGCCAGTGAGCATTCATCTGCCAAACTCAGCTGTGGATGGTGGAATCGCACCTTTAGAGAGTTTCCGCATCCCATTTATCGACTCGATGAATCAAGAGTTCACGCTTTCTTTTGCGTTTGTTTTCAAAGCATAAAGGAGAAGCACTTATGTGCTCCCTAGCAGGTGTGCGACAGGAAAGAAAGTGACAGTAGCATCCATTAAGTTTGCAAGTGCAACGGATGTGAACGTCACCCCCCCACCCCAACCCTCACCCCACCAATGCGCCCCGCACCAACCACCAGGTGTGCAAGCGCGACAGTAGCTTCGGCAATGTGTGGAAGTGCAAGGAACATCACCCCACGTCCACCCCATTGTTTTCACTGCCATAACATGTAATCACGCGAAGATGTGCACACCTACACGCGCGCGTTTGACCCCGCTAGCAAAAACATCCCGAAAAACATGTCTTCAAAGAAAATCAAAAAAATATTTAATACACATACACTCAATATATTCATGCCTTTTGATCAACGAGTACTGACATAAATACTATAGTGCACAGCTACAATGATACATGATACATGTAGCGTACATGTATGTAATTGATGCGATATACCGCTTTCTATTAGGAGCGGGCGGTTGGACATCCACCTCCAGTTCTCATTTTTCTGAGCGCTGAAACTTCAAGCAGTTGCCATCCCCGTGACATGCGTTTGAGGCGTCATAGCAATGCTACTTCAACTGATTGGAGGTTCCTTGTGCTTCTGGAACCTTTGTTGGTTCAAGCAAGAGGGCCTGTGTCTTAGCTGCATGGTATCAGCTTGCCAAGAAAACATGCCAGGTGGCGCCGGACTTTGCGTGCCTGTGATGCTGAATGGCGAGAACGATGCGGGAAAGGACAAGAAGGCGATGTTATATAATGAGCAAAATATAGATTTCGAAATTCACTCAAACCATCTATGTGAGCTAGCAGTTCTAGTATCTCAGCGTTCAGGGCACCAAGAAGGACAAGGCAAAGAAGGCGGCAGTTGGAGCTACCATGATGTGTGCTGTTGCTGCAGGTTTGTCAGGCTCCCAGATTTCTAATTTTCATTTCCAACACGGAATTTGATGGTATTCCAACCTCATGGCAACTTTTGAGGCTACCCTTCCTGTCCTGGGCAATTTACATGGGGCTGGAAACTTAGAGGATGTTCACGACCCACAACACTTTGACAGTTTTTTGGTCGCTTGTTTTGCCCAAGGTCTTCGGGTGCCATGTTTTCAAATTTGAAGGTCAAAGAGCAGCGAACTCAGCAGATTTTGATGCCGATCCCAAGATTCTAAGAGGGTTTTTGCTGCAACCACCGTTGCAGGGCCTATGCCTATGGCTATGCATATGTCGGTTCGTTCGTTGCTGTCTTCGGCTGGTTGATTGGCCTGATCGGCTGCAGCCTTAGATGAGAGGTCCGAATTTTTTTTGAAGTCAATTGTAATTGTTTGACAGGTGCTTTCCTTGGATTTCGCCGATGGCAAACCTTTGGAAAGGCAGGGGGTGACTGGGGAGATGGACAGAAATGGAAGGGAGAGAACAAGAGACAGGTGTTGATATCACTTCTTTGGAAGTCTTTTTTTTTCCAGTTTGACACCTTCCGACCTTCTTAGAGACAGCTTTGGTTTTGCAGGAGAAAGAGAAGGATGAAGATGATGATGCCGCCGCTGCCTCCGCGAACGCCAACATGCCTACGGACCCGCTCACTTGGTCGAGTCATTTTGTTCTTGCCAGATCTTTGTTTGTTGACCTTTGTTGTATTATTGTCGGTTGACATGCGGAAGCCCAACTTTGCCAGGACTTGTCATGACCTTGATTCAGATGTGTTGCTGAGCTTCAATCATTTTTCCGCAGAAGCCAACAAAAACTGAGGCCTGGCATGGGTGCTCCTGGTATGCTTAGACCTTGGCAAGTTTGATGGTCAGAATGGGCAGCTCAGACCCTGGCAGTTTTGAAGCTTGACTTCACCAAGGCCTCCAGCTCCACCAGCCATGCCTTCCTGAGCCCAAAGTGGCTGCAAGTTGCTGCAGAACTGTGGAATCCTTCGTTTCTTTTCCGTTCTTTGTGGTGGAATGAACAAATCGCCTTGGACATTGTGACTTCCATTGTGCAAAGTATCCTGGGCCGCATGCAGTGGAGACATCTTGCGACAGAGTGATGAAAATGCATGCTGGGTGTGGAGTGGATGGACACGGGGCATCGAACGGTTGAAAGTTATGTCGCTTATGAGCTTATATCTTTAGCGAAAGATGCCAGCGCAAGGACGAAATGTTTAGATACACAGGTTTGCAACGAGGTCTGAGGAACAAGCAGCTGTTTTTCTGGTCCCTGCTGTCAGTTGTACGTTTAGTTGAAAAATGGTTTTCTTTTGCCACTGCTAAACAACGCTCTGCAAAGGAAAGCCGCTGCAAGAACACCACACCAGATGCATAAGAAACAGTCTAGCAGCCCCAAATCTCTACATGTCTGACAGACTCCTCGAGATGCTCTCGTCTTGTATCCCGCCAAGATCAAATGCCAAACCTGTTGATATGAAAAAAAAAGGTGGCACCAGCTTGCGTTGAGTGGTTGCCCTTTCATCAGTTTGCCTCCGTGGACTCATTTGACTCATCACTTATCGGTAAGGAACATGACACTCATTCGTAAAGCCATTTTGCATCTGCACTTTGCACACCAAAGGCTGACGTTAGGAAAGATGATGCGTAGAAAGTGGATTGTCGACAGGCATTCTCATATCTGCGGAGATCAAAATAGTAAAATCCGCCCGGGCATCACCTTGAAGACTGTCCGCTTTGTTCAACGACAACAGCTCTAAAACGTCCCGCGTACGGATCAAAATACGTCCAGTTTGACACCGTTCCACCAGATGTATCAAGCCGGTTTAGACAAAAGTTTTGCAGTGTACCGCACGTACGCCGTGTTCTAGAAGCGCGCACCAAAGTTCCACCTTTTAACTGTGTCAAAAGCCTTCGACAAATCAAAGCTCACTATCCAAACTGGAATCTCTTTTTGGCATTTTTGTCTGCAAATAACGTTGCTGTTAAGCAAGTTGTCTTCCATTTTGCTGGTGTTTCTCGAAACCATGTTGTTCTTCGGGTAGACGAGTTTCCACTCAAAGTTCCATCCGATGTAGCATCTTGAGGGCAAACTGTGTTTACAGTAAGCGTACGTACACGCCATGGGTCTGAAATCGGGAAGTTTGGATTGCCGTCGCCTTTTCGCAAGGATTTGACACAGAGTTTCCGCCACTCCTCTGCACAACACAAATGTTTGAAGAGTATATAATAGTTTCCAATTTGCAGGCATGCTCGCGTTTTCCAATCATGTCCCGTTGGGATGAAACATGCGAATTTGGAAGGACAGGCGTTAGCGCTAAAGTCAGTGGAAAGTCGTCTCTGTGCTCTCATTTCGGCTGAACTCCTCTGCCTTTCTGTGCCTTTGGGCGAACAGTGGACTTTAACCAAGTTTCCACTTGCTCTTGATTGACACAATGCACTGGACGCACTGGACGCAGTGGATGCAGCGGTGTTCCAAGCCGTAACATTTTATGCGTTCACAATGAACACTGTTTGGTTCATTCCGCTCTTGTTCGCAATGCTTAATTAGGGACTTTGAAAAAGGTTTTTGAAAGTGGTCATTGACCGATTACATGTACACCACAAGCTCAGCAGCGGTGCAACGCCCAGCACCAGAAGGCACAACAAACAAGGAAGCACAGGTGAGGAGGAAATCACAAGCTTCAGCTTCGGACACTATCCCGCAGCTGAAGCGTCCGATGTGAATTCGAAGGTTGAAATGTTTCTGCTACAATTTGTTCCCTTGCGTGTCGTGACACGGGAGGGAATTGCGTTAGGCATGGAAGACCTGTAGAATCGGATGGTCAGGATGAAAGCCTCCTACTGGTCACATATGGCGACACCGCAGCGTTCTCCCAGTTGCAATGGTGTTGTCTCAACAGCAAACATCCTGCCATGGCCCTTGAGCCAATCGCTGGATGATCGCCGTCGTGACATTCAAACCCTTGAGGAAGCAGTGCCGACAGTGAGCAGCCGCCTTTGACAAGATAGGGTAAGGAGTCTCGCTCGCGTCTAGAACCTCTCGAACTTTTGAACGAAACTCTGCTGCGCATGCAACCACAGTGATTCTTTGAGTCGCATCCATCCACATGGTACTCCGTTGTTGGATGGCAGCGTTTCCGCATAAGGGCCGTGGCAAAGTTGAAGTAGCATTTGAGCTGCTGACCACTGTTGCCAATTTTTTTGTTCACAAAGCCTTCCAGCAAATTGAAATGGCGTTTAGCGAATTCCAATTTAGTTGTTTTTTCAGGCTGGTGACACAGTGGTCCTAAGTGGCCAGTTCATGCGTGTCAGATTACATAAATATTGTAACCCACACGCAGCCAACCAACAACATCTTGCATTGGATGCGATAAGCACGCAGATTGGGAAAATATACTCTTCCGATCACACTTCTGTCCTGCAAATCGGATTGCTCGCTCACCCGAGTCCTGGCCCATTAAGCCTGGCCATCCATCCACGCGTTGGGATGATTGTACAATTCCGTTCTTCGATGACAGCAAATGGAAACTTTTCATTGCGAATGAGGTACTGGTGGTTTCACGTACAGCCTTGCAATTTTGCATGTAAAATATGTGTATCCTGTTTGTCGCCCGTATACCAGTAGTCCCCGGGCGAGCTGGGGGCTGAAATCTCACGTTGTGGAAACCCGGTAAACCGGAGAAAAAAATGCCTGTAGAATGTGCGCAGGGCCACTAACCACTGCGTTGCCTAAACAGATGCTTGCTGTCAGCTACGAAGAACCCATATCACAGCAAAACTTTGAGGCTGCGATTCCAATGCGCCGTGCAACCATGGGATGCTAAACGCAGGAAGAGTACAAAGAACCCATGCCACAGTACTTGTTCCCCATGCTACAAAGTTTTGCAGCGTACCAAAAGTTTGACATCGTAAATATTACAAAGTACGACTTCGTACTACAAAGTGTTATTCACAGCGGCATCAAATATATTAATTCCTTGAAGGGTACTTTCGGAAAAACCCGCCAGGCCCCAGCCATGCTCTGCTAATCCATCACCACTGCCCTGATCCACCGGTGGAGCACCATCCTCACGCATTGCGTTCGCAGCTTCCCTCCTTGATTAGGATTCATAGCGAGTTCTTGCCCCTCCTGAGGAAACCGCCGTGGACGTGGGCATCTTCCGTCCACATCCGGGGGCTTACTGGCGGAAAAATATGGCAGAAAAACAACATCCCCATCCGTAGTGGTACTCCGTAGTGGTGGTACGCACCAGAAATTGTTACTGTATATTCGTCGCTTTTGTGCGACGACGCAGCGAAAAAATATTTGTTTGTGTCAAACTGGCGACAGGCAGCCACACCTTTTTGAGTGTTCCAAAATGAACCTGCGGGTAGATATGTCATGACTATGTCAAGTCATGCAAAGGAGATTCACACTCCCCCAGTTGCATTCATGCAACTTTCACAAAAGACCTCTATTGGTACACTTCTTGATTTGTGCCTTCATAGGCTCAAGGTTCATCTTCTTCAAAGCTACCATCGCTAATGTAGGATCTTTCACCTACCACTGCCCATGACGCAGTGTCCGCGATCACCACGTCCTTCTTTTGGAAAAAGGTGTAACCACGCCATTGACCAGGTTCTTCCAACAACACATTGTTGGAGTTTGGCCAATCATCTCGAACCACCCGACGAGCACCATCCGCAGAGAAGACCACAGTATATCTTGTAGCTTCAATTCCAGTCGTCATGAATGGAGTGCTGCGGTGCAGTGGGTGAAAGGTCCGCTGTCGCGGTTTTCCATGCATTCTGATGCACCATCCATACTCTTCCATTGACATATCCCACTTGTCACTTCGAAGACTCGGTGGGACCTGGAACCTCTGAAGTTCCCAAGGCTCCATGGCACACTTGCGCTTTCCATCATCACTCATAGGGTTCAACGCCGGATTTTCCCTGAACTGGGATCCTCTACCAGATCCATGCTGTTCATGTTCTCCACGGCTCCTTGTAGATTCATAGCCCGCGTGTCCATCTTCATGGTACTTCGCCGCCAGACTGTCACAT
>DF245724.1:0-11105 GCA_000507305.1 Breviolum minutum Mf 1.05b.01 | reverse complement strand
CATATATATATATATATATATATATATATATATATATATATACGTGGGCCTCCTGCAAAGTCACAGAAGATGCCCAAGCTGCCGCCTTCCGAGACAACAAAATGTAAAGAAGGTATCAGCCGGTCCGCATGTTTGTTTAGTATCCACAAGTCTCAACACTCATCATGCAGCATCACATGCATACATGCGTGATGCCTAGACATGTTTCCATGATTCCTAGGGCCCCCCAGTCCATGTTACAGTATTGGTTCTGTTCAACCTGACCAGCCATGGCAGCTTCCGCCATCACCACCGAGCTGCCCCAACTCCGGACGGTGTCTGGAAGATTCGAATGGTGCCCCAACAAAAAACGCGACTAGCTTTTCATCTTAGAGGAACCCAACAAAACAATGGACATAGATCCGATGATGAGGCAAGAAATCTCGTATGTTGGCAAAGCAAAGGGTGATACTGTAATCTGTAAAACCCTGGCAAAAGCGCTCAATGTTGGTGTTTTGCATCTGCATTTTCTTGGCACTTTAATTGTTCCATATATGTTGACAAGCTTGCCGGCTTCATCGTCTTTGGCACCAAAACATGGCTGAGGCAACCAGCAAGGCAAGTACCATGATGCATTCTTAGGGGGCCAGCAACCACTCATCATAATGTCATCTCTCTTTGTCCTAAATCCTCTGACTCCAGTCTGTTGATTCTTAGTACCTTCCCATGCCACAGCCACAGCCAGGAAACGCGCTTATTTTGATCAGTTCCAGTCAGCTCCAGTTCCAAAAGAACAGCCGTATTCCGCCATTAGAATTCCCTGAACTTCGTTGGTGTTGAAATCCTTCCTGCAAAGGATTCCCATGTTTTCTTTATTGCTGGAACCTGTCCCACCACTGCAGATCCAAAAAACGCAAACGCATGATTCTCCGTAATTTGAAAAAAATGAATCCATGTGAATGCGGGGATTGTTCCAACAGAACGAAAACATATCTTCAGAGTCTACAACAGAACTAAACCAATGCCCTGCGGATCAATCTTCGGGCATTTCCAGTTGTAAAGATAGTATTGCCTTAGCCGGACACGGACAACTGATGTGGCTTCGATCATTCATAGTCAAACCAAAGTGGATTTACCAAGACCGGCGTTATAAATTTCAGAATGATCCAGAAGATTGATGTATATATCATCTTCATGATCAACTAGTTCTTGACAGCCAGAAATAGGTTCATTTTTCCCTGCTTGGACTAATACAGATCTTTCTTCTCGACCTCTCGAACAATAACTCTTGCAACATGCAAGTGTTCCCATGCAACCAGCCCATAAGAAATTACAGCAAGCCAGGTCGCAAGAAGCCATCTCCAATTCCAAATTTGAGCTCCTGGATTGAAGGTCCATCACCCAAAAAGGTACCAAAAAGGATCAATAATCAAAGTCATAACAGGAACATGTATATATACCCTCCGGTAAACTAACATAGCCATGGAATATCCCCGTTTTCAATAGGAAATACATCTTCAAAAGGTTCCATTTTCCATTGAATTCAGTGTTACCGCAGTGTAAATATAGATTTGCGCTCCTGGCTTCACTCCAAGCCCGGTGCCCCCCCAAAGAAAGTAGAAGCTACGGGCTTGGCTCCTTCAAAAAGCTCTCATTCTCCATGACGTCCAACGCATTGAACACGTCAAAATCCTGAGATTGGATCCGAAAAGGTGGAAAAGGTGAAAAACCTCCTCAGCCTCCTCAGAAAGGTACCACGCAACAAAAGCTTCTAAAAGCTTCAAAAAAAAACGAAAAACCCAACTCACAAGTTGGAAACATGCGGTGCTCTCCTAACCGAAATAGATCTTTTTTGCCAAAATGGCGCTGCTGGTGTTTCTAAAATTGTCTGTGAGGATGTTAGTTCACAGTTCTGGTGGCTTTTTTGTGCTTGGAAATGAAGCTGAGGCGTGGTCCAGGCAGGTAGCAAACTGCCAGTATATGGCAGTTTAAGTCAGTGAAAGGGCATAGCAAGAGCGGCGCAACCAACTTACTTCCAGCATTCGGAACGACCAAGCAACCCCAAAAAACGAAGCAAGAAATAGATCTGAACTAGACACTACGAGGTGTTGAACAGAGTCTTTTGGTAGCTCCACATACGAGTAGCTCCCACTTCGATGCTATCCTGGTCGAGGGGCTAGCTTCTTCGCCAGAATCAATGCATCATACATCAGGTCCTCAAATAAGGCTTGCCCAGTTGAGCCAGCCGCAGATTTTTGTTGCCAACATGCAGGAAACCATCGAAACCAAAGAAACCGATGAAACCCAAGACATCCAAAAAAAAGAAAAGAAACTTGCCCAAAGAGGTGCTGGGGGGGTGCCTGGC
Organism: Breviolum minutum Mf 1.05b.01; assembly: GCA_000507305.1. NCBI lineage: Eukaryota > Dinophyceae > Suessiales > Symbiodiniaceae > Breviolum > Breviolum minutum. Next base: position 8,761 of record DF245724.1, on the reverse strand, counting down.
AAAAAAAAAATGCCCGTCCTGCAAGGGCACAGTGTTGGCCACGTTCCAATAGGAATAAGCTGCTCGGAGCTGGTTGTGCTTCTCATGACCTGGTTTGGTAGTAGCAAGGTACCAGAGGAAACAAGAAGTTTCGACCACTTACCCTCCAGGGGATTAACATATCCCACCTTGGGAAAAGGAAAATCATCTTCAAAATGCCATTTTTGGGGGATATGTTAATTCCCTGGAGGGTAATTGTTCCACTAAACTTAGATACAGTCTACAGTAATCTGAGTTGTTGGGAAACTTTTTTGGTAGCTCAACTTCCCATGAATGGATTTAAGATGATTTTAAAATATCGTTAGACATCCCGACTGTTCTAACTCTCCCTTGAAACTATCCATCAAACCACCGGCGGTCACACTCCCTTGAGCTGAGTTGGCTCATGGGTTTATTGAACCAAGTTACCCAAGATCGTGGAAGGCAAATTATAGAAGGAACACACATCGTTGATCTCTCCCTTCTCGTTCTCACCTTGGCACCCCAAGTCACAGGAGAAAAACCACAGCGGTTTTAAGGGGGCCGATGTAATAGTAAGTAGTATCACCTGCACCCCAAAGTCACAGGAGTCTTGGTGAGGAATGGAAATCAATGATGGGAGCTTGGGATCTTGAGAAAAGCCTTCACGAAATTTACATCGGAGAACGGATCCTGACCCGCTCACGCATCATGAAAGCTTTTTTTCTGACGCTTTGGGGTGGGTTGGGGCTGGCAAAACTTGTGTCAAAGCTTGATTGCATAAAAAAGAACTCTCTCTGCGCCATTTGGTTGACCATTGGCCATTGGCCACCTATGGTTAAAAGATGTAGTGTACAAAAGAATGCCATCCAAACTCCCCACTCAGAAGGATTTCAGACAGATCCAATTCTCAAACCAAGCCACGCACATAACTGTAGACCACATCCTTACGCGGCAGCATCCAATGTTCGACCTCATCACAGAACTTCGTGGGAAGGTCATGTCCTACACCGAATCCTGTCCGTGCATTTCCGGTCTTGCCAACCCAAGATGCCTCTTCTGGTGAGAGTTCAGGATGCAGTTGGAATTTCCTTGGCATTGTTTCACACGCAGGGTGCGAAGGTATGAGGGGCGAGGCCTGAGACCACCTTGAAGACCATCCCAACCAACCTCACATTCAGCCACACCCAGCTGGTTCACCGTTCACATCAAGCAACTTCAAGTAGGTGGACACCAGGAAATGCACTCGTGGTACATCGGCTTTCTTCATCTCTCGCATTCCAGAGAGCTGCGGGGTCTCTGGTACCTAGATGTGCCGAAGGAGTGGAAGTGATGAATCTCCAGCTTTGTGCCAGGATAAATGTTCATACCATAGATATTTCTTAAAATATATATGTATATGTGTATATATATATATATGTATAAATATATGCTTGCAGTCTGCATATTGCAGTATGCAATTTTAAAAAAAAACTTGCCCTGTACAAGTCTACAATAGGTTGGTTGGTTGGATAAAGTTGTTACCATGATTGCTCACACATTCAACATCATCAGACCCTTTAGAGCTCCACACATTTTCTTCCAACCACCTTTCACCACCACGGAAACCCATCCTTTCCACATGCTTCACCTTGTAGAGTTTGATGGTTCTTGCCATGGTCATACGTGCACCCAAATGTGAGAAGCCAACTTCAATGAGTTTCTTGGGATTCAAGGAGCGATGATGATAACCTCAGCAGGCCACCAAGAAACTTACATGGATATACCCCCCTCCAAAAAAATAAGAAGAGCCTTGGAAGATGGGTGTACCTTGTCGATTTTATGATTTTCAGTTAAGTAGTTCTTAAGTTATCAAAGGGGCGAATGTTGGCTCATAGGTGAATCTTTTTATGGTGCCACTTTCCAGTAGCAAAATCATGTGTCGATGTGCATCAAAAAAATCCACAAAGAAGGTTTGAGACTCCCAAATAGATCGATTTTGGCAGTGTCTGCTTATCAGGTCGCTCCATCCATGTGAGTGATCCTTATGGGTGTTTCTGTTGATCATGGCCTCATCCAGATGGATTGTCAAGAAACATGTTCAAACTGCAATGCAAGCCACAAAGCTGGTTTTTTGCTGTTTGCTGAAACTTAGAAATAATGGCATTGCCGAACGCTTTGAAAAACCATGCAAATGATTTCCATAACTTTTAGTCCAGAAGATCAGGAAGGTCTCAATCATCCTGCAGAACTGTTGAATTAATCACCCCTCAAACCAGCATTTGCCCTTGCAAAACTGCAGAGCTTCTTCAACCCGGAAGCCAGCCCAAATTCCATCACCATCATCATCATTATCATCATCACCAAACAAACCATCACCATCCATCACTTTTCCACTATAAAACCGGAATGCATGGCATGTTCCATTTTGAAGCAACTCTTCATCTAAGTGGCGGCATTCGCTCACAGGCCTGGGCAAAACCACCCCAGCGGTATAAACTGCCTGCCACACGTTCTCGCAATTCACACGTCGGGTGATCTCCTTTTAGGCCGAGGCTTCACCGAACCAATGCAACTTGGAGAATGAAGGTGGCCAATTACTGGAAAAAATGTATATTATAGGATGAATAAGTATCGTTATGTGAATACTTACAAGAAGGGACATTTATAGGGTATATCTATGACAATCTATGATCTATGTGATATGATACAGTGTATGTGTACTAATCAGGACGGACAAATTTGAGAATTGCAGAGCCTTCTGCACTCACAAGTCATTCCTACATTGACATGCCACGCATGTACCACCCATTCCCCGCTGTCCTTGATCAGAACTGGAGCCAAACGCTTGGATCTCAATTTCTTGTGCACACACAAAAAGTTGATCTCAGCCATATCAATCTGCTTCTCAAAGACCTGACAACAGTCAACAATCCCGGCAATCTGCCTTTCATGGCTTCCTGACCTGGTGTTACGAAAGGAAAAAGTGAGCATGTGCAGAGAGAGAAAATCCTGCGAATTTCTTCACCAAAGAAACAAAATTAGAACAAACTTTAGACAAAATTTGCAATGAGAAAATCCCAAGAAAATAACAACAAAAAAACTATCTTGTGGTGAAAAAACTTGCCTTCCCTGCAGGCCTGGATATGTGCAGGGATTCCAGTTATAAAGCCCACAAGCCTCGGTGTTTTTGACGTTTGGAAAAATGCCGGGTGATGTGACCGGGGCCGGTGCATCAGGATTTCCCACATCTTAATCTTCCTCAATCTCCCCCAGCTTCTCAGTGTGTTTTTTTCTGTTGAATCTTGTTTTTTTTTCCATTTTTTAGGGATAGTGCAGAAAAAAATTTACTGTACACTATGCTTGGGCACCATCCCGACCTTCTTCCGGTCTGATGGTTTTCCCAGTTGAAAACCAAAAAAAAAGGATCAACAAAAATTGACACCGTTTCTTTCCGCCAAGGAGCTTGCCACCACCCTTGACTCGAACTCCAAGATGCCATTGCCTACGAGATTACCAACCCAAACAAGGCACTATGACGGGGAAATCCCTTGGAATTTACCATGCATTTGCATTGTTTGTATGATTTCCCGAAAATGGGGCAATTTAATGATCCCTAGTATACTTACTGTTTCTACCACAATCATGAAAAACAAAAACATGCTCTCGAGAGAACTATTTGGTAACATATCACCACCTTGGCAAAAGAAAACCATCAAAAATTCATTGGGAAGGGATATGTTAGTTCACAGCAGGGTAGGGCCCTGAAATATGAGGTGTTAGTCTCCCAAACTGTCATCCACTTCCATGATTGTTGGAAATGGAGTGGGTGAACCTGATGATATTTCACCACTGAATTTTGAAGTGGATTCCTGGCTCCTAAACTTATTCAAGTAGCTTTTGGTGTAGCTGTCAGGTGTAAAGTCAGGAAATCATTTGTGAAGAGCGCATGGAAAGCATCTGAAAACCGTTTCGTGGATGCTCTCTAAATATATATAATCAACGAAAGATTGGAAAATCCATACCACCCGCGCCCATCTGCAATGGACAAAATAAGTTCCACTTTTTGGCCTGCATGTCTTCTCTTGTTAGGGATGCCCAAGAAGCAATGATGGTAGTAATACTTGTGGAACTGTCGCTGAGTGTGTTTTTTCCATCAAGACGCTCCAGCTAGGAACATTTTTACGTTCTATAGTTTCACTGGTTTCAGGCCCAAGCCATGCACCATCATCAAATTTGCTTCACACAAGTTTTCCCTGGCCTCAAGTATCCTGGGGGTTTTAGGGCCCATTGCAAGAAGTCCGTTGAATAATCGAAGCGGAACATGCTGTCCTTGTGCCGACATACAAGGAGTAATTAACATGTGATATGGATGACGTGGGGCGATCCGAGTGGCGTAAACAGCGAAGCTAAAACTTTCTCTTTTCAAACACAATGGAATCTGAAGGCTCCCTTGTCTTTGGATTGAATAACTTTCCTTCTGTTGCACCACCAAGCATCATCGTCTTCCACGTAGTTCTCCGTCAGCAAGGTATAAATTTCCTGAAGCTCTTTGGCATCATTGACATCACCTCGTGGCGCCCAGCTGCCACCCAACCCAACTTGGTTTCCCCCTATTCTTAGTTGCGTAGTGGCAACTCCCATCCACAGACCCCAAAAACAAGGGTTTAGGTGCAAAGAACGAATGTCTAACTCCAGTTTTGGTTTGGCCGAGAGCACAAGTCCACCACTCAAATTGAGCAGGTAGAGGATATGGTTCCTGAGAAAACAAGAATGAAAAGCCTGGGCTGCACTTGCTATGACACAAGCTTTAGCACTTTGGAAAACTGCTCCAGTTGGGAGAAGAATTCCCCCGAACAAATCCATGCACCCTGAAACTTGCTATGGAAACCTGACAAAGCACAATTGGAACAACAGTTTCCTTTTGGGAGTGTGTTTCCTGAAAGGTGCAGATCGGTGGTTTTTCAGGAAGTGCAGCCGTAGCCCCAACCATTGGCTACAAATCTCACGTTGAGATGTTCCCTGCCCACAAACGACCAAGGTGCTGCCCTGACATCTTCAGGTGTTTTGACATTGTCCAGGGGCCCGTTGTCCTTGGAATACCTTGGTGGCAAGTCATTCAGCACTGTTGGGGTGCTGAAACCACTGTTGCTGCAAGCTGTTTTGTAAGTTGTGGTCGTTTTCGGTGCTGTAAAATAGGAATACATCATAGAAAATCCCCTCCTGTATATTTCCACAAATTTGTCGATTTGTCTATGCCTTGGATTCTCAGCACACACCCGGCAGGAAGCTTGACGTTTCTTTTTCCAGTCGGACATGTCCAAGGGACTCTGAACTCATCGATGGTACAGGCTGAGTATCCCAAAAGGTGTGGGCCCGCTCCGAATGGCGCCGTGATTCCTGGAGAGGAGATTCATCTCCGGAAGTTCTTTGATATCTATTTAATTTACAGTATCTATCATCTATCACGTATCATCGATCAGAATCTATCACGTATCATCTGTCAACTAGTACTGTATCCATTTTCTATGAACTATTATCTATTTCTCACTATCGATTATCCACCATATTATCATCTATCATCTATCATCTATCATTGGTCTTCTATCATCTATCATCCGTCCCCAATTGTCTATCAACTATCACCTGTCACCTATCACCTATCATCTATCGTCTATCATCTATCATCTATCATCTATCATCTATCATCTATCATCTGCTATCTGTTATCTGTTTTCTGTTATCTATTATCTATTATCCATTGTCTATAATCTACAATCTATAATCTAAAATCTAAAATCTATAATCTACAATCTTTAATCTACAATCTATAATCTATGATCGGTTGTCTATTATCTATTATCTATTTTCCATTTTCTATTTTCTATTTTCTATTATCTACTCTCTACTATCTACTATCTACTATCTATTATCTATTATCTATTATCTATTATCTATTATCTATTATCTATTTTCTATTATCTAGTTTCTATTATCTAGTGTCTATTATCTACTATCTATTATCAACGATCTATTATCAACGATCTATTTCATCTATCATCTATCCTCTATACTCTATCCTCTGTCCTCTGTCCTCCATCACTATCTTTCCTCTACTGTCTTTCATCTAGTCTTTACTATGTAATTGCTGTACCTGTTGTCTAGCACCAATTGTCTATTACCTATTGCATTCTATCGCCTAATGCGTATTACCTATTACCTCTTACAGCATGACTATGTTTACTATGTTCTATTTAAATCTTTCATCAACATCAATGCTATGGCTATGATGTATTTTGTCATCACTGATATTACCACTCCATGACCAAGACCATTATTCAATACGTATCGTCATCACAATCGCCAAAATCATCAGCATTATCATTATTTGTCATCATGATCTTTATTATCGTCATCATCATCATCATCATCATCATCATCATCATCATCATCATCATCATCATCATCATCATCANTCATCGTCATCGTCATCGTCATCCTCATCGTCATCGTCATCGTCATCCTCATCGTCATCGTCATCGTCATCGTCATCGTCATCGTCATCGTCATCGTCATCGTCATCGTCATCGTCATCGTCATCGTCATCGTCATCGTCATCGTCGTCTTTTTTCTCATCTTCCGCATAATTTTCTTCATGATGACAAACCAATATCAACACAAAAATATGCAACATTGCACCTGGCCGTGAAGTGTGTTGCAATAGTGTTCCCCCAGTAATTCATTTGCCAAGCCCGCACCCCACCATCAAACATTCCATTCATTGCGCAGTCCTCACACGGACCTCGCTTGCGCAACATTTGCACCAGGTGCTCTTGAGTGGTCACTTCCTGTTAACAAGGTGTCCCCCGTAAAACCCTTAAAACAATGGGAATCGACCATGCCCCTAAACCCTAAACTCAAACCCTTAACCCTAAAACACAATCTAGAATCTAAAAATCCTAAACCCCTACCATATCTACCATATCTACTACTGTATATGGAAAATACGAATTATATCTATCTACCGAATCAACAACAACTCCATTCTCTACCAAGGTTTATCCATATCCAGCTTACATCAAAATTTTACTAATGTTGGGTTCTCAAGTACCAAAACGGAAGCCAAAACCTGTACATGAACTTGTTTCAGGTCTTCAACTCAGAGCACCCTCGGTTTTGGGACCGCCTTATCCTCGTCCGCGGCGTGTTCGCCTTTCGCTTCTTGTTGGATCTGTTGCCTTGGTCAGGTATGTAGCTGGTCAACTGACCACAAACATAACACGCCACAGTAAACTATATGTTTTTTTCAAATACCTGGATATGTACCTTCTACTCAATGCCTGTGTTTGTAGATTTTCTCAAATCAATCTTCATTGGATGTGGTTTTTCAGCTCTTTCTTTTCCGGCATGTGCCCGGAAACATCCCTGACCACATCTTCAAGCTAAGTTTCTTCTCTTCCAGGTCGTCACCATCCGCCTCATAACAAACACACGTGCAAGCTATCTGCAGGTGCAATTCACTTTGAGAGTAGCTATATGCAGAAATACAAAAAAATGGCCACCACGAAAGGTATTTTTGTACTTGACAATACATTTTCCTTACCGCCAGTGATAACAAACTCCAGAGATGCGGATACGTCAACCCCTGGCCAGCTGGAAAAAGATCGTTGCAACAAATTATGCCAACAAAAACGGTGATCTATCCATGCCGCCATGCCCCTCCTTGGTCGTCTCAGTGTCAGCCGCTTTTGGCGCATCTCCGGACGGATAGCCCTCCATGATGTCGCCAAGTCCAAAAAGCGCGGCTGAGTGCTACCGCGTGCCAAATCAAAAACAGAAAATGTCACCGTAGCGGTCGGCAAGACCATGAAACTGCATCCTTTGTCGGTTCCCAAACCATCTCACCCAAGGACAATATTGGTTTTTGATGATTGGTTCTTGTGTTGCATGGATGACTGACGACTTTCCGCAAGCTGTGATGTTAGTGAGCCAAAATGCAACGAAACGGGTCATGGTTGTGTTACCCATGTTCAATGTGGATAAACATAACAAAAATCACGGCATGTCACCCATGTTCATGGAATTGCGCTCTTCAGTTGGGAAATCGGTGTCGGCCGCTGAGGTTACCAGTGATTTCACAACCAATGCATCCCAAGACCAAAATTTTGACAACTGAAAATTTGAACGAACCAATATTCCTTGATATTGGTGATGATATGATTGAAGTACTGCGTGGGAGGCAAAATCATAATTTTTGATTTAGGCAGGAAATTATCTGGTGACCTCCGGAAAAGGGCCATGGTGGATTTACGACATCGAAGTCAGATCGCTTGGAATTTAACGAGCACAGGGACACACTTCTGAATCGGCATCTGTCGTTGAGACGCCGTTTGAAACTTTTTGATTCCGTCATCACCCCCACAGTTCTACTGGCCTTTTGACTTGTTCTTTGACCTCGAATCAACTTCAGAACGTAAAAGTGGTGAGAAACCGTATGCTACGTTCAATTGTGGCACCCCTGGTGGAAAATGATTGGCATGCATTGATGCAAAAAAAAAACAAAAAATCGGAAAATGCACACCAAATTTAAATGTTACACCATGGACTGAAAAATTTTTGGTTGGAACATTTCGTTTTGCAGCGAAGATTGCATCTGCAATGAATTCCCGGGCGTCTTGTACGAGTGAATGGCATCCCTACCAAAGGGTCGTAAATTCCAATGTCCCTCGCGGACCGTAGCTTTGACTCGGACGGGAATTGCGTTGCCTTGCGGTTTTTTTTTTTT
>DF245723.1:0-15184 GCA_000507305.1 Breviolum minutum Mf 1.05b.01 | reverse complement strand
GTTCCAATTTTTGTGCCCTAGAAGTACAGTTTTGTCACCCTCAGATCCAAGCCCCCCCACAGTACCTGCGACGTGATAGTAGTGATCAGCGCAATCGAATTCACCAGGGAAATCAAACAAAAACAGTCGAAATAAGGACCAAAAAACTGTCCGGTGAAACATTCTGCTCGCGTGCCTAAAGTTAGAGAGCGCAAGGCAATTTAACCAACACAGGACTTAGTGAAAGAAGAAAATGCAAAAATGAAACGACAAAACAGCATTCCATCACTTAACAAAACCACCTAGGCAAACTCGAACAAACAGCAAGCAATGCTCAGCCCCACTGTCAAGATCATCATCATCAAAAATGTTCTCACCTGCATCATTTTCCCCTTCTTCAACATCAATAGGAAAGCCTCTCACTCTCTCTGGGTTCTGTTGACCTGGGTTCACGACGCAGACATTAGTGTTGATCTCCAACACATCTCTCATAAACTGAACCCCCTTCAGGTTCAAACTCGTTGGTATTGGGCTCTGAAAAACGCATCATGCGACAAACATAAGAAAATGGTCCTAGTCCATCAAAACTCTTGACTTGACACTCAGCCTTGGTTTGACAGGCCTTGGACGACAAGCCTGATGGAACCGTTCCTACATGATCAATCTCCATGTCTTGAGGACCGTTGCCTTTCACACGTGATGACTTTCCTGGATTTTTCAAAACAAGAACTTCCAACCACCAAGCACAATCTTACATTCAAGATCTACCATGCCTCTCTTGGGCAAAACATTGTCACCCGCTCCCTTCAGGACAGGAATGCCAACTTTATACTTGTAAAACAACCTTGTAGTGTGACAACCACCGCTCTGAGATGATGTGAGAAGTGGCTCCACTGTCCAAGCCATCTTCTCTTAGGATCTCCTATCCCTATAGACTGAAATTTCTCTGCAAGATTGATTTCATCTACGCGGTGCTGCTCACTACAAACTCTTTCAGTACTCGAGCTTGAGGCTGCCGCAGTCACTGGCTTCCCGCACACCATGGTCATCTGATTGATCTGATTGACAGACATCACCCTCACGCTCACCATCATCTTCAGAGTCCTCATCCTGCTCCTCGTCTTCTTCTTTCACCTTCAACATTTCGAAAAGATTGAAAACGCATAACTAATTTCACATCAACAGTTTCAGAACCTCTGTTACTGACGCACTCGACCGCGGATATTTTCGTCCAGATGATTCGAAGGAGTGCCGCAGTGATTAATCCTTAGGGCGAATTTCTTTTTTTATCCATTTTTTGTTGCTGCGCGCATAACGAAAGTGGCAGTCACGGACATTTTTTTTTGCAGTGCCTGCTTGCGTGCCACGTGAAAAAACGGACTTACTAAACTTTTCATGAAAGTGCAAAATAGAACAAATAAATTAAGCAACAATGCAACCAAAGTAATTAATGCCAAGGTCGAATGAAGTCACAGACCGAGAACCTGGCGGATACAGTCGATTTATGGCGCCGTATCCGTCCGTTACAGTCGTCATGTGGTTTCAAATACCACAAACGGAGAACGCAATACTCTACGTAATCGACGTAGTGGTAATCAACAAAAAGTGAAGTGCGTGTGACCCGTGAACCTGGTCCGAAGCCATACTTGGGGTGACGAGATTTAAGGTCCATGTACGTAGACCTTATGGTAATCTTGAGGTCCATGTACGGGGCGGGAAGGGGAGGGAGGGAGAGGGGGGAGCAAGGTCTCACAGCGGACGTCAGGGGTGCAGGAAGTGACCTAAGGTCACCTTAAAGTCCCCTGGAGGTCAACCAGGAAGTAAGCTTAAGGTCATCGAAGATGCTGGGGGAAGGGCTGGAAGAGATTGTCGTCAGTGTACTGAGGTGACCTCAAGGTCAGCTAAGGTAACCTCAAGGTCCATGTACGTACTCTGACCTTAAAATTCTCAAAAGCGCATTTTTCTTGCCACAATGAGAACAGAGGCAAAGACACACACTAGAGTGTACAAGTCCAAAATGGAAGTACCATACTCTGAGGCGGCCACCCAGGAGAGTAAACTATTTGTTGCAAGTCCTCAAAAAACGCATTTTTTCTTGCATTGTTGTTGTTGTTGTTGTTGTTGTTGTTGTTGTTGTTGTTGTTGTCGTTCTTAAGGTGTACTAAGGTTAGCTTAAGGTAACCTTAAGGTCCATGTACGTACTCTGGCCTTAAGATTGCCTTGAACGAAGGTCTCCGACCCGATATGCGATGCGCAAAGTGATCTTTCTGTTCTCTTTTCCATCGGTCGCTGAGGGAGTACAAAATTCTACGCTCTAAGTCTGAAGATAGCGCTGCTTTAATCTTCTCACAACAGTTACTTAGATCCCTTGTTGATTAAGGTCGTTCCTTCTAGAATAACATTTCTGTGTTTATTTTCATTCCGTTTCGGTCTTTACTCTTGGCTTCTTTCTTTGTTGTTCCACTCGCTGTGCTTTTGGAATGACGTCTCCCTCTGACTGGACTTCACTGCATCCGGAGAAGAACTACTGAGGCACGTAGGTTATGTTTCACGTTTCAGCAAGTCCTAGGTTGGTCAAGTTGCTTGCACTCTCCAACTAATAGCATGCGGTGGTAGACTTTGACCTCCACAAAGTTTGTTTCACCGGATTTCATGTTGCAGTTTATGTTTACAATCCTGACACCTGGTATGTGGATGGCGTCGATTCTCTGCTGATGCATTCTTGTTGCAGGTATCTTGACACCTAATAACATTCGTGCGACGCTTAGATACGACGCATTTCATCAACACAGACTCCGGAATGGTCTCTTTGTCTTTGACACTCTCAACCTCGGAGCTATTAATTTGTTGTGCATTTGCTTCAATTTGTTTGATTTGTTGAATGTTTTTGCAATTCATATGAAAAGTCCGTTTTTTTACTTGCGTCGCTGACTTGGCTTTGCCCGAGACCCACACGGAGGCACTCAAGCAGCTCCCGCAAAAGAAGGGTAAATTGCCCAAAGTGAGGGATCCCTCCACTTGGAACTTCAGAGGTATCGGATTTTGCAAAGGTGCCATCTTTCAGTCAAAAACAATTCATCACTCCTACTCCGCTACGAACTATTGAGAAAGAAATTGTTCTGGCTCCATTGGTTTCTTCTAGCAAGCAACACGACTTGCCTGACGGTGAAACTTGTTTCTGACCTGGCCATGGAAGTACAATACTGCCCGGGCCAGAGAGATTACTGACCAACTTTGGCGTATTTCTGATTGTGATGACACACGTCGGGTGAGCCCCTTCCGGCCAGAGGGTTCTGCACCTCCACTACAGTGCCGTCGATTTGCTTATGGGTATGCTCTGGATGGCTCTGAATGCCCATGTTACCTGGTGTGGCCTCAAAGAGATGGGCAATCTTATTCTCTGTTGGATACATCTACAGCTGACACGCTTGTTCTGGATCAATCCTTCTTTCGCCCCTTGGGCATGCAGCATTTCTACGACTCCTTTGCACTTGTTTCTCAAATTTGTGTCCGCAGGGAAGCTCTGACCTTATTTGGCTTGAGGGAAGATGAGCTTCTACCTGACCTGCGCATTACCGGAGCTGGGGTGCTGCGTATCGGGCTTGGTGCTCATCAAGAACATCGGGTCAACCATGAAGCACGGGCAGCAGACCGAACAAAAGTCCCTCCAGAGGTTATCCAGTTGGCAGCCCATGAGGTGGACCCCGAGCCTGACAAGGCTGAGTCGGCTTCTGATGCTGAACAGTATGAGCTTATGCAAGCTTCGTATGTTGCAGTAGGCAGGGACTTTCATGACCAAGAAGATCTCATTGGGTCGGAGTATAGCAAACTCCAGAGACTGGAGCTGGTTCCTGAGAGATGGCCCCTGGCGAGGCTGTCCTTCTCCCTGCAAAAATGTGTGGACCACCTTGACCGAGTCTTGGCTGGGTGTTGCTGGGAAGTCCATGCAACACGAGTAGCCCCCACAGAATCCCTATCTTCCCTTCACCAAGTGGCTAAATGCCTGACCATGCAGCTGGCTGTGTATTTGGCTAAAGAGGTAGCTGCCATTCTCCGGGCGGTACTGACACATGATACCAAAAAACTGTACGATGAGGGTACACGGTGCGTTTGCTATGCTCCAATTACTGGATACAACCAATATATCAGGAGCTGCTCCACTCATCGTCCCGATACAATGCGACCAGGGCAGGAGAAAGGAATCGACCCAGCAGTGGCTTGGCCCGTGTTGCTGCACACCCTCAGCCGCCCAAGAAACGGTATAAAGTTTCATGGAGGTCTCAGAGTTGTGCCCTTCCTGGCAGCTGTAGCTGCTTTGATGGTAATGTATTGGAATTCAGGCAAATTCTCCTTGTCAGGAGCTGAGATGTCTATTTCCGCAACTTTTGTCCAGCTAATTGAATCAATGGGGTTTGCGCTTGCTGCCACCGCTGTGTGTGGACCACGCATAGAACTTTTACCTGCTGTTGGAACTGTGGGCTTCATNTGACCTGTGGTTTTCAACAAAAGTTCTTTACGCATCTCGGTCATTACTACGTCAATGTCCGAACGATGTCCGAAAAACATCAAGTCATCCACATACGTCAAGACGTAAAGTCTTTTTGTTTTGTGGACATACAAGTTCGGATTATAAAGTTTCATGGAGGTCTCAGAGTTGTGCCCTTCCTGGCAGCTGTAGCTGCTTTGATGGTAATGTATTGGAATTCAGGCAAATTCTCCTTGTCAGGAGCTGAGATGTCTATTTCCGCAACTTTTGTCCAGCTAATTGAATCAATGGGGTTTGCGCTTGCTGCCACCGCTGTGTGTGGACCACGCATAGAACTTTTACCTGCTGTTGGAACTGTGGGCTTCATGCCCACCCACTGAGTCAACCGAGGTGTTTCGAAAAAAAAATCGGGTTCTCATTCGGGTTCGTGGCTCTATGTCGATGTGATTCCTTGTTCATGTCAATAGGCATTGTTTTTGAAATTTTGGAAACTGGAATTGTTTTTTTGGACGCGTGATTTTCTCATAAGTTTTCCAGATATCTGGCATCTAGTTTTTCCAACTTTTACTTTCAGGGATTCACTGGAATGAAAACGAGACATGTTGCAGAGATTCCACGTCATTCATGATGTCATCCTTTGAGATGTTCTTGCCAGGTTGTGCATGTTTTTGATAATGTACCTGTGGATGTGTCGTTGTTGTTTGTTTTTACAAAGAAAAGCGCCGGCGTGAAAATGTTGTGTTTTTGCGGAGCATTTTGAGTTTCGAAACAAATCCAATTTGAACAGCATGGCACCGAAAAAGCGGCCAGCGTGCGATGCACTTGTTTCCGATGGCAATGGCGGCCATGACGCTGAGTTGGCGCATGAGATTGCTCATTCTGTCCCAACAGTCATGACATTCAAAGGCTTGAATGTGAAAGAACACTACGCGTGGAAGCTGATGGAAGGTTCCAAAACGATTGAGGTTCGCAAGTACGCATTGGGAACAAGGGGTACCTCAACCGTCATGTTTATTGTGGCCACCAAGCAAAAGGACCCACAGAAAACTGGTGCGCAAGTGATTGGTTTGACAATCTTTGAGTCCTTTAAGGAGTACACTGATGAGGTGGCTTTTCGCGATGACTTCCACCGCCACTTGGTTCCAGAAGGTGATGGTGATTTTGGGTTCCGTCCAGGGCGCCCATTGTTTGGTTGGATTGTCAAGAGATCGATTCCTTTTACTGTGCCTATTGCGGCGAAAGATTTGCGAAAGAGGACTATGATTGGATGGCCAAAAGAGATCCAATTGACGCCTTTGCTTCTGCCATTTTGGGCGGACGAGTATGAAGATATTATGAAGGAATTAGATTTGTAAGTGTATACAGGTTTTGCGTTGCAGATTTGTAGGATGACGTCACTTCCCACCAGGTCTTTTTTGACCACAGTTTTTGAGTACGGCAATAAGCCAACGCCAGCTACAAGTATCAATTTCCGCGAGAAATCATGGGTGGATTGCGTTGACATGTGTTTTGAACAGTCTCATTTTCTGTTGAACATTTTGCTGCAAACTTTTGGAACATGCAGATATTTACTTGCATGCCTTTTCAACCTTTTGCATCGCAGCCTTTCACCGTGTTGAGAAGGGAGTCAAACAGCGTGGTCGCATCAACAGACTGACTAGCACAAAAGAGATTACCCAATGACCTAGTTTTTTCCAAGTAATCATTTCCATCCCAATGTTTTCAAACTCGCCTTTGAAAAATGCCACTAAAATGACACATGTCTTCGAGTATCTTCTTCAGGTTTCATTCTTCCAAACAGTAGGACTTGCATGCTAACTCCACCCTCGCTTTCATGGAAGTATTCTGGATTTGTTCGGTTGCCAACCATTACGCTCGGATCTACAGCTCTTCGGGCGGCAAGCAAAGGTGCACCTTTCCGTCACATCCTTACTTGTCGAATCTGTTGGCCGAAAACAATTTGAGATTGCCATTGCAAAGATGCAGCGAGTCACCGCGTTTCTTTCTGTCAGGGATAATGTTGGCTTGTCCTGGCATTGGCGCTGAGGATTTTCTAGCACCATACAGTCACAGGGACGAACTTTTTGTGTGGAAAATGTTTTGGAGAGATTCACCGGACCTGTTCACTATAGTTTCGAAAGAGGTGTTTGCATTTGATACGCCAGTTCCCATTTTCACATGCAAAGCCGCAGACTCAGATGCAGTGCCACTACAGAAACGAAGATACGTTTTGTCCCCATTTGAGCCTTTTGGGGTGTCTGTAGCTGAAATTTGTAGTCAGGCTGCAGGTGAGTGGTTTGTTGGGAGAACTTCAAGGTGCAAAGGTTTTGCATTGCAAGCGTGGAACGCTTGGGGCAGTCGCTGCAGTCAGCAACACGTGCTGGCAATTCCAGTTGTTGAACCTATTGATTCATTGATACTTAAGGGAAAGTGGTTTTCAATATGCTTGCGCAAAAGCTGGCGTGTGTTATCAGGCATCCTTTCCATGATCCCTGACATTGATTTGCGGAACCCAGCTAGGAATGCAAGAGGGTTTGAATTCACAAGCTCCAATTTTTCAACGCTGGCTTCACGAGTGCGGTCTTGGGCACCTTTGATTTTGGAGACTTGCATGGATGAAGAAGAAAAGCAAACATTGGGTATGGAAATTGTTGATACGCTTTCTTTGTTGGAACAGGGGCAGCGAAGTCTGGAATGGAGTGGAAACCTTCAACAATTCCAAAGCCAAACTCTGATTCATGCAGTGTGCCTGGGATCAGTGCTGGGGTCCAACAAGTACGTGGCAAATGCTGTGCCACTGGCTTTGAAGGTGTCGCTGCCTCAGCTTCATATGCCAAACTTGCTTGATTGTGTCAAGTTCCCAAAAGCAACAACTATTGGTCGAGCTGGTTCAGCAATGGATTTTGCCTTTTTGTTGCTTTGCCGTGACATGTGGCAACACCGAAAGCGTTTTCACTACGCTTGGGCAGACAGCTCCCCCCAATCTGGTAAAGAATGGTTTATGATGATGCATGCAAGTGTTTTTCAGGACTCTGTTTTATCAGCGTGCCGTGCAGCAAACCGCCTTACGAGGAGTCGTTCTGATTTGACAGACCACTTTGAAGCTGAGGACTTGGAGTTGGGCGAGAGCCCAAGGTTGCACGAAGATTTGCTTGAATGCGTTGTTCATCACAGGTGCATTCCAGTTGCATTGGGTTCAGGCAAAGGAGCTGTCGAAGACAAGGTATCATGCATGCTTCATGCACTTGGCTTGGAATGCCCAACACTGCAATTTCTGCAAGAACATTTGAATGACTTTGCATCTTGGACCACGGATCTTGGATTAGAAGCGATGTTGCCGCAATTCAACGCAACATCATTGTCCGCAGTGTTGCCTCCTTACTTCCAGCCCAGACTTGATAGTGACATTGCAGATGATGGGGAGGATGGAGTGCCAAGGTCTGAGTTTGAAAGCATTGGTGCAGGTCCCATTATGCCAGGAACTTTGTTGACAGCTGGTGGGCTGCACATTTCACACAATGCGAGCCAAGACTTGCACCAAAAGATGGAGTGGTGGGGACCCTTTTGGTCTCACTTGAAGGCAGTAGCTGACTTGCTTGTCCCAACTCACCTCCGTGACAGGTTGGTTGCTCAATGTGTCCGTGGAACGCCAGCTGCTTCGATGGAGCACGTGTTTGCTTCGATCTCGCTGCCTCCTTTGTATGAAAAACGGTGGCAGGTGGTTGTCAAATTCTTGAACAATCTGCTGCCGCATTTCAAGCTTGTTAAGCAAGTGTGGAATTTCCAGCGTTTCTTGATTGATGGCAAAGATGCTGATGGAGATTTGGGCAGCGCATTTGACCAGGCGTTGAGCAGCCCTATGTTTTGCAGTTACTTGTTCATGGTACATGGGCTTCACAAAATCCTTTCAAATTTGGAAAACTGGCTGGAAAGTTGTGCTTGCCATGAACATCTTTTCCAAAACATGTCCAGCAACCGTCAAAGGAAGAAACGTAGAAAACTATTTGGGGGTGGAACGTTTGCAGACTGTCCCATGCGTGGGAAACGAGCATCAGAACTCGCTGCCGGTAAGATTGAAGAAACTCTTGCTGAGCTGTCGTCGACGGCCCTAAATCTTTTTTCTGGCGAAGTTGATCCTGGAATCTCAGAGGCGGATCGAGCTTTGCTGTCCCAAGATTTTCAATATGCAAAAGCACATCTGCATTTTGTTTTGCTTTCAAAGCTAGATTTTTGGCAGAAAATTCCATGGAGGTTGTGTGGGCTTAGTCATCACTGGCCGTCGATTGCTCTGAAAGTGGCCAGTGAATGCGTGAAAGAATTTGAGGAGTCTATGGCGAAGCCGGGCATGCGTTTGGAACACCATCATCCAGTGTCCGTCCGCTTCCTAGCAAGGGATGGGCCTTTGCGATCGGACCTTGAAGCATTCATTGGTGGATCTTCTATGTCTGTGCCTTTAGAGTTGGCTGCTTCTTCTTTGAAGTTTGTTCCTGTGGTGGAAAGAGTGGTGGAAGGTCTGCACCGCAATGTTAAAATTGCTTCAAAACATGTTCGAATTGGACCTACGAAGGTGAGTTTGGCTGTGCGTTTGCAAGAGGTAATGGAAGGTTTGGAAACAAGACCAGCCTTTTTGAGAGACTTGGAAGCGAAGTTTGATGTCACCAGACAACCAAAACAGGCTGCAGCAGCCTTAGGCATTCTCAGCCACCCTATTTTTGCACCACTCCTACAGAATGGGTGCACTGACCCTTCAGTATGGCTCTCAGCTCTTGTCAAAGTTGTTCACAGGTGTGACTTGGAAACTCAATTTGGCGACAGGTCAACCGCAAGAACTGAACATAAGAAAAAGCGGAAGACCCAAACTGAGGAGTTTCAGGCATTGCATGATGCTCGGAGTTTGCCAACCCCCCGCACGTATGATGCCATCTTCAAGCGTGCCATCATTGACCATCTCCATTCAATGGCTGGTTCCAATTTCTTCTTTAGTTTGCCTGTGTTGGATTTCTATCAAGTGCATCCACTTCTCAGTCATGCAGACAAACGACGCAGAGAGGAAGTGAATGAAGCTGCTGGCTCTGACATCGTTGAAACACGAAATGCAGATACTGTTCCTGGTGAGGCTCAGCTGTTTTTTCCGGTGTTGCACAGTGGTCCTTCCCGAATGAAGTCCATGCCCATGCCAGCTGCAATGGCCCCAGCCTTTGCCAAGGATGCCTTTGTGATTGCTGTACATCATGCAACTTATGTTGTCGATGGTGTTCCAGGAATTAACATGTCAGCAGCAACAGTCCCACAAGTCCTTGAGTGTCTCGAAGCTTGCCCTTTGGATGTTTTGCGGTATGAACTGCAATCCTGGACTTTGTCTTCTTCGATTCAATACTCGCTGCCCAACGTGCTGGATTGTGATCAGGCTGACTTGGTGCGTGGAGTCACTTCATTGATAAATGCAAGAGCATTGCCAGGTGGGGAACCGTTTCGAAGTAGCAACTTGCCTGGTACGATTCTCAATGCAATGTTTCGTGATGGTCTCATTGACCGATTCAACTTCAGAGATGGGGGGCGTGTTGCTTTGTCAGAGCTTGCCTTGCCACAGATCCATGTTGTCGGGGCTTTGGAAAACCAAAAAGTTGTTTGTTCATTACCTCAAGGAGAGCTTTCAGATTATGACTTGATGGAACTTATTTTGGCCCTTGAAAACAAAGGGTGGGTGTGGAAAACTCTTCCAAAAACGAAAACTGCTCGTCAGAAACTTTGTCACGTGAAGGGTGGTGCCTTAGAGTGGTACAGTCAATCGCATGTCATCAACAAATCCTACTTGCAATGCTTGTTGGAGTCAGAGCGTTTGTTTCAGGAAGGCATTGTATCCATACCTCACTGGACCCCCAAGCCGTCACTTGCATACCCAGCCATTCTCAGTGGAAAGGGGATACAGTTAATTGAGGAAGTGCCTGCCCTTGAGTCTGACTTACCGGTTGAGCGGCCATCTGCAGCTTTCATGGCGCCTCCAGTGGTAGAGGAAGAGTCTGATAGGGANGAAATGGCCGTTGAAAGACAGGTGGACGACATTTTGAACATGGTGGAGGAGCTGGAAGCACATGCCATGGATGATCAAGGAGATAGTGACATAGTTGTTGATGTGGTTGAGGCCATTTCTGACCCAGCCCCTCTTGCTGCAGAGGCCGCAGAGGCCCCTGATTCTGATGGGGCTGAAGCTGACCAGGCCCCTTCTTCTGATTCTGACATCCCTAGACTTGGAAAGCCAGCAGCATGGGGCCCTTTCAAGCTGACTGTCAAGCAACCATCGTCTGCAGCTGGCCGTGCCTTCGGCGGTATTGAAGCTTCTTGCCCATTTCACAGGAAGAATGAGAAGACAGGCTGCAAGAAGTATTTGCAGCTTCGATCTGATCAACCAGATGAGTTCAGCAAATGTCTCCGCAGCTTGAAGATGTGGTGCAATTCAGCCGCATCGTATGAGAGACAACGGGACCACCTAGCCCATCATATTTCTATTGATGCAGCCCCACCAGATGCAATTCTAGAGGCAGGGTTGATTGAGGATGGCCCTTCCGAAAGGCCAACTCCTGACAACGTGCTGGATGCTGCGGCTGGCATTGAGCCTGCTGCGAAACCGAAAGCTAAGGGAAAGGCAAGAGCCAAAGCGGCAGGAAAACCGAAAGCTGCGAAAGGTCGTGGTAGAGGAAGAGGTCGAGGAAGGTGGGGTTTTGTCTCGAGAATGGCCGTGAAGATTGGATTTTTTTTGTTTCGGCAGTCACCAATTGCTTTTCTGTATCTTTCTTCCTCGCAGCCGTGCCAGGCGTGACGTAGAATCAGCTTCAGCTTCGCCTGATGAGGCTGCATCCCTGCAAGATTCCAATTCTTCAGAATCAACTTCAAGCGATGACGATAGTAGTAGCGATGATAGTTCCGAGCCCAGCAGTAGCTCCGATTCTAGCTGAAGAATGTGACCGACTGCGCTTTTTGTTTTTTGGAAAGGCACCATTCAAGTTGTCAGGAACACATTTCAGGAGACTTCAAATTAAGCAACCAAAGGTTCACCTCACCAGTTGACTTGCTGATGCGAAGACCGCTGCCGGCAAACGAGGCGTTTGTGCATTTCAGAGATGTTTTGTTTCCATTTTGCAGAAGTTGGATTTTGAATTATATAATTAGTTTTCCCCAGATCAGATGTCAGATAGGCCTTTGCATTCATTCTTTCAATCATGTGTTTTCTTCCGGATTTTCGGGAGTGCCTTTTGACCGCGAGAACTCACTAAGGATGAACACATTGTTTTTTGCAAATATTTACCCAAAGAGTATTTCAAAAGAAGATTCCATGTGCGCCTGTGACACTGCTGAATCGAAAGTCCCAAGTTCTTTTGACATTGTCTTCCGACAAGGCCTTGGCAGGTGGCATGTGCGGCTCTAGTTTCTTATCCGTTGTCATGTTCTCGAATATCATTTCATTTCATGTTATTTCATGTGGTCTCAGATGAAACCATATTTTTTGCGCAAGTAAGTGCATAGATATTGTATATACATATATATATATATATATATACACATATACACATCGAATATATATGTCGTACGTCAAAGGAAGTTTAGTTGGATCCGATGTACGAACCTTTGTTTTTCTTGACAAGAGTTTCACGGCACTTGCAAACAAAGGGGTTCATGCAGATGATGCGCTTTCACCTGACTTCTTTCTTAGTCTCTTGCTTCTTCATCTCCTTCAACTTCCAACCATATGGAGCGTCAGCGAAACTGTCTGGCTTTCTTTCCAATTCTGGGCAGAGGCTTTCGGAACTCCAGTGGCTGGGATCGGGGGGTGGCCTCGCTTTCTTTTTCTCTTCATGTGCTTATTCTTCTTGGCTACTTTGCGCATTTTTTGCGTGGAGGTGATTTACAAGGAGGTTCAAAACTGCGAGGTCCGAGCCAAACATGTTTCCATTGTTTGAACGGCAATTTCTACAAGTTTGGGTGGTTTCTGGAAGCAACCCGAAGCAAAAGACACATTCAGGATCACATACGAAAGTTTGGCAGTCTGAGACGTTATCTTGGAACAAAAACAAATTTCAACCTAGTAAGATAAACTGGCAAAGTCGAGCAATGGTCGAGCAATGGTCGAGCAATGGTCGAGCAAAGTCGAGCAAAGTCGAGCAAAGTCGAGCAAAAGTCGAGCAAAGGTCGAGCAAAGTCGAGCAAAGTCGAGCAACATAACACACATTGAAGAAACACATGTAGATGCCACTTTTAAATTGTATTAAATTGCGACATCTTCTTTTTGCATTTGTTTGCGTCTGAGTGGTGAAGAAGTAGAGTTTTTGCGGTTTCTGAAAGGATTTGGCGTTGTCCTTTCCTTCTTTGATGATATACAACGATTTTAGCGGTAGTGTGGCGTATATGGCGGAACTTTGCTCATGTTTACTTACTTTGCGTAAGTTTGTCGTCATCAGCAACATGTTTGCAATGCAAGATCTTTTCTTGTTTCAGTCTTGTGCAACTTGTAGTGTGCATGCATCCTAGCGGTTCAAGTGTGGTGCTACTTTGTTGAAGCACTTTGCAAGCAGAGCATTTGGAGAATCCAATCAAAAAATTTTCTCGCAGTTTTTGTCCCATGACTTAATACTTGCCAAGTCATTTGATGATTTAATTTTCAAGTTTTGTTGGACCAATTCACTGACTCATTGTGTTTGGCACCTGCCGCTTCATCAGTGCAGAGGTTTGCTGGCTTTAGAGGCAAGGCCATGGCCGAGGACATTGAGTGGGATAATCAGTCTTCAGATGGTGACGCTGAAGCAGAACCATCACCGAAGTCTCAAAGAACTGAACCATCGCGAGGCAGAGGTGATTCCACATCTTCGAAAGGTTCAGGTCGACGCAAGCCAGACACTTCTAAAAAGGGTCAGAAGTTATGCAAAGCTTGTCAAAAGTGGCTGCCCGTGACTGAATTTGCCCTCAACCAAGTCGTCTGTTCCGCTGACAAGTCCATACTTGATGTGGTAGCAAAGAAGGCGAAGCTGCAAGGTAAGGCTGATTGGTTTAAGAATGTGCGGGCTGATCCGAAGCAACTCAAGAGCCTTGTTACCAACTACAAGAGTGCCATGCAGGAGGCAGAGAGGACAGGAGCCAAACGAAATTTTTGGAATTTGGCCACTTACATGGAAGAAGTCAAGGCAAGTAGTGAAGATGTCGGCACTGAAAGAGGAAAGATGATGTGGAAAGATCAAGCCATAGAGTTTTGGCAAAGCACTGCAGGTGGGTCTTTGCAGAAATATGAAGCCGAAGGAAAATGGAATCATGAAGCAGCAAATGCCAAAGAACTTGGAACTGCTCAGGACCAGAAAGGGCCGAAGCAAGCTCCTTTGCGGCTTTGGGTGCATACCGAGGACATCATCGACAAGGTGAGGCGCTACAGCAGATCAAAGATCCTTGTCACATGTTGATGGGGGAAAAGCGAATAGACCTTTGTTTTTTTGGATTCATGTCATACCAATCTGATTCAACCCAAGATTTTACATCGCCAACCACCACCACAGATTCCAGACATTTTAGCCCCATAGGCTTGCAGAAAATAAGGGGTCCAAAATTTGGACCCCTTATCTTAGGGCCAAAACGTTTTCTTTTTGTCCAAAGTTCAAGCTTTTTTGTGGGTCCCGGGTCTTTGACATTTGCGGACCCACAAAAATTTGAAAAAGCCGACTGATTTAGAAGCTTTTGAAATGAGCAAATGCATGTCCCAGTCTTTCTTCCTTTGACTTTCCATTGCTTTGTCTCCACCTTTCCCACTGAAAAGTGAGGTCAGTGGCGATGCAAGGGCAGACTCAGAAGAAAGCAACTGAGGAACAGGTGAAGAAAATGGCAAAAGGCTTGATGTTGAACCATGACAAAATGCAGGGGGCTCTGACTTCTACCGAAGTCTCGCAGACTTTGAGAACGACGGATGACATGGATGGTATCAGTGCTGCCCTTGGTGATGTTTCAATGCTTGTCCCCGAAGATGGAGAGGAGAAGCAGGCTGAAGCTGAAACACCTGAGAAGGAGGACGATGTAGAAGAAGCAGAGGAGAAGAAGCCGAAAAAAGAGAAGTGGTTTGATAAAGACAGACAAGTCTTGAAAGCCCACAGAGCTTTGGAGGCTGCTTTGGGTAAAGTACGAAGCTCGGCTGACCAAGCCAAGGAGCAGCTTGCATCCGCTTTGCAGAAAGTGGACAGTCTCAATGAGGCCCAGAAGAAACAAGTGCGTGGAGAGGTATTGATTGGTCAATCGAGATTGGAGTGCTTGGAGAAGGTTTATGGGACCAATCTTGATCTTTCTGTCTTCATTTCTGAGTTGAAGAAGGCTGCCTCCACCCAAGGTGTCGGTGGGCAAAGTGTAAGTTCAACTGCAGATCCAATGAAGGCCTTTTTGTCGGCCCCTCCTTGCAAGAGCTTCGCTGATTTGGTGTCTTTTGATACTTGCGAGGCTGAAGGGAAAGCGGTCATGGAAGCTACCAGCACCGACGAGATTGAACAGGTCAAAACCCATTTGTCATCTCTTCGGGCTCCCATCACAGAATTGGTGGCTGCCTGCAAGTCAGCAACTTCCGACATCAACAAAGGCTTGAAGGCTTTGGAGTCGCAGGCCAAGAGGAAATCACAGCCTGGCAAGAAAAGCGTTGTCAGTCCCAACCAGGGAGACATCTTCTCTTTGACCGGTCACTGCCTCAAGCCAAGCATAGTC
>DF245722.1:0-16815 GCA_000507305.1 Breviolum minutum Mf 1.05b.01 | reverse complement strand
TATCACTGAGCGATCGACTGCGTTTTGCTGATCGAACAGGAGTGGCAGGATCTTGATGTCCTGCCTGCTTGAACTTGTCCAACTCTGCACTCGAACGAGCATCATTCCAGATCTGCTTGTGATTGGTGAGCACCTCCACAAGCGCCTTTGAGAAAGTAGAGAACTCCTTTCGTCGATCATGATTCAATCTGTGAACTTTCTTCCTGATCAGGGTGTCCACAGTGAGCAAAAGGGCAAGACCACGATTCTCATGACGCCACTCTTCCAACTCCGAGAGATACTTGAGAGGACCAGCAGCGACCGTGAACTCACAGATGTTAAGGTACTCGAGCGCCACAAAGAAAGCATGCAGCTTGTCTAGTCTAGTACTTGAGCTTCACTGGCCGCTTGAACTGGCTGATCAACTGCAACGACTTTGATCAAGTCATCAGCTGTCTTGGAGATCCCAGACTTCTGCACGATCTGTTCACTGCGGGTCCTGAACTCTCCAACTTGATAAAAAGGCACCGCACCATGGACCAGGAAATCACGCTGGATCCGCTCCACCAGTTTCCGATGAGGTTCACGATGAGGTGGCAAGAGCACGTCAGGATGTTTCCCCACGAACTGTTCCCTGAACTCTGCATGATCATCTCCTGGAATCTCGGGCACCTTGGTAGGATCCTCCTCCATCTTGGCACGCCGAGCGGCGAAATGCTCTTGCAAAGAACTGCAAGTCTTCCAAACTGCAGCCAACGAGGTGAGTGATAACTCTTGTGCCGCTTCATTGGCACCGAGCTTTGTATCATCATTGATCAGTGTCTTCATAGTGGCCTTGACCCCAGCGATAGTGTCTCCTAACATAGCGAACGTCTCCACTGTCGAGAGACCAATCTCTGCCATGAGAAGACACATTGGTTCAGGGAGCCTTTGACGACCAAACACTTGGCGAAGAGCCAGGTCTGGCGCCTTCCCGTCGGGATAGATAGTGCGATCGACCATGATCACTTACGAGTGGTACTACGGTGCTGAGCCAAAAGACTGCCGCGCCCGAAGTTCCTTCGATCGATCGGGACAGCTGATGAAATGAAAGAAAAGAATCGCATGAGTCAGCTGGAAACGGACCACCAATTTTTAGACAGCTGGATCCCTTCTCAGCCAGTTTTGAAAGAACGGCAAATATCTTGCCTCTGACCGTTACAGAAGATAGAGAGGTCCGGCAAAAGGTTCCCTACTGAGGTGCACTCATCAATGACAAACTTTTTACATGCTGTCAACGTACTATCCTCGAACGAGACTGCATGATACTTATAATCGTAAGAACTACCTCTTGTCTGAGCTTTGATGAAAAACTCTACACCTGCCAGATCCGTGTCTTGAACGTCATCTAGCACGGTGTCCTCGTCTTCAACGACAGGATGTTTCTCTTGAGCAAGCTCTTGCACTAACTGCTTGATCATAGTGGCAGGAACTGACGAGCGATCCCGGGTGTACTTCAACACCAAGGGACCCGGATTCTTCCAATTCGCTTGGAGTCCGATCTCTTCTGTCGAACGACCAGCGTGCACTGCTGCGTCCAACAGCGTCACCCTGCACGAGTGCGCCGTCAAACTCTGCAGCGCTTCAGAGGCGACCGCCTTATTCCAAGTATCTAGATCTCCATCATAGTGCAGTGCACGAGCGGCTAAGCATCTCATCCACTGGACAGATCTTAGATAAGTGGGGGGTTTGTCCAGGAACGATGATCTTGTGTTCAGTTCCGGTATCCAATAGTCCCTGTCACCAGGCAGGACGCTCTGAAAAAGGTCCCACCCTACTTCAAGCCACTCTTGTTTGCGAAAGCCGACTGAGGGAACCACAAACCTGGTCCCTCTCCTACGTCGATCGACTTTCGTTTGCCACGCGATGCCAAACATACCTTCATCTTTCATCTGAAGGTCTGCAGGCTTCACATGAACAGCGTCGTCGAACCTGAGAGAGGCAAAGATCATGCAGAGGATCCACCACACGAAGATCCTAGCTTCATCCTCATGCTGATCTGAGCACACAAACTCTTCCATGGGTCCAATGGACTCGATCGGAAATGGTTTGGCCTCACGAAGTACCTTCGCACGATTGACCACCACTGACTCTTGAATGGACCTGAGTCTTCTGTCATCAAGATCAGGAAGATCGATCGCCAAACGAGAGGCCACCCACTTGAGGGAAATCTTGAACGCAGGGATCACTGAAGGGCCACACTCACGCTGATCTAAGTGGATGCAGTACTTCAGCACACGGTCGATGGTCAATGGATACAGTTCAGAAAAGTTGCAAGCTGACCACTGTTCAAACTTCTCAAACGACCGAACATGTACAGCCATCATCCTTGGAGCTCCCGAGAGGAGAACAAGGTTTCTAAGCTTGGTCATTTCCAGAGACGATAGCTCATCTGATTGATCCTGAACAGTAAGAAGCTTCGACTCACTACCTGCTCTTCGACCGATGGCCTCCAGTCTTGCTGCCCATTTTGAACGCTCTGCCTGTTCCTTATCCAGCAACGGCGTACTGGACGGGTCAGGTTGATCAACTTTAAGCTTCTTACATTCACCCATTGGTTTGGACACCAGTGCCTTGATCGCAGCCTCTTTCCTCAACTTATCAATCGGGGAATCTACAACCAGAGGGGCACTGTTCTGACACTGTCCAAATCCGAGCTGGGTGGCAGTAGAACTCAGGAAAGCTTTCTCAGAGGAAATGATCAACGACCAGAACTGTTCCAGCAAGAAAGAATTCCCCATCAAAACATCAAACACACTCGGATCCAGGGCCTCTCCCAACCCCGACATCTTGCACAAGAAATCAACGGTCGAGTCCGCATCCAGAGCGATCACAAAGGCTGGATCCGCCAGAGGCGAAGCTAAGATTGCCTTGGCGAACGCATCATGGAAAACTGGGAAAGAAAGGACCTTCAAAGTCCAACGATCACTTTGAGCCATGGTTCACTGAAAAGCACAAACACCACATGTCAAATGAACATGGCACACGTGAAAACGCTTGGACCTATCTTGACAATCATGAAAATGAAAACTCTTGATACACAGACATCGATCGACTCTATTATAATCGGATCTCGCCAGTAAGCTCACAATGCCGAACATGATAATCCAGCTCTTGTTGCGAACAGCTGTCCCGATCGATCGATCGACTCTGAGATCCCACAACCCTCCCTCTGAGTATGCGAACCTGCAGTGAAAACAATTCGATAAACGAGGAAGAAAGAAAACGTGGGATCCCACAACAAAGTCATGAGTGACATGCAAGCTCATGAGTGAAAACAACTAGTACTTGAAAAATCGTGAAGAGAGCGCAAGCACGCAAAGGCTGCCTGCAACTCCTTACTTTTTCACTTCGATCGAAGGGCCCAGTCTTGAACTTGTGTGGGCCGATTTCCACGTCCCTACAAATAGAGAAATCTCAAAAATGAGAGCGCTCGGCTCAGGATCCTGCGACACTGGCCTTCCTGGCTGAGCACCCTCACTTGAACCATCCAACGAGCCTACTCCGATCGCCTCTGCTCCAAAGATCTCCTTGAAGGTGCCAAGGATCCAACCTGGATGTCACCAGGTGTAGGAGCCACACCCGGCTCAGTCAATGAGACCCCCCCCTCGATCACAGGTGTCAGAGAAGCCTCATGCGATCGTGTTGCTCCCGTGAGAGCTTTCATCTGAACAGCTGCAGGCCCAGCAGGCTGAACAGCAGGGCCCCCTGCAATAGGCGGGAGAACTGAAGACTTGATCTCCTCTTTTGCATCATGGGCCTGAACAGCCAAAGCTTCCCGAGCCACGATCACCTTGTCCTTGCGGAAGAGAGGAGCCTCTGCAATCAAATGCATGTTCTTCGGATTCGACTCCACAGCGACCGCCGAAATTCTCGGACCCGTCTCTTCCTCTTCAGCCGCCTCCACGCTGACTGTCCAGTGAGCATGGACAGAAGCCAACTGCGATAGATGAAGAGTCTGATCAGGACTCTCAATCCTCGCGTAGTGATCACGGCACCACTGCGCATTCTTGATCAAAGTGGGCCCAGAAACTCGGCTGACCACCAACCAAGTTGGAGGCACCGAGCAGGTGCTGCATGCCACATTCAATCTGTCGGATCCACTGTAGTACCGAAACTCCAGCCGATCAGCATCCAGACCAAAAGCATCAGGTGAAGACGCAGTGACCAACCTGAGCTCCACATGGCACAACGGGTAGTCGAGAGCTACCACCACTCCACCTTCCGATAGAGCATATAGGCGACCCCCAACTTCCCAAGACGTGGAGATCACACGCCAACCTTGGAAAACTGTGACCACGAAAGTGGGGATGAACGGCTTCTCCTCGAGCGACCAAAGAAGGGAATCTGCAACATGACAGATCTGCACAGACATGTCATGATCAGAACGGTACCCCCTCAATTCGAGATGAATGGAGATCCCCTTCCAATTTGACCTTCAGGTCTACCCACGTGGGAGACTCATCCGTCATCAGTGGCCACCGAAAGGGTTGGAATGCCACATGTGACATGACCCCTGCTGTGTGGTGATCCCACCTTCCACAAGGCACGGATCCGTAGGAGGTCATGGTGGCCGCCACCACCAACTTGAAGTTGTCCAAGGCCTTGATCATGAACAGGTTGCAGTGATAACCTGTTGTTGGAGGCCGCACTCCGCTGAGATCTGACACCACATTAAGCCGAGCATTGGCATTGGTGAGGATCTCATCAAGCAGCCAACCTTGAAAAGGACTCTGAAGCCGATGATCCCGGCTATCCAGCACAAGCACTGATCTTTCTCCCTCCTTGGATCCAACTTGCCTGATGTGCCCTGGCAGTTGAGCATTGCAGGCATTGTGTGCTCCCATTTGTCGATAGCGGATCCCTCGCCTCCCCCTTCTCTGAGCTTGCTCCTGTTGACGACGAAGGCGCCTTGCTGCTGGGGGCTCATTGGCATGATCAACCAAATTCCTAGCTGCCTGGTTCACAGGTGCTGAGCTAGGTGGCACAGGTTGACCAAGAGGATTCACTGTTGGAACAGGTGGAGCCACATATTGATTTTCTTCCCCAATTGGATCCAAGGGTGATCCATGCTGAGCAGCATCACCAAACATTGTCTCTCCAGATTCGGACCCTGCTGCAGTGACTGCTGACCAAGACGATTCAGAACGAACGTCCTCATCACGACCATCACGAGCTCTGGCTGGAGGAAACCTGGATAGCAGCATCCTTTGCTGATTAGCCATGGCTTGAGGAACTTTGTTGGATGACGACATGATCGATGGACAAAAGATCTCCCAGGCCCCTAAGGGAAAAGACCAAGATCAAATCCAAAGATCAAAAATTCCTTAGGGTGAACACCCAAAATCCTTGTAGCCAAAATGGCATACGAAAACACGTGATCACACAAATCCTGATAAGTAGCCATCCCCTTCCTACCGATCCAACCAAACAGGTGATAACTTTTATATGTTGCGACTATCAAACACATTAATACTTTGTAATACGCAGTCCTACTTTGTAATACGGAGTGGATTGTGCTGTATTTTGTGGTACGGAGTGGTACTTTGCAGTACTTTGTAGTACTTTGTAGTACGGAGTAGTACTGTATAGTACTTTGTGGTACGGAGTAGTACTTGGTAGTACTGTATAGTACTTTGTAGTACAGAGTAGTATTGTGTAGTACTTTGTAGTACGGAGTAGTACTGTGGAGTACTTTGTAATACGGAGTAGTACTTGGTAGTGCTGTGTGTAGTACTTTGTAGTACTTTGTAGAACTTGGTGTTCGAGTCATCAGAAAAAAGAGTCGTGTGCGAGAATGGGAAGTGGAAATGGAATGGGAAGTCTTCAACAAGTCGCAAACAATTCCTATCAGCACATGTTTGTTCTGGTTTACATATACTTTACCTTTCGTATATGGTACTGTACCTGGACCTTACCCGCCGCCACAAAAGTCGCGAAAATTGACGAACTTCCAACCTTCACCCACTTGCTGTACTTATCAAATCTTTTACCTACTAATTGACAATAGTCCCTGAAACATCCTAACACCAAACCCAACTCAATGAGAATCAACAGGGTTCCATTGGGTGTCGACAGTTAGGCTACCACACTCCTTCATGGCAAAGGCTCCTTGTGCGGTCCCTCCAGTGGTGGCTGCCTGCGCTGCCTCAAATGCCAATGCCTCAAGAGGTGAAAATCCAAGATCTATGGAAGCGTTAAGGTTCAAGGCATCCCATGGGTTGCAACAACATTGTTTGGATTTCTCAAACTTCATCTATCCACGGAAAAAAGTAAACACACATGGGAGAAAATGCGCAGACATAAAATTTCTTGCGCAATGTGGACAATTGAACAACACTGGTATCTTAAAAGCAAGACATGTGTATGAGCTAAGAGTTCTATAACACTTGAGGTTCGTCGAAACGCTCGCCTTGGGACATGGTCCACTTTGCGGAGACATGACCCCCAAGTCTGAGCGACTCTCCCTAAAAGGAGAATCTGCAAAGATGGCAGTTGGAGTGATGGTGTTGGAGCATTCCAAAATCACAAGTCCCTATCATTTCTTTGCTTCAAGATCATGGCTAGTTCCTTTAGGAAGAGTGTTCTGGCAAAAGGTGATTTATAAAGAAGAACAACTGGGTTTTTTGTCGGATTTCACTTCAGAAACCTTCTGCACGTCGTTACACCATTGCAAGAACATGTCCAAAAAAAGTTGTTATGTGAAGCTGGAAGACCATTGAGCCCAAATAGACCCCGGCAAAATCCAAAGTGATGACATCCTGTCAAGACACAGCTTCGCGATGTTGACTCCGGCAACAGCAAAAAAAAATATATACAGTGAACGTCTTGCAGGTTGAGAAAACTCTGTACAACATGCAATGTCACCAAACACACTGAAATCCAACAGAACCGGCAGCAATAATGCATGCTGTGAAGAGGAATCTCAGCTTTAGGACATTCCTTTTGGTGACAGAAAGAACATCTTCAAGTTTTTTTGGTTCTGTTCCTGAGATCTGAACATGACTTATGTACGCAGACCTTTTTGCATGCCATTAAAAGGTTGGCCAACACATGGCCACTGGGTTGGTTGGACTATCCTCCAAGAAAACTGCCTCCGTACTTGAAAGCATCCAGCCGTTTGGGGACCTCCGTTGAGTAGCTCTGGTGAGAACCAGGCAGCCCAAACAGAGCCGTGTAGCGCACACGTTGCCTGTGAGGGACCTGAAAGGCCTCTCAGATCCTGTCACATTTTCCAGCTTGGTGCTTTTTTCCGGCTCAGCCAGAAACAGCAGAAGAAACTTTCAATTGATAGATTCCGGTAGATTCATCCAATCAAAGACGATTCCGATAAGCAAAGATCTATCTACACCAGAGATGCACAGCCAGGACCAATCCAGAACGAAACGAATGCACTCTTTGGAGCAGTTCAGGGGTCCCAGTTGGCTTGGGACATCATTGCTCCAACATTGAAAGTTGTAAAGCCGCTTGCAACATGGCATCATCTTCAGCCTCATCACCTCCAGCCTGGACCCATTCGTTCCAACAAGACTGGCAGTACGAAAAGCCTCAGTGAAACGACAGATCTGATCATCAAAAGAATGCAAAAATGGGGGTTGTCGAATTGTGTACATTTTGTGTTTGTGTGTGCGTAAGATCATACCAATCGTTGGCAATCAACTGGGCATCCCGACCATCCTTTGACTCGAATGGTGCAGCAGCCCCACAACCGTCGCATATAGGCCCTGACTTGAGGATGCAGCCATTGGAGCCATCGTGCAACACCGATATCCAACGAAGGGTAAGTGCACCAATTAGGATGGTCAGCTTTAGAATCTGAAAATCAGATAGAATCAGGATATATGGCATCTGGCATATGTTTCATTCTGTTTCTGCCTTAGTCAATTCTAACACCTTCGGCTTGCATTTGCCTCTGCTCTCAGGATACCAAAAGATAGCGACTGACACGCGGCCGTCCTGCAAAAAGTGCCGAAGGTGGGATGGTCCCATGGCCCAAAAGAAGCTGACCCACACAGTGATTGTTGGAAAGACATGCATGTCATGCCCTTTCAGCCGAAATGTGGTGGTCGTTTCTGGTCGTTTCTATTCGTTTCTTCCAAAGCTGTCCTTCACCTCTGGCATTTTGGGCACTGAATGTCTTTGTGTACCAATCACAATCACATCCCCATCATTGAGCAGTACAGGATCCCCATCCACTGTAAAGACTCTTGACCTGAGTCAAACGAACTTTCATTTAAAAAAATTACTCCGAAGGGATCTTACCGCAAGATCGCCAAGGCTGATACGCTCCCAGCGATAGGATGGCAGACCAAAAGTCATGTTGATGTGGTGCGATGCTGGTGTTTCCATCCTTAGGGCCGAGAGCTTCAATGCCAAAGGATGAGGTAGAAAGCACCATTGCGAAACCATCTTTGGCTGTACCCCAGTGCCAAAGGTGGCAGGTGGCTTTCTTTCACATCACACTAAACCGAAGGGAGCCCTGACATTTCTTTTTTAAGGGGCTAAGCTGAAGACACCCTCACACACAGACAAATTTTGCAGAGGTCCATGTTCCAGATTGTTCTCAGAGAAAAGGGTTGCTGCCATTTTTGCGCTAACTGAAATCAGGGCCGAAGATCGGGATAGAAGTTGTTGAGCAAAAAGGCTCTCGGATCCTGGTAGCACCACGCAGGATGTGCCTGTTAGACCTTGAAATTCAATGACATCGAGCTGGCTGTATCAGGGTGCTAGGCTTCTATCTTCCATACATGATCTTACAAGAAAACCCTATGTCCTTCCAGGTCCCGGACATGCCAGCCTTGAAATGAAATATCTACTCTTGCCTAACTGACACCATCCATCAATGCTCCTTGATGTCAAGGTCCCGCTGCAGGCGTTGCAACACTTCATCCAAACGTGAAATGCCGGTGGATAGACCTGGATAGCTACAATCCTGCCATAGCTAGAAACGTTGATCAGAAGTCTAACCCCTTGACCACTTCAATGCGTCAAAACCAGGAGATAAGTCAGTTCACTTCAAAAGTGACAAATGCATACAAATGCCATAAATCCCAAAATGACACAGCATCATTTGAACTCATAGACATAGACTCACATGTTTTTTTACGTGAACAAAACTGGATGATTTGCAAAGGTTGGGCGTCCTGGCGGCTCGAAGCAATGTTGGTGACCTGCTGAGGCCCATTGACAACTCGCAATGTTTGTAATCTTAAGCTTCTCAACGATACACCTTTGAAAAGAATCGTAATGATACTAATGATGCTATTGATATATTCATGATTATCTATATTATAATAGTAGGTACGTGATTGTATTTCAAGAGAGATGATTTAAATCGACCTCGAACTCCGTTGGGTCACCTTGAAAATACACTTTGTGTCTGCAGCTTGCCCTTCCGAAAAATGCAGCTCCACCAACGTTTCCAGCTACCTTGACTTCGCCGGTTTCATAGTTTCGCTTGCGAAAGACCGCCTACAATGCCAGAGCGTGGTCACCGAAAAACAAGTTTTCCAAGATGGGACAATGAGAGAAAGCTTATCTCAGTGGACGAAGATCTCAGGAAGAAACCACAAAAATGTTTTCGCGATTTTGCAAGCATTGAAGGTTTTTCCCAATCGGTTTTCAACGGTTCATGTCTGATATCGTGGATGTTTCAACGCGTCTAGATGCACACGAGCTTGGCAATCACGTTTCCCCTTGTGGTTGCTAAGCAGCACCGTGGCCTATCACCAGGTTTCCAGAGTTTGCGGGCCTGACGCCATGGCATTGCTTGGGCACACTCCAAGTAGAGCCCTTTGGTGTCCTCAATTGCAATGGAAAAATCACTCAATGTGAAGCCAGCGAAGCCTGTCCATCAAGAACAGTCAAGATGTCTGTCTGTTACCCATCCCTACGAGTCGCTGTCCTTAGCATAGCCTCTCATGAGGGCAGCTGGGCGAAATGGTTCAATGCCCAGACTTAGCATTCGCAGATTGTAGTCTGAAACATAGGGAGGCACATCCCTTAGCAGACAGAACAGTGCTACAAACACCTGCGATTGAAGCTTCTCAAATATCTCTCAAATTTGAGGAAATCAACAAGAATGGTGCTGCCCTCCTGAAAAAGCATCAACCCTGACTTCATTTCCAAGCTTGCCTCTTGATGAAAAACAACATAGCGCCCAACTCGACATGGCACCGCTATGGCATTTTCAGCACCACTCGCTTTGCAGCCAGGAATCTTTGGTCTCTTCAGCTGTGCTACCGGCGTCATTTGGCTTTGAGTGACCCATCCCAACGCTTGCTCCAGTTCATCTGCTACCTGCTCTTTGCTGCGTCCTCTAATCAACAAGTAACGCCTAGGTCAATGCCAGAAGCAAGGCCGAAGAATGAGACACAGAGAACCAAGTATGAAGCAACATGCCCTCAGCATCTCTCGCAAAGCTCGCTTAGCTTGTCCATTCTCAGCTAAAGTGTTTGCCCCCAATTCATCTTCAAAACAGATCTAGAATCTACACGAACCTGGCCACCAAGCTTTAGGGGCCGAAGCTACGAACCAAACTATCGTCAAGTGGTTCACAATACAGATTGTACTATATAGTTTAACAAGAGCTCCAGACGAAACCTTTCCAACAAATGAGTCTTGAGGTTCATCTTGACCTTAACAGTCATGCACACTTTGCAGCCTAGAATATCTTATGTGCATGTATATCCAGACATGGTGTGTGCAAAGTCATTTGACTAGAGATTTATCTTACAGTAGTCAGTAGATATTATCTTGCCAATATTATATCTGGCACGGTTCACATGGCGCACGTCCCCGCTGGTTCCTCTTTCTATCCAAGCTGCGCCCTCAGTTGCAGCCGATACTCTTTTGCTGCGGGTGACTCTTGCGGTGGCCGCAGTGGTGCAATAGGGTTCAGCCAGAACTCGTGGCGTTCGCCGCGTTCCACCTTAATCCCCGGTACAAGCATTTCCGAAGCATAGCTTTGCTTGTTTACCATGAGTGGTCAAGGCGTTTCTTAAAATTACTGTGGAAGGCTTAGTACTTGAACAATCACTCCTTTCTCTCGGCCTGTTGGCGTTTCGTTTCACGAGAATCCTTGTCTCCCCGATATCTGTACGAACATCCCGAAGTTCATCCCAGGTGCAAAGCAAACACGCTTCTCCCGTGAGGACGCTTGCAGTTCTGGGGTTGGTACCTGTGGCAGGGGTCAGTGACACGGAATGAATGAAGAAACCTGGCATGATACTTTCCGTCATCCTATCGTAGCTCAGAAATCCAATCAATCACAACGACCTTTTTACCAGTCTCATGATTTACGTCTTTACAAATGGACAAGGGATTGCAATAAAGCTGCAAATTTGCAAACCCCTGCACCTGCTAACCAACAGTTCAACAACAAGTGGTTTGCACAATATCAGATACGCTACATGGGGCATCTCCATTATCGTAAGCGTTTCAACTTTCAAATGCGAGCAACTCATTGACTCCAAAGCAAAAGCCAACAGCGCATATACACCATGAAGGAAAACAAGACAACCCAACTGACCACTTTGGAGTTATACTGATGCACCTGAAACTAACAAGAGAGAACCCCGCACCGCATGTAGGCAGGCCTGACTTTTTCCGGCATTGCGATTTCGGGCCCAACGACGCCCGGGGATTGATGCAGACTCCTCAACTTGAGTCATGCAGTCATGCATTATCTTGATGGGTGAAGCAAGGCGAATATGCATTCTGTTTAATTTACATGTAATATCTAGATGCATTCAACCGAAACACACTTGTTGCGAGAAATGGCTCTATTCAGGCTAGTTTCAACAAGGTCCATGAAAAGAACTCTCTTATAGTTAACATTTGCAGAGCAGCATCGTCATGCAAGCATGTCATGAGAAAATATTGCTTCAATGGAAGATGACTATATAGATGATATGTCATGCTTCAAATTTGCTATTTGCATTGCATTCTTCAAAAGGACTGTACACCTCCAAGAGCCAAAAAGACATGAAAGCTTTTTGTCAGGATGAAACCCAAAAACATTTTGACGGTCAAAAAACCTCTTTTGATCCTATTGTACGAAGCACGTTTTATTAATGCTCAACCCTTGCAGACACTGTTTTTTTTAAACAGCTCCGCTAGAAAGCGTGTTGAGTCTTATGAAACAAGATTCACGCTCATTCAAACCTAGGGGCCATTGCGAAGAAACAGGTACAGGGACATCATACGCCAAAAGCAACCACCTGATGCCCAAAAACTGTCACATAGCAGAGCGCAAAGGAAGCGCAAGCTACACCCAAACCTCCCAGCACCATGCCTCACCCAGTCAAAACCAGGATTAACTTAAGAATGCGCAGTCAGGCGCAGTAAGCTGACGCCCTTGAGATGTTGTTGGAGCGGAACAACCAAGTTTGTTTGCAGCATCAAGAAGCTCTCTTGTCTTCTTCAGCTTGCTTTGAACAGTGTTCAAATCGAGATGCAAATGTTCAAGAACAGTTGAGAAGCATGCTCCAGCACTGAGAAAATTAAGATCTTCAGGATATTCTGGTCATATCGGTGCAATGTTGAGCTTCACATGTATCCTATTTTGGTTTCTAAGATTCAATTTTGGGAGCGAAGGTTTCTAGTTTTGATTTTCTGTCAATTTAGAAGCGAAGGTTTCTGTTTTTTTTGGGACTGATGCTGCGCTCATCATCACGATGCTGCAGTTATTGTACCAGAGAGTGAGTTGTCATGGGTAAACAAAAGAAAAACTACAGAGTGGTCACGGACAGCAATCAACAAAACCAAACAAAACAAGTCCACACAAACAAAGAAAGACATTATTGTCAAAACCGATCATGGTGAAAAGATGAAACACGCTCAGACTCTCACAAATACCTGCAACTAACCCCGGATCTCACTTCGTCTTCAGCAAGAAATCGTGATGGTCCAGTGCAAGCATTGACAACTATGTGTTTCGCATCCTCAACATCCTCTTTTTCATTCTGCTCGCTGTTGTTCTTCTTCTCGGACCTGGTCAGTCACAAAAGGATTTTTTTCTCACTAGGAAACTTCGAAACTTCAGGAAGGAACCAGACTGATGTTGCCGAAAAAAAACAATTCCATGTCATGTCCAGCAGCCTTTCCTGCCACCGAATACCATCGCGACCCAGTTGCTGCTGCTGCAAAGGCCGCCACCGCAGGCGAACAGTACTTTTTCCGCATGTAGTAAAAGTCATAACCCACCTTGCGCATGTTTTTGATCTCCATCATGGAGATGTCAGGTCACACTGTGGGCAAAGCAAGACCGCTGCAAACCAGTTGTCCATGGATTGTTCATTTGGGTCAATAGGGAGTCCAATCTTGCTTTATGTGTGCAGGTAAACATACGGATTCGCTCGTCGCTCGATTTGAAATTGCCAACTTTGAACTGCATCCTTCCATTGGCCTCAACCTCATACCATTGCTGACGAAAGTTCTTGGGGACGTCTGTTCTGACGTCTCTGATCGACCTATGAGAAATTGGCAATTCCATACTCATGCTCCCCTTTTACTGGAGTTGGCGAATGACCTGAGTCCAATGGGCAGGATATCAGACCTGCAATGTATACGCACCTACCTATCCTAAGGATCGCAGCCTTCTTGACTAAATATTTTTTCTTTTTTTTTCCTGCATTGCCGAGCGAGCGCGAGACATAGTCGGTCAACTACTGGAAATTCGCACTGAAGTGAAACGCTAATTGCATGCAGAATTTTCACAGGAAAAACCGAAGCAACCAAACCAACAACAAAACACAAACCAAAACACAAACACAAAACAAGCCAACCAAACGTCCAGTGAAAATTCGCAAAATAAAGGTGAAACAACCGCGCCCCTCTCAGCCCCTCATAACATCTCTTCCACCATGTAGTAATCCTCCATGCCATCCATGTAAAGCTTCAAATGTCCTTCATGTCTACTTCTGCATTTCCTTGCTCAGGCGGGTCTCTTACATCAGGCAAGAGTCGTCGTCGCTTGAGCTGGTAAGTGCCCTCTCTTGTCTGCCACCTCTTTGCGCAATATTCCATATATGCCTCTACCTCAGCACGAGCGTCTTCTTCCTTTTCACGGAAAGCCTGTAGAAGGCCTGAAGGTCTTGGACCAATGGCGCACTTTGACCTTTGTAGTACAGCATCCATTCTTGGCATTTTTCCCACCATGCCTGTACTGCTTTCTGCGCAGGTCCACGGTATGCTTTTTCTTCATAGGGCCTCTCAGCCCCTCAAATGTTCTCTTCCGCCATGTAGTAATTCGCCATGTTGTCCATGTTTAGATGTCCTCCATGTCAATATCTGCACCTGGGTACTCAGGTGAGTCTCGAACGTCTGGCAGACGTCGACGCTTGAGTTGGTACGTACCCTCTCTAGTCTGCCACCTCTTTGCGCAATTCTCCATGAATGCATCCACTTCTGACTGTGCAACTGCTTCCTTGTCAGATAGTGCCTTCAACAACTTCTTGATGTCATAGATGAACGGTTCACTGTGCGTTTTGTAGCGTGCCATCCAATCTTTACATGTCTTCCACCATTTTTGGACCTCTTTGAGTCCAGCCCCACGATACTTCTTCTCATCATAAGGGTCTGTGCGGTTGCGTCTGGCAACCCTGTCAAAGAGCAGAGCATCCAAGTCTTCTTTGGATTTCCCAGTGGGTGCTTTGACGTACATCCGGTCCACTAGCACCCCCCACTTTAAATTGACCACCATCCACAAATGCTGGGCCTGCAGCCTTCGCCGTTCTTTGCTGAATACCTGTGCTGAGATTTCCTCCGTAATTGTACCCCGCGTTGTGAAGGTAGGCCACAAGTTCTTCTGGGATAACATGAAGTTGAGCCAGTCATCCGCATCTTGGCGGCCTGGCAGCATGACGCTCACTGTAAGCCGTTCACCACGTGCGCCTTGCCAAGCAGCAGAACATTTCTGCGAAAACACATCACAGAGAATGCCCTCCTGTAACACTCCATAGCTATCCAATAGAGCTTTATCATCCAGCTCCAGCCAGAAGACTCGACTGCTCACATTGAGCACTGGCACCACTGCAGCACCTGGCAATGACCATTGCCTGATCTTGTACTTCACTTCAGTGCTGTCAATGTCCTCCATTGGCTCACTGGAGCCAGTAGCGCCCTGACTATGTTGGTGCCAAGGAGATGCTTGGGGAGCTGTATGGGGAGGCCCTGAGACGGGCCGACCCTCCTGTGTGTAGGTGGACTCCCACGCAGTGGTAGACCAACTAAACAGCCTCTCAGCAACCATCGGCGCCCAGCAGGCTGGAAACCAGACATAAAGCGTACTCATGAGGCTACATGACCCAAACCATTGGGGAAACCCTCCACGATCATTCGGGTGAGGCGTACCGGCATGGTACTTCCTCTTTCCTTTCTGCTCCTTGTTCTCTTTACATATGACCTTGACCAACCCCGTGCAGCCACGAGCCCTTTCAGACGAGGGACTTGGTCGGATGCGTCGTGCACTGTTCAGGAATTCCCGATACAGCGGCAAAAGCCAGAACTTCGGTGTCAGAAGCAGTTGGGTGTCTTTATCAAAAAGGATCTTAGAGTCATACTTCGCATGAGCCACGCAATAGTGTCTGCAAGGTACTCAGCCAAGATCCAAGTGAGATGCGTGGCCGTTTGTAGGACCCTTCCATTGTGTGCCTCTGGATACCGATTGGTAGCCAGGATTTGAAAGCAATACCCTTCTAAGAGCCGATCAATTTGCTTGCTAAGGCCTTGAAGTGGAATAGTCAGGCGCGCTAACGGCCAGGTTCTGGGCAAATGCACCAGTTCTTGTAGCTTCTCATGTCCATCCAATAAGAGAACTCCAGCCGCATCCTCACTGGTGATACCTCTGGAGTACCGTTTGAGGTCAATGTAGTATAGGTCATTTGCCAGGTCCTGAAACGCCTTATAGGCAGTGTCAAACCTATCCTGGTCAGAGGCAATTGATGAGGCCTCCATATCCGTACACTCCGAGTCCGTGGATGAGTTGTCTGACACTCCTGACCACCCACTTTCAGCATCAGAGCCTACCTCAGATACACTCTCCTCTCTCGCAACCATGTCCTGATCGACTTCACGCTTAGCAGTTGATGCTTTCCTTTCAGCCGGAATACGCCGAGGCGTAAGCAAGAAAGTGTTCACATGCATATTCTCCACATAGGCATCCTTTGATACACGGCAGGAAGGGATGCCCAGAGCTTGGATTGCAGCTGCCCCCCCAGGGCCTTTGTGGGTTGAAACAAAAGGCATCAAAGAAGTGTTCAATTCCCAGCGGAGCCATGTAAGCACATTTGTCCAACCGCACCCAATCACCTTTCCAGGCATCAATGCACCAGAAGGATTGTTCTGCAGTCCGTGCCGGCCACAGGATGTAGCACGGAAGGTCACTTCCTTCCATTGCGTAACCAAAGACATATCGAAGTTGGTAGGCCTCTTGGTTCTGTTTCCACGGGATCGAGAGAGTATGCAGGCACTCTTCTGCACACCTGTCCACTTGAAGATCTACGAGCAACCTCAAAACCCTGTCAGCCATTCGCCTGCGTCTGTGCAGGTCCACTACAACGAGGTGTAGCCTTCGCACCTTTGGGGCACTATCCTCCTCAGTAATGTAGGCTTCTACCAGAGCAAGAGGCGGATAAACTCCATTAACTCTTGCGCAGGAGAACCGCAAGCTTGGCAGAAAGGCCGAGTCATCAGGTGACTCCAGGAGATCTTCATCCTTGAGACGGATAAGGAATACAGGGTCGTCCTGGTCGTCAAGCCCACTGAAACTTCAAGCAACCGATGATAGTCGCGGCT
>DF245721.1:0-15624 GCA_000507305.1 Breviolum minutum Mf 1.05b.01 | reverse complement strand
GGAAAATCTCCAAAGGAAAACAAGGAGTGGTTATCCTTGGAGAGGTTGCAAGTGCCAAAGAACATGGCACCTTGGAATCTGGAGGCACCAGTGACGAACAGCATCTAGTGCGGCGGAAAGGAGTGGTAAAGGGTAAAGAGCGCTGGTGTTTCCACAGCGCTCATGCCCACATCCAGGCCATAGCTATGATGAGGCCAATTTGAGGTCACAAGTTGACCCCACAAAATGATGGTCCAAAAACGACCTATGACCAAATGACCATCAGAAAATGGTCAAAGGATCCACTAGATCCTGAGAATGAAAAGACAGCAGAATATCAGCTGATCTGAGATCACTGATCTGTCAACCTGGTTGGCTTGACAAACAATTGCCATTTTGGCATCTTCCGGGATATTCGTTAGGAACACGGATATCTCTTGGCACAGCAGTTGAAAAGCATTCAGTGAAAAAACTGTTCAGTGTTTGACATCACTTCAAGACCATGTTTGAAGGTTTCTATTTGTCAAATTTTACTGACAGTCAGTTTGCAAGCATTGCAAGAGAGGGACATAGCAAGAGACTGGCATTGCAAAGAGACTCTCACTGCAGTTGCAACTGCTTTGGCCATTTCTCCAAAGGCTTCCACCTCGATATATAAAGTCGTTTATTATGTATGTTTATTATTTATATGTATATTGTCGCACACGTACACATTTCCACACTCCACGTATGAATCTTCTTCTCTCTCTTTCTCCTTCAATCTCACTTCCATTCTCAGTCTTCTCATTTTCAAATCCCAAAAACTCGAGTTCCGTGAAAGTGGCTTTAAAGCCATGAGTTGGAACTATAATTCCTGGGATCAGAACCGGCGCCAATCTCAGTGGAAATCTGATGACCAGTGGAATGAGGATAAGTCCAACGCCTCGTCAGCATGGGACTGGCAGCAACCCAAAAGACAGTCTGAAGCAGATGGGTTCATCAGTAGATAAGAATCTTCCTCCCACTTTTCAGAGTGACTCTGAGTTCTACGACAAGAATGAGATCTGGGGCAAGAAGTTGCCAAGAAAGGTGATGACCACAGAATGGTCCAAGTCACATGGGCTGGCTGGCAGGGATCTCACCAAAGTCTCCTTGCCAGAATTGCTATACATGGGATGGCAAAACCATGGCTCGCCAGAAAGGCATAGACATTGACGGAGCTGCCCTGCACGTGGCAAAAATGTCAGGCCACACAGTGGGCCCCAACATGACCAATGCTGAAAAGGCCAACCTCATAGACCTTTTGGCTCAGCACATCCTGGCTCCCCTGCAGACCAACAAAGAAGTGGAATCAGAGATGTTGGATCTTCGTCGTCAGTTGGAAGAAGCCCAAATCACCATTGGCAAACTTCAGTCCAAACAAGCACCATTGCCTGAGCCTCACCAAGACGAAAAGGACGACGAACCTACTCCTGCACCAGCTCGCAAGTCTCAGAGGCCGACGGACAAGACAGCAGCTGCCAAGGCCAAAGTCGATCCCCCAAAGGGCGACCAAAAGGCAGCTGCCAAGTTCAAAGCCGATCCTTCAAAGGAATCACATTCTACCGCTGTTCCAGATTCCATTCAGGGTCTGATTACCC
Source organism: Breviolum minutum Mf 1.05b.01 (assembly GCA_000507305.1). NCBI lineage: Eukaryota > Dinophyceae > Suessiales > Symbiodiniaceae > Breviolum > Breviolum minutum. Next base: position 14,026 of record DF245721.1, on the reverse strand, counting down.
ATGTTCCCACGGAATCCCAGAAGGTACTCGGCAAGTTTCCTTTGTCCACATCCACCCCGCAAGGATTCTCCAAGTGGCTGGGCAGTTTGCCTTTGAAGTCTAAAACTAAGAATCGCTTACAAGATTCTTTCAAGACAGTGAACAATGTACTCAAACAAATGAGCAAGGACGATGTGCAGGCACTCCCAGATGTTGCCGCAAAATACGGTTGCACAGTGCGTTTGGCTGGGCAGATGTCAGACCCAATCTTGGTCAAGCTTCTGTTGGTTGCCATTGAACTCTTGGAATGATATCATTCCAACATCCAATCAGCCGCTGAACTCTGGCGCAAGCAAGCTCGTGATGCTTTCAACTTGTTGCTCCTTATGCACACATTTTTTGTTCCTACTTCTGACTTTCAACAGATTGTTGCATTTATCCTTTACACCACAGTTTGGTTAAATTTGCGTCACTGGAGCCAATCCACTGCTTCCAGAACTTCCTGGATAAACAGGTTCAAAAGGTTCCAAGTTACCCGCTTGACTTGGCCCGAATTTTGCAAGAAAAAGATGCTGTATGTGTGCCTACATGTTGGAATCCAAACAACTCAACAACTTCATTTTGCAGGTGGCTACCAGTTTGTGGGTAGCACAACCCAGACCATTTTCCAACGAAGAAATGCCAGGATTCGAAAATTGAACCAACTTCACACTGACAAGCTCGTCAAATGTGAACTCGCTTTGCGCTATTGGCATTCTACCAAAAACTTCTTTGAATACGTCATGATGCCGTGGAAAGCGTTTTCTAAAGACTCCCAGCTTCATGTCCAAGAACTTTTGCTTATTGAAAAATTGCAACCAAAGTTGAATTATCCATTCATCAGCAGGCTTATCTTTGCTGCTGGCAAATTCCCTAGAGCAAGCAAAGTCCCACCGATATCATCTTTACAACCTCACCATAAACTTCGCAAGAAGCTTCGAGTTCGATTACGTCTCAATCCAGGTCAATGGTTTCTCAACACTGTACCACAGAAGCCCTCCACAGCGTGGCAGTTTATATATGACCTTGCCTCCACTACGCGAAATCAGCTCACAGCATGGCGGCGACTTCGCTCTAGAAATGAACAGTACGCAGTTATTGTTTTTCGTCAGGTTGGCGGCCACGGCAGAAGCCCATATCAAATTCAAAGCGTTACATTTGCTCTACAAAGAGATGCAACGAAGGAACATGGCCAAGCCGAAAAATAAAAGGCCACTAACCATTCCCTTCTTGGCGCATTCGGAATTTGGATACAACTTGAAAAAGTGGCTCACTGATGTGATCATTCAGCACAAACACCGGGCAGTGGAATTTCATGTCCCTTCGACAAAAATTTGTTGCAAATCCAGTCAAACTGTAGCAGAAGCAGTTTACAACATGAAATATTTCATCAGACAATGGAGCATGCAGCCTCCTACTACCTGCACGTGTACCTCGTTTTTAGAACAATATCCAACGTGCAGAACGACCCGAGGGCACGTGGCATCCGCTATGTCATCATTACAGCTCCCAGGGCAGTTACACCAAATTGTGACGTTTTCAGCTAATTCCCAAATCTATCTTGGACGTGAAAAATATTTGAAAATCACACAAGATCTTGTGCAGCAGTGGCTTCGGCACCACCACCTCGAAAGCATCGACATAGATCTTTGGCAACAATTTATCCATCAAGAATGGCCAAAGCATTTGACTGCTGCCAAATTTGGTGTCTCGTGGAAACACATCAAAGACATCCAGCAAAAAACCAAAGTCTTTGTCCTGCATTGTATTGATCACAGACCTTTTGAAGCTTGGATATTCTGTCCATTACTTTATCACCAGCTCCTTATGAAGACTTTTCAGGACCAGACCACCTACACTCCACTACGCGTTCCACCTGTAGGCCTTCCAGATTTTTGCTCCGGCCTAGTACCGACCACCTTGCTCAAACGCTACCCTTGGGGTTTTCGAACCAAGTCCTTTAGAGTAGCCAACGCGTACATTCTAGCCAAACACAAAAAAGAANCCAATTCTAGGTGAAATTGACCAATCTTTTTGACAAGGAGGGTTCAATAAGGTTCAAGGTTCTGCCTACTCTTTGTAGGTTCCCCTTGCTATGTCCGCGGCTGGCATAGAAGGGTTATCCTCTTACCCTATCCGAAGAAGGTAGTGGAAGGGGCATCACCTTATTAACCTCACCGATGTCTTGTACCTTGCCCTTTGTGGCTTTTCCAGTGTGTTGGGGGTTGGAAGAATTGATGGAAGAAGAAGGAACATGTTACATGTTACACATAAACTCCCAAGTCCCTAACCCCAGACTGAACCAGCCCTGCCACCCTGCCTGAGCTGGCAGATGTGTCACCAAAGAGATTTCCACTCAAAGTTCCCGTTGGTGCCTTAGCTGTTCTGACACCTTTTTTTGAGGATTTCAAGTTAAGGTGTTCAGGCATACTAGTCCAAGAGAAGGGTATTGAAGCGTTTGCTTATCTCAAAAATGCCTTCAATCATGTCAGTCAAGAGGTTTTCTTCAACTTCAATCATGAACTTTATAAAGGTACTTCACAAAAAAAAAGCATGTCCAACTGGTTTAAAGCACGTCATTCCTTTCAATATCTTTTACGCTTTCATCAGATTTGCCACCACATCGTCATGACCTATGGCAAAGAGAATTCGAGTACCCTTCCTATGTCACATGCTGGGATCCCAGACTTCATTTGAAGGTCTTCAAAAATGTGAGAAGTTTCAACAAAAATCTAGGCCAGAAAAAAAAAAAACATTGTCTTTTCATCTTTTTTCAATGTACCAACTCTCTAATTTCAGGGAAATCAAGCCTGGTCCCGGGGTCTCCTTGACAAGCTACAAAAAGGCCTCCCTTCGTGCTGTCGCTGCCAAAGAGGCCTACATTCCAAGCTGGTAAAACAACGGGGTGGCCTCAGAAGAGCCTGGGAAACCTTTGAGAATGACGAACATGAATTTGAATCCGTTGATGGTTGCTTTAAACTGACCCCCCAGAAACTGCATCAAGGTTATAGAAACATGAGAGATGCTGCCATGTTCAAGCAGGTTGACTGGAGATGATAACTGCGAAGACTCCTCCCTTCGTTTCTCACCCCACTCAGTTTGAATAATCTTTATTTCGATATCTTCAACAAAAGGACTTTCGTGCAACAGACTTTGAAGCTCCTCAAACTTCCCCTTCTCAAAGTTTAGAATCTCCAAACTCAAGGCAGTCAGTTTCCATAAAACTTCAGGGAAGAAGTCCTGAAAGTTTTGAAGAAAACTCCTTCCACCAGTCCCCGGGTTCCCTTGCCACCATCAGCCGAAGGCTTCTCAGCCTGATCAATCTTACCACCTTCAAACCTTCAAGAAGGAAACCTGGTGACCCCATTGGTTTCAGATTGTTGCAGTTACCTGTGGCAAAAAGTGTCAGAAGAGTCATCTGAAAAAAGTTGAAATGAGCTCCAAGTGCTTGGCAGCTGTGGCAAAAATATTGATCTTCTTGTCCTCCGCTGGGGCATCAAAGATACCTTAGATGTGGCAATCAGAAAACTCACCAAACTAAAGGAGAAAACGGATTTGGATCGGGAAAAAAAGATGCCAAAATGGTGTTTTTTAAGGAACCAATCCACCAAGGGAGTTTGAAACAAATTACAACACCAAATTGTCTTCGTGACCAAAGTGTGTCAACTAGTCAGAATCGCTGATCACAACCGACTCAACTAGGTGGTCAAAGGCTGCAATTTCAAGATGGATTTTTAAGGTCCGTACCACCACAAAAAAAGTACATAACATGATTTAAGAAAAAAACATAAGCCACTTCACTTGTGATTCTGCAATTTCTGTGCAACTGAATTCTTGTTGATTTTTTGTTGGTTTCATGCAAAATCGGGTCATCCTACGAAAAAATGTGAGTTGTTTTAGCTACCCCATGAAGTTTGGGTCCCTAATTTGAGCTGTCAAGGACCTCTCCTGGCCCGGAAACCCCACTTTTGCTACATCCAAAGTGCTTCCTCCAGCACTTTCTTTGCCAAACAGCGCACCACCTACGGCTACAAAAACTCGAAAAAATCGAGTTTCGCAATGCTCAGGCAAAAGCAAAATGGGTCCAAAATCAAATTGTCCCCCATCTCCGCAAAAATGCAAAGTTGGCATCTTGAAATGTTCACTTGTTGGCAATATGTAGAGCATATATATATCATCTATATATATATATAAATATATACACACACATATGTAATGTAAGTAGATTTTTTGAAGGATTCTTGTGGCAGCACAAAAAAGATCCTTGGCGTTTACACTTGCGTCTCCAATGTCTCATTCCCATTCCCAGCCAACCTGACGAGCCAAACAGGTTCGCTGGGGTAGACCTTGACCACTTCAATCAGAAACTTCATGGGGTCACTATCCTGCACCACCTGGGATGTATAAAACCGTGTAAATAATGGGATAAACTACCAACCTCGACTGGTGATCGCCTGATTTCTGAACCATCAACAGCATGACTCAAGATCAGATTGGTGGCTGTACCCTTGGAAGCCCCGACGCTGCAACAGAGGCTGAGATGCCTGAACCATGGAGTTTGTGGCACAAATCTGTAGCAACATTTACAGCCAAAAACACAGTTACACCCCGGAAAAATAACATGACGCTGGAAAACCAACCATGAATGAAGATGTACTGTATATATCTCCTATTGAAAATGGTGATTTCCCAACCAGGCATGTTAGTGGTCGTCGGGGTACATGTCCAAACCTTTGGTCTCTTACAGTATTTTTTCCGCCTGAGAAGGGACCTCCGCTGGCACCATCGTCATCATCATCCTTGATATCCTGGCATCATCGACTTTCACGCGGAGATATTTACATAATTGATATGATATGATTATATGATAACGATATGCGGCTGTCAACTGTCTCTAAGACTTTTCACTTTGGAATCTTTTGAAAAATCATGTCTGTTTGTTCATATCAGAAAAAGTTCTTTGCGAAAATTGATGTCTTTCCAAAAAACAACAACAAAGAGATAGACCGATGGTTTGATGAACTCTATGTGCCGGCTCCCAGCTACTGTTGATGGATGGTTCAGAAATCCGGAAAAAAAGCTAACCAGGCTAACCAGTTGAGGTTGGTAGTTGAAATCCCATTATTTACAAGGTTTTATATACACATCCCAGGTGGTTGGTTGCTTGGGATTTCTGAACCATCAACGTAAATGGTTCGCAATCCATGTTCGATTTCTCAACATGGCCTATCATCGCTGGCCTTGTCCTCAGAATCCCAGGATTTTGGATCAGCGTAAAGCCTCAATACCACCATGGCCGATGAAAGAAACTGCTCCAAAAAATCGAATGGAAAGTTTCACCGGAAAATTGTTGTGACCAAAAATGAGCTTCAGGATTTTTTGGTGACACTTTTAGGGACCTCATTGTTTCATGTCAAAATTTGATGCTGAGGTCAAGAGAAAAAAGGGAAGTCAAATGCATTTTGTCAATTGAGATTGGAAGCCGTATATTTGCTTCCGTGGAACCGATATTGGGAAATCATCCAAAAGTTGCAAGAGCATCCCAAAACAAACATCTTTTAGTGATTCGTCACAATGCTGAGAAAGTCAGATGGCTTGAAAACACTAATCCCCAAAAAAATCAGAAGCGCCAATGTGGATGTTTCCGAAAATAGTGGTGTTTCCCCCCAAATCATCCTCATTCTAATAGGGGTTTTCCATTATTTTCACCATCCATTTTGGGGGCCCACTGTACCTATGTTTGGAAGCACCAATTAGGGATCCTGAGATTTCCACCTCCGGGGATTCGCCAAAAACCCACTGAGCATTCCAAACTTTTTGGAATCCAAGTCGTAACGTTGGCAAACCTCACGTTCGAGGCGTGACCCTTGGGATGGAGGGCCCCTTGCTGTGGAAAAACCCCCCCCTGTTGAAGCCCTTTAAAAGGGGATATACCCAATAAATACTCACTACATAAGGTGTATATGGGGTTGATTATTAAGGGTACCATCCCAAGGGTACCACCATTTTCCCTATGATCCTGGATTTCGTCATGGTGCTGCAGTGCTTCATTCATTGCCGATGGAAGAATCGGGATGATTTGTGGCAGCCAACTTCCAACTTCCTCTGCGAGCCTTTCTGTACAACAGCGACTCCTTTCCTTTGTGCTTCCTCAGTGACAGAAAATGTCTGTCAAAGTTTCTTCAATTCACCCCGCCCTCACAATCTGATTGGAAGCATTTACCACTTCAAAATTTGGAGGCAGCTTGGCAAGGAGACTTTCAAAAAGACAGTCTCAATGAAACCTGCACTCCTGTTTCAACAAACTTCTTCAACACAAGCCTCAAGCAGAACAAGAAAATACCAATTGATTGACGTTTTAAGGTGACTACAGTATCATCTGCTATCTCACCACCCTCCCCCTTGAAATATGGCCAAAGCTCTCCATCATTCCAGGCACATCTTTTAGCCTCAAAATTCCATCGGACTCAGCTGACCTGGAAAACACCTCAAAAACCTCTGTCCTGTCCTTCAGATGATTGTTGTTTTTAATATGATGGTCTAATCACCCATCAATAGCTCATCAAATGATTATTAAATTATGATGTAATCAATAGATAGAACTTGGAATTGAAGGTACCCCCAAAAGCTGCGTTTTGTTGACAAGATGTGACAAGTGACGAGGAGACACTTGACACCTAGGATCGAAATTCGGATACAAGTGCAGCAACAAAAAATTCATTGGTTTCCTGCTAGAATCAAGCATTTCAATCTTGAAATTCTCAAATCGAAAGAAAATCCCGCTGTAGTTGTTTATGGGAATCTAATCCTGGATGAGTCCACTTAAAATTGCAAAGCAACACTTGCTTCAACGTCATTTACATAAGATTTACCGCATTGAAACCCATTTTTTTTTCAACAAATAGATCCACATCGCGGCCAGACCGATTGGCGACATCACTTGGGGCTCAGGGCTTGTGCGGGTTTCTTCGGCGATAGATGGCTTCAATCTTGGTGTCAAGTTCGAAGTCAGGAATCTATATGTAATGTAATCTGATGATACTTAAAACATCTTGCATATTATAAAAAGAACTCTTTTGCTTCACAAACAAAACAACACATCTGGTGAAGTTGTCTTGACTCCTTTCATGCTCCGAAAGGGAATGGGGCGGAAACTACTGAGTGTTTTCCAACTCTTGGATGACGCAATTCAGGTCACCCGGAAAAAAAAGTTTCAGATGTGTCGGGTTCTCCCTCTCAAACCGATGTCCAGGGAAATGGAAAGTTTTCGGTTGGAGGTCAGAGTTGTCCTAAAACTCCTGACTTTTGGGAGTCCAAATATTCCAGATGTTGATGATAATCATGGTTAGGACCCGGCCTATTAAATCCTGGATTCGCAGCTCTCACTCATTCACACTGTGGGCTAACTGGATCGAGTCTTGACTGGGGCTGGCCACTTGTACTTGCCAAAAGCCTTCCATGGTAGTCACCTGCAGGGCAAACAGTCAAGCAAACAGCTTAGGTATCTAGCGCAATTACAAGTATGTGATGCTTTGTGAAGTTTACAGTATTTCTCTGCTTCTGGACCAATTTTGCACAATATTAGAAAGGTCTCTGACTTTTAAGTCTTTGCCCCAAATCCCTACAAGGTTCCTTGCATTTCAGCTTCACAGCATGAAAACAAAAAACACGTTGCAGCAGTTTGTAGTTGCACCACAGTGATTCCCATTCCATTGCACCTTGGTAACTTCTTTTTTTTCCTGCAAGGAAAATCGAGAGCTTGGAAAGAAAAATCATGGACTCATTGACTTTGACTCCGCCACAATGAACACAATGAAATGCACCCCGGAAATTTAACATAGATACCAAAAATGGCCGTATTTAAAAGGAGTCACCTTTTCCAAACCATCATTTTGGGTATCCAGCCGTTAGTTTTCAGGGTGTATATCAATCAATCAGAAAATACCTTTGCATGCAGCAACGATTCTGCCTCCTCAGCTTCAGTCGTTGCGCTCGGTGCCTCATTGGCCCAACGATTTGGAAAAAGCGACGATTTTCCAAACTTTGTTTATCTTGAAATCATATCCTGCACAAGAAATGTTGAGCCAGCGGCAAAATTCCCTGTACCAAAAGTGGAAACTTCATGAATATCTGTGACCATACAAGCAGAAATGAACATACAGCCATGTAGAACGAAACCACAAGTGCACGCAAATGGTCATGGAGCGTCATAATCTGAAACGTTATCGGTTTTTTAACTCTTTATCGTCTTACCAGACTTTGCAACTACGCAGCTTATACGCCAGCATGTCTCAAACTTATCGTTTTCCAGCACACTTGCAAACTACCAAGAACATTACACACAATTTCCACTCACATAAAGGATCCTGTTTGAACCTTCTAGTCATTTGCTCTGTTTGTGTACATATAATGTAAATATATATATATATACACAAACAGAGTATATAGTATAATATGGATGATGGGATATACATCATGATATAAGCATCGAAGTATGGATAGATATACTATACTTCTATCAATATCTCTAGTTGTGATGTATCTGTATTTCTTGAGTTGAAACATAAAGGGAAATCATCCATCCAGCACTTAACCCCCCCCCCTTACACAGGCTTGTAGCCCGCCGAATTTATCAGCTCCACAGATCAGATCCTTTCTCCTTCCCACATTTCACATCAGCTTGATACACTGCCCCAGAGTTTGGAAGATCTTTTTCCCCAGGACTATGGGAAAGTACAGTACCGGTACTTCCATTCTGGACCACACCTCGACGACTTCAGTTGCAGGCATCTCTGGGACAACCTGCTGAAATGCGGTGGACCTCATATGGACCATATGGATATTCTGGATAGATGGATATATACAGTAGCAAATTCACACCAATTCCTAGAGGTTGCATAGGTTTTCCGAAACATATATATATATATATATCATATCACTATGAAAGATGGTTCCCTGGCTAATAGCATTGGGTGACATTGGCATGCTGCCAAGTGGTAAATCATCTGATTTCTTGGCTTGATGGAACCCTGCAATTTAGCAAATGTGAAGTTGAAGACGAAAACCTGAAGTTGGAAAATCAAGATGTCTTCATTCATTTACAGATTCTTTCAATAAGAATTGACCTCTATTATCTTGAGGTCCACAAAAAAAAAACACAAAAATCACCGACACGGTGGCATTTTACATTGGATTTGTGGACTGCCATTTAAAAAACCCGGGAAACTCCACACATAGCTTTCGTCGTTCATTCCTCACCTTGCTCTCTGTCTCGGGCTCTGGAACCACCGGTTTGCCTGGAGCCATGAATGCATGGTTTTTCATCGTTGATGAGTTCTCGCCCAAATGTCATGGAAGTCAGGAAAATCTCAAAAAAAAAATGCCACAAGAAAATCGTTTCTGTTTCATATCCTTTGCATTGTTCATGGTGATTCCCCCTAATCTTCCCGCCAAGGTTCCCCAAATCTTCCCTAAGAATCCTTAAAGGGTTCCCCAGTTATTTGCGGATCTGGATCCTTCCATTCACTGTCACAAAATCTTGCCTGCACTGGAAGCAAAAAGACTGCCACCTACAGAGCTTCACAGCTTTCACAGTCATCTGAAGGTGAAAGATAGTTTCTGTTTGCCTCCTTAAATGTCCTAAGTGACGTTTTTCTTGGCAGTAAGGGAAAAAAAATTGAGTCGTGAATTTTTGTCGTAACTAACACTTTTCCCCATTTTTTCCGATTTTTTTGTTTAAAAAAGCTGGGTTGAAACAAAAGTGACCAATTTTCCGCCTGAGCTGCCGGAGTCACCAAAAAGGTTTTTACCACCTTCCTGGCTCGCCATTCCCTTGGTGCGAAGCGAAGGTTCGGAGTGACCAAAATTTTCATCAGCAAAACTGGGGAAGTCTCCCTTGGTTTTTTTTTTGGACAAAATGGTTGGGGGGAAATTGTTGAAATTGAAATATCTAGTCGTATCTGAGTCCCAAGAAAAAAACAAATCTGGAGCTTCGAATTTGATTGGAAGTGTCTAAGTTTGATTTACTGTGATATGTTACCAACCTGCTTGTTAATCTTTGACTTTAGATGATTTCCTTTATGGACTTACCCTTACGAGGGACGTGACATCACCACAAACTTACGCTGTAGCGCTTTTGTCTTTTGCCCAAGTTACGAAAAGGCCACCACTGGCAGTTTCACTTCCGAAGAGGCCTGTGAGAAAACGCATCGCTGATTTTTTGGATCACAAAAACATGTCGTGAAAAACACCAATTTCGTGAAGCCGTGAAGCTTCAATTTTGAACCGGATCAGATCAAAATGAAAAAAATAAACAAAAGATCATGCTGCAGATTGTCAATGCCTTGAACATTGAGACATAAGCTTCAAATAGCTGCAGTTCAACATACCACCAATCCTTTCCTGCAGAGCTGGATCCTACGGCAAAGCGCTTTTCAGCCTTGGAAGCCCCGGAAAAAATCTGAAAAGCAGAATGTATCTCTTGTTTGATGTTGGACTCTGTGTTTCTGAACTCGAAATCTTGTTTTTTGCAAAAAAAATGGAGAGAAGTTCACCAAGACATCCAAACAAGGATTTTTTTGTCGATTCCATCCTTGAGATTTCGACTTCTGTACCACTGGCAAAGATGTTGATCTTCTTGTCTGGATCCGTGGGTGCTGGTGGAATATCAAAGAGAAGACCTGGAAGGCTCGGGAAGTGGCGCCGAAGATTACAACTCTTCAACATTAAGAAGTTGAGAAGGGGCGTTGATGGAGCCTGTGGCATAGGATCGATGTCTGGTATACAATTATATATATATATACATATATATACATATGTGTATAGATATGTATATATATATATACATACATTTTTTCCGGGGGGAAGGGGTAGTTTTCTGACTTGTCAACATGTTTGGAAGTAACACCCCTTCATTGTCATGTGCTATCTGCGAATTGGCTGGCCACCCCAGGACTCAATGGTGCCATCAAAAATTCATGGGCCTCCTGCACAAACCTACATGCACCTGTTGAACGAGGTGATTTAAAGCATACCTAATTTGGATTCCAAAGTCTCAAAAAAAAAACTTTGTATCCAACCAAGTTTGGGTCTAAAATCCCAAAAACAAAACTCCAATTTGACCGAGTTTCTGCCAGAAGCTTCCTTGCCAAAGAGGTTGGCTCCTGCAATCATTTGGAATCTCAGATCGAATACGTATACGTGTATATAAATACATATGTACATATATTCTATATACTGATAATATATATATATTCATATACATATTGATAATATGTTATGCAAATGTGCTGTGAATATGCATAAATACTGAATACTGCACGAAAACCCCTCCCAGATGCACAGTAAGCAAAAAAAGACACCTCGCCTGAAGATGCACCAAAGAGACTTCCCGAAGTGGATCTCAGGAATGGTTAGGCATTGCCAGGATTGGTCGAGTCTATGGAAAGGGAATTTGTTTTCAAATTAAGGAAATTACCTTCCCTGAAAATAAGGATACCCAAAATGATGGTGTGGAAAAGGAATCTCCGGCTTCAAATATGGCCAATGTTGAGTATCTATGTTAAATTTTGACGGGTACCCTCCCTGAAACCACCTGAAGATGGATGGTTGGAATACGATTGTTTCCTTTTGGGGCCAGGCCGATTTTCAGGGGGCGAGCTGCTAGTTTTAGGGGGTATATCTTTTGCATTCTACTACTACAAAAATCTGCATGTAAATATCCGAACACAACCCACCTACCAACCAAAAACCACCACCATTGGCAAAAGGACAGTCTGATCCGGAATCTCCATGTTACATCGCTGAGTCTAACACGCTGCACCCGAAAAGCCAAGACCTGGAGGTCACAACAACAAAATGCAAGGAATCATGCACCCAGTTGCACCAACACCCATTGGTTGCTTCAACATTCCAAGTTCTGAAAGTCAAAAATATATATATATATATATGTGATTTCAACACGTCCAAGTGTCAAAAAATCATCTCAGAGAAACCCTTTAGTAACCTCTTTAATTGATGTATTCTTTGCAGGCAGAAAGTTCTATGTCAGAGAAGCACATAACTAGTGGTGGTTTCAACCCATCTGAAATTTTTTCGTCAAATTGGATCATTTCCCCAAGGATCGGGGTGAAAATAAAAAACATTTGAGTTGCCACCACCTGCTAGTAGATAAGAGTCAAATGCCTTGTAGAAAATCCTCCGTTGAAGATTGATTCAAGTGAGCGAAGCAAAAATCATTGAAAATCTCGACCTCGAAAGGTTTGCCGATACTTGGGTACTCCCATTGTGGTATGATCCATTTCAACCAGCACTTCGTAGCATAATCCAAATGTTGACACAAATCAAATGACTCAATCATAATCAATGTGCTTTCACTAGGTTTGTGTCCACCGCAATTAACTTAGCATTTTGTTAAGGAATGTACCTATCACTATCACCACTCCTTTTTCAAGATGTTTTTTCTGGTAATCTCTCCAAAGCTACGTGGAGGAAAACAAAAAATGGATGGAAACATCGACTAGCATGTTATCTTTCCACTCTGTTTCTTGAAGGTATAATGTATAATATATTCCCTCCCTGAAACCAACATACCTGAAAATGGATGGTTGGAATACGATTGTTTCCTTTTGCGGCCACGCCTATTTTCAGGGGCTATACCTATTAGTTTCAGGGAGGGTAAATCAACTTTCTCAGCTTTGCTCAACCGACAAGATCCGTCCCCCGACAGCTCAAGGGAGTGAACCTGTTGAGGGAGCAGCAGATGTCACCACGTCATCATCATCGTCTTTCACATCCTCCAAACACGACACATAGTGAAGCAGAACTCCGCAGTTTCGGGGAGTTTTTTTTCAGGAAAGAATTTGCAACTGGCATGTCAACAGCACCAAAAATCAAAGTGATTTTATGTGGCATAACACCAAGTTTATAACCACATGTTACACACACAGGTTTCACACTTTCCAAAAACAGGGAGATTGGCCAAAGCAACCAAAAAAAAAAAAGGCAACTTTCTGATCTGTGCGTTTCAACGCCTTGTCTTCAGAATCCCATGCTTTGGGATCGGCATAGAACCTCATGTGAGATGACGATTTGGTCCTCCACATCAGAATCTCAAGCGTCACGAATCTACCAAGTACAGTAGATGTTAGTAGGACGATACTGTTGATGGTTCAGAAATCCCATCCCCAACCACCTGGGATGTGTATAAAACCCATCGTAAATAATGGGATAAACTACCAACCTCAACTGGTAAACGCAGGATTTCTGACCCATCAACAGTAGTAGACTTTGATATATAATACTCTTCGCCAGTTGCAGGATTTTTAAGAAATTTTCAGACTCAGACTTGGAGGAATCCAAATCATAGCGTTGACAAACCTGAGAAGCCCAGGGGGGTTGCACAGAAAAAGCTGGATTTTTTTTCGGTGCCAAGTCGATTCCCAAAGAAAGATAATCAATGTATCTGAAAGATATTTTGATAATCCCAGCAGACTATCCGTGCAGCAAAGTGTTCAAGCCTCTGTTCATGTGATTTGAGTTTTCGAGTGCTGAAACATGAGATCAAAATGCGCCTCTCTGTGAATTCAAGAACTGCTTTCGCCAGTTTTGAAGCAACAGTTCTACGTGCCTTCTTGTATAGCAGAACCTCCTTTCCTTCGTGCTTCCTCAGTGCCCGGTAAAGAGATACAACTGGGGTTCTCATTCGCAAACAGATCTTCCAATTTTGCCATAAAAGTAGAAGCTAAACAACTGACTCATAACGATTTTTTGCAACTTTCATAACTGGTTAGGATAGTAATTGTTACCTAGGTCACCTGGGACCTTTTGTTTTTTGCCCAAGAAATCGCTCCCAAAATGCAGGTCTCAAACTTTGTCCTTCACAATGAAGACCGCCACAACAAACCCTTCAACCCAACACCAGCCATTTCAACTAATTCAGTTACGGCACTCCATCATTCCTGGCACATCTCCTAACCTCAAAGCTGGGGAAAAAATATGTAAACATTCC
>DF245720.1:1085-15917 GCA_000507305.1 Breviolum minutum Mf 1.05b.01 | reverse complement strand
ATGATTATTTATACAAAAATACAAGGCAGAAACCTATGATTCCTGGGGCAAGTTTCAACTGAGCTAGGATGTCTTGTTGTATGTATTTAAACCATGAAGGGGAGAGGTGACGGAGATTTTGCCAGCTTTCAAGTCTCAAGAATCATAATCCCTATCAGGTCTTCCCAAGTTTCTTAATTATTGGCTTCTTGCAAGGACCAACCTGGCAACTAAAGTCTATAGCTTTTAGCTTCTTTCAAACTTTGCCACGAACAAAGCCAAAAAGCCAAACAGCCGGTGACCGGCCATTTGGTGGGTCGGTTTCGTGATCATGAGCATTCTCAAACTTCAAAGGTCGTTTGGAAGGTTAGAGGAATGAATGTTCCCCTTGCCACAGCTTGTTGAGGTGCGCGGGCGGGCAGGGCCAGTGTTCGCGCTCGCGGCCGTGGGCGAAGTGGGCAGCTCGGCGGTGCGATAGAGAGATCTCCAAGCCCAGTGGCGAAGCGCATGAAGGCAGGAGTGGGCCTTAGGGTAACCGTTGCAGATGAGCATAGTTGAAAACTCAGTTGTGGGGCTTGTTTCAGTATATTCTTTGATGGGGTCCTGGGCCTCGTTGGGTAGCATACCAAATGCGCAGGGGGCCACCCACATGGTCACGGTCGCGCAGGTCGCCTCTTATTTTTGAATTCCTCATGTCATTTCCAAAAAGACTTGGGACACAACGGGCACGGTGCTCCAAAAAGGCGGGACCCCAAGCTATCGCCAGATGTATTGAAACACCCGCTTCTTCAAAGCAGCCTTCATGTAGCCCAACCCAACTTATCCAATGCCTGGCGAGCACCGATCATGTGTGCAAGTTCAATGAATGTGAGCATCCCGGCCCAAAAGATACTTAAAACACCATTTCTAGTCAAAAGAAACGAATAAGATAAACTGCAGTTTTTGCCGTATTCATTTTTCATTGCTTGCGATTCTCTACCTCATTTGAAAATTGGAAAAAGATTGAAAGAGAGAAACCAGTTCTTCACCACATTCATTCACTTTTTTTCAATAAGAAAATTCATGTGCCTTCATTCAAACAAGCAGATTGTAAGAGATTAAGCGATTCTTTACATATTCATTTATATAGCTTTATTTAAAAAGCAGCTTGTAGGAGCTGAAACAACTCTGTACCATATTCATTAACTAGCACTTTCATGATTCATTGAAGATAATATTGATTTTCCTTTGTTGGAAAAACAAATTGTAGCAGGTGAAACACTTCTTTACCACATTACTAACATTTTTGATGAGCAGATGCATTTACCTTTTTAAAAAACAGATTGCAATAGATAAAACAATTCTTTGCCAAGTCGTCAACTGAATCTTTCAATAAGCACAGATTTTGCATTAGTGCTTGCCATCTGAAGCGGCAGCATGACAGGTGTCCAAAGAGAATACCCCGAGTGCTTCGGCGACAGGCTGCAGTGCCACTAGTATTTGCAGCATTTGCATTTTCCGTTTTGGATCTAAACTCAAGGCCGCAGATTTGTCAGAATTGTCCTGTATACTTACATTGTACATCTCTGGAAACAAGCCACCAAAGATGAGACCTAGAGATCTCGGTTGGCAGTCTCCCAGGTTAGGTTTTGATGAGTCGCCTCGATTCAGAGCCGAACCTGCAACCCAGAAACTCCAGTGTGTTTTGATGTGTCTTTTCACATACGGCATGTATGCATTTGTCTGTCATGAAATTTCTGGGCCCACCCTTACAGGCGACCAGCGTAGTGCCACAGATGTTGGTGGAACTACCGCACAGGAGAGGGGCATGAGATGGTTCTGTTGTTGGAACTCTTAGGGTTGGTGATTTTTTCCATGCATTTTCATTTGTAAAAGAGCTTGTTTTGCAGACTTGTGGTTAGATACATCCATGATGTCCAAGTCGACATCTCAGCCCCATGGCTTTACAATTGTAAGGGGGGCTTGCCAGTGGCGCCCAGCGTCTCAGCGATGCCCGCGCACAGTTTGTTTGACCCTGACTCTGAGGTTCGGGGAGGGCAAAGTGGTTCAGTGGTTTGGAAGCGAATTTTGTGCTCGTTTCACCAAGAACCTTGAAGAAAACATGAAAAACCACTAGCAGCTAGCATGATCCGTTCTTGAGGGCCTTAGCAACCGTGGCTGCTTAAATCATTGGGATGGGGAACATTTTTGCTGCGCGGCTTGGCATTTCTGGGTTTTTGAGGATTTGGTTGATAGGATCCTGGGTCAGGCAAGTCGATACTACTGCACTTTGTTCCGTGGAAACTTTAAGATGGTTGAATCGCAGTAGGTCACAGTTCTAGCATCGTTGGTTGTTGTCACTAGGTAAAATGTGAGTTGACGACAATGCGTTGTGGATCATGCGCAGCTCATACTGCCCAAGTGCATGTAGAAGTAGGAGCAAGGTGAGAGTGGGGTAAGAAAAAAACGATGGAGCTGTCGTTTGATATCTCATGTTGCGGTCAAGCTGTCAGTTGCAAGATGAAATTGCAACAGCCGGTTCACCAGATGAATGCCCTATCTCATTTGGGCTTTTTGATGCAAATGTACATCTCTCACATCATGGATGATCTGAACCGTATAGATGAGCTCCATGAGCTCAAACGTCAGAAAGAGTTGGTCGAATCCCTTCACAGTGTGGCCCGCGATCGTTGCGTTGCTGCCGTTGGCCCTTCGACACTGCCAACCGTTTCGTCGGGATTCACGGGATCTTCGGTGACAGAGATCTCCAAGGATTCGGTGAACCTTCCGTCGGAACCCGAGCTGCCCAGCTGCAAATTGGATCTGAGTTTCCTGGGAGCTGGCCGAGATGGCTCAGTTGATGGCTCCATTGATAGCTCCGCAGCAATGACGGGACCACCCACGCCATCGCCCGCCACGATGTTCAAGTTGAAGTCCTTTGTGATTCCGCGGATGAAATCGCGCCTGCAGAGGAAGAGTTTGACGCCTGGTGTAGGGTCTGGTGAAAGATCGCCTTGGGCTGAGACCAGGTCGGAACCTTCGAATGTCTCTGCCTTTGACTGGGGTGTGGGGGAAGAAAGCTGGTGAGGATGGGAATTCGAAATCCAAGGCATCTCTGCATTTGGGGGGTTCATAGATCAAAGTACAGTAAAAGCAAAGGTCTTAAATCTCAAATGGTCTTGAAAATAAAATGGAACATCTAGATTCTACAGTAAATCCTCCTGTGGTTTCAGTGGTTTCAGAGATGTCGGCTGTGGTGTCTTTTGGATACGCGCGTCGTACAGCTTTGTTTGTGAAGATTTTCGCAACTGGTAGTCAGTGGCCACTCACAATTCAATTGTTGTTGCCCTGACTGGCCAGAGACTGCGTTCCAGGGATTTCCAATGGATGTGACTGATGTATTCTTCAAGAAGCCCGGTTGTGAGAAAAACCTCGAGCTGCCACACCATTGGAGATTCAAAGGAAATGCCGCAGAGACACTTTTAAAAGGGGGTGCAATTCCACAATGCATCCCTCCGCACAGAGGGCGTGAAGCGCCACACCATTTGATAATTTTTGAGATGCAGTGCCCCCGGGACTTTTTTTTGACACCAGTGCAGTGTACTTCCAACATCGAAATTAGCTCAGAGAAGATTCCTTTTGGATATGATTTGATGATGTAGTAAATGATATGTATACATCAATATATGCAGTATATATATATATGTATACATATACTCCAGTTGAACTAACGCTGCTCTTGTGCCCGGTTTGATGGTAAGGTGATGCCTTCAGAGGGACTGGACTGCTCCTGTTTCATGCCAGCTTTTTTTTCGGCACTTTGGGGGCCGAAGTTTGAGAGTTACAAGTCATTTGCTTTTCGGGACAAAAGACCTGGCAGGGGTCGTGATGGCAAGGGGTGAAGAGGGAATTAGAGGGACTGCACTTCTTTGGAGCCAAATTTGCTCCAGCAAAAACTCGATACATCTGCGCTGGATCAAACACGAAGAGTAATCCGGTTATTATGGCACAAAATTGACCCCCCAAAAAATGCACGCATCTCTGATCCCCACACAGATTTGGATATGTTCTTGGCAAACTCACATCATTTTAAGCTAAGCGTTGGTTGCAGCTTAGGAAAACGGAGCATTGAGAAATTGATTGATCACAGGATGAGCCTGAACCTTCCGCAGCAGCGGTTGCAGCGCCAGCTGTGCCCGCGACAGCGGCACCGCCAGTGGTGCCAAAGCAGGTAAGATGGGCTGGATGGGGAAGCAACAAATGCTGCCCTGATTCATGACTTGATACATGACGATCTGATAGAGAATTCCAATGTGGGACAGCAGAATAAAAGCTTCATATCTGTATGTTGGAGGTTTTGTTGGCTGAAATGAAAACAAGCCGCAAAGGTGAGGGTTTTTACGAGCGGGTCCGCTTTTCAGGAGCCAGCGCCAAAGGGACCGCGCCGGCCCAGCGGTGTAGGAAGTGGTGATCTCTTTTTCAGCGACAGTGAATAAAAAAGAGTCAGCTGCGGCTGCGGGGCGTAGTGTTTTTGGTGGTACGATGTGGTGCTAGAACATTGAAAATCCGTGTTTTCTGATCCTTGCAAGTATCATCTGAAAACGGTGTTTTTGTTTGCTGCAGCCATTTTGAGGCTCTGTTCTCCGTTGAGCCCAATTTACGTACTCCTATTCAGTGCTAGCACTCCTTGGCTCTACGTTGCAATGCTCAGATGTTAGATTTTCTTGGTGACTATTGTGGAAAACTAGATCAAAGACCCAAAATGCGAATCTCATTTTAGTCTTGAAATGTGCTGAGGTTAAGCCAAAGACTGTTATCATTCTCCTTCAGGTGTCGTCCGTTGGTTCTCACGGAACATGTTGCAGCAGATGTTGAGTAGAAAGTTGTTTGCTGCCACGGACTGCAGAGGATATCAGCGATATTTAGGTGAAGAGCCTGTTTTTTGTTTTCCAAATCATTCTAGATACATCATCTTGATGCAGCCAATTCTGACACGATTTGGTGGTATATGTCGAGTTAGTTTTGAAACTTTCACTGCAACTAGAACAGGTATTCTTTGAGGAGACGCTCTCCTTATATTCCTTGATGACAAGCCCAATGATGCTTTGGCTGAAACAAGATCTACAATGGGAGCTGGGTTAAAGACTAGAAACTGCAAAGGGAGGATGTGCTCGAAGAGTTTTGGGATTTTATTCATGTGCACAATACAACTCTTACTCATAAGAATTTAGTAGGGGTATTCCCAATTACATGGGACCGTTGCTATGGCCAAAGAAAGAACCCCTGGGGTCTGGTTGTTGCCATGTTGACACGTTTTTGTTTGCTCAGGATGTTGATCGCAATGCAAGACCTGATGCAGGCCGATGCTTTGGGTCAGGGTGGGTATGGAGTCATGGAGTGGTATGGAGGTGGATAGATTCTTTGGAACCCTGGCAGTTTTCCAAAACTTGGGTGAGTTTCCCGCCAGACTCCATGATTTTCCAAAGATGTGCAGGTGGCCCTTGTGGTTGCTTGCGTCTTTGCTGGATGGTCCCTGCAAACGCTCTTTGGCTGATCACATGACTTCACATGATATTTTCGATTTAGATCTCTGAAGATGGGCTTCTGAATATTGTTCTGAATCAAACAAAATCATGTCAACTAAAAAGTATCAAAAAACATCAAATAATTGCAATAGTTTGAGAAACATCACAGGTTTCTTCAGTTTCTTCAGAAGGTCAGAAAGAACAACCAAACCAACGATAACAGCACAATCTTTCTGGCCTTTCATTTTCCTTCTTTACGTATTGTTGCCTTGCTGAGGTCTGCCTGTTCATTCCTCCTCCAGCGTGTGACGTATCCCTTGAACAAGGCAAAGCGGCGAGGTTAGGTGGTGATTGAGCACAGCAAACGGCTCCCAATGGGGAATTTCCAGGCTTAGGATTATTAGGATTCAGGGTAAGTCTATCACCTGTTTGCACAATTTTTCTGTTGCAAAGTCTCTTTGGTGACCAAAAGAGAATGTCGTTAGTATCACACCGATCTTGTCATCTTGGCTTCCAAGGATCAACATATTGTCATGTAGAGTTGCATATCTGATGTCTTGCACATTTGGGTTTGCTAGCTGTTTCAATATCTTCACTGCCGGCATTGCCACACCCGTCAGACTCTGGAATGCACCGACCTTGACACTGAGTCTACAGAGGACCTTGCTGCTCTTGGTGGGTCCTCATGCAGTTGGATGCTTTTGTTGGGACATGAAAATCAGGCCTCCCAAACTCATGAATATATGATTTTTCACTAGTCTAGACCCAAGGCATGTGGAATGTGAAGGAATTCTGCCAGGAATGGGGTTCATTTGTGTCGCTGAAGTTTGATGTCTTCACAGCTGTTGCACATAAACAGGAGGAAGACTGCGGTGATGACCGCAAGGAGGCCGTAACGAGATGTTGCTCACATAAAGGTATCAGAAATCTGCTGGATTCCTTGTGAAGGAACTTTTGCGCAGAGGTTTCCCACCCCAAAAAAGCTGTGCATGGCCAGGTCTTCGTCCAAGACGATGACATTCCTCAGGGGTTCAAAATCTTGGAGTCCGGGATCCAATTTCGGAAAGGGTTCGTAAGAAACCTGAACATTATTTTTTTTGAAACATGTATTCTGAATACTTTCTGTGAATCACACAAGTCAATACAGATAGAAGAGTGGCACGGGAGTTTGTAACTTTTTTTGAAAAAAAGGTTCTTCAGAGATGGATCCGGAAGAAAACAAAACCTGGACCTCTGACCCAAACACCGAAACACCCAGGCAGTATGGTGCCTTTGGCGCTGCTCCAGGTGCTTGGACGTGCCTTTGGCAGGATGTTTTGTTTGTCTTTGGAGTGGTTGGTGGGAATCCACACAGGGGTTAGGGGCACGTGGTCGTCGTCCTCGTTGCGCTCGTTGTGGTGATGGTGGTGGTGGGGAATTGAGCCAAAGTGTTTGATTAGTTTGGTTTGGTTGGAATGATGTTGGAATGAATCAAACAAAGTTCCTTTCAAGAGAAGCATGGAATCAGGTTTCCTCAATGAATTGACTTGCTTCGGTTCCACAGATTTCCATGCATTGAAGCCACGCACCTGCACCGAAAGACTGAGGAGCAGGGTCGCCAAGAAGGCTTCGATCTTGGTTTCCAAGTTTCAACTGTGTTTTCTTGTTTTCAGCAGACTGACTTGCTGCCTTATTACAGTTTATTTTTGCAGAAGCTTAGAGCAATCTGGAGCAAAACAGATGGGTTTGAATACATGATTTTCCTTGCTACGAAAGTCCCAAGTTTCTGGGATCCAGGATTCATATCTATGGGGGGGTGATTCGCCTGTTCCAGGCTTGGGCATGAGGAGTTGGAGGGCGAGCTGCCAAAGCGTCGCCTGTCCATTGAAGTTCGGGGCACCCGGGTACCCAGTGTGAAAAAGGTCCACCTAACCTTGTTAGGAGGCTTTGATGGAGAGAAGCTACGTCTTTTTCCCTTGATTTTTTCAAGAAGTGTATAATTCTGTTGAATTTTTTGTGGTTCTTCTAGTAAGAGCTGCTTGGAAATTCCTCTGATTTTTTAGTAGCGAACAGATCATACTGGAAATAGATCTACCAATGGCGGACTCTTTTCCTTTTGATGTGTTCGACGATTGGAGGGTATTGTCCCAGTCAGCTTAGGACCAGTCCATATGATTTAGCTAAGACCAGACAGCTGGTTTTAGTGCGGTGCAAAGGCTGGCCTCACACTGCAGAATGTTTGCAGTTCACACACAGAGAGCAAAATTTCTACCCCATTGCATTTGGATGTACTAACATGGGAAGAAACTTTGCATGATTGAATTATATATTTGGAAAGATATCTCTTTTGCTTGCTGAAACATGGAAAGAATCCCCGAACTTGAATGTCTCATTCTTAATTTCAAGGATGAGTTGAAACACAAGAGAACACTGCTGACACTGCGGATCGTGTGACCCTGTGATGTTCCCCTTTGCGCCAGGCTTGGTTTGCACCATCTCCATATTGAGCTCAGCTTGGCACTCAGCGAGGTATGCCAACTCCCGGCGTTGGACTGGCGCGCCAAGGTGTAGTTTTTCAATCTTTAGTTGGTACTCTGCACACAAGTTGTTTTAGAGTTTAGAGTTTGGAGTGTAGAATCTATATATTCCAACATTCTCACCTTAGACTCCCAACTTCAGAGTGTATTTATTTGAAGGCCATGTTAGATTTGCCACGTTAGATTTCCCCTTTTGGCTTGTCAAGTTTGCTTTTTGGACACGAAGACTCAACAGTGGTGCGGGTTGGTTTGCCTGGTTTGCCACTTCCTTTTGAGGCTGCTCCAGGTGGCAGCACTTTGAGTGAGAACAGAGAACAGCTGCTTGGCTGACTGGGTTTGCAATGTAGATGTTTTGCAGCCTTTTAGACAGATAGAGCCAGAGCAATGATGAAATCAAGGAATACACATTGCCCTTTCACAGATGTCAAACCATCGACATTAACAACTGGGATTCGAAGTGTCACGGTTTATACGGGCCACAATATGTGACCAGAAGAACTCGCGAACATTTCGTCAAGCACCGCATCCAAGGATTCCCTTTTTCAATGTTTCCCTGTCAGCCGAGGATATCCATATTCCTCGCTATTTCACGACTTACCAGTGCTTTCTGTGACCAGAATCGATACCACTCGATTCATCGGGTCACACCCTGAGATCGACGCGAGCCGGGATGCGTTTGAATGACACAGGCCATGGCATCTGATAGTTTAACAGTTTCAAAAGTTTCAAAGTGTTTTTTGGTGATCTTTGCTCAAAATTTGTGGCTTCTTGGCATGTGTCTTTTTTCAGCTTGGCGGGCTCTCCGCAAGACCGTTCTTGTGCGGGTTGCCATGGTTGAATTTTCAGGTAGAAGCCGTCCCACACAGGCAGCGTCGATGGCCAGCTCACCCATGCTGTACAGTTGCGGCCGAAAATGAAGCGCACAGCATGGAGCTCCTGAAGAATGAACCTGGTCTTGGTCACGGGTCTAGAGCTTTTTGGGCCCTTTTCAAGTTGATTATATAGTACTGTACACAGTATACAAAACTTGCAATTCTCTGCTACTCCATGGTGGCTGGAATCCACTATCTGTCGTTGCTCTCGACACTCAAGAATTGCATAGCGAAGCCAGAGTGAACGACAGCCTTCATGACAGGAGCCTCAATCATTCTGGAGGGAAGCATGTGGCCATTGAGAACCTGCACCGCAGACAAAAAGTATTCAAATGCATTCAGCAAGCTCAACAAAGTAACAGTTAGGGTAGGCCTTGCCTATCTTCTGGCCAATAGCCCTAGGGGTATAACCCACAGATTTATGGGCATATCATACCCCAAAAATCTATCTTAAGGGCAGGACATGGGCAAGGCTATCCTCATAGAATATTACACAGCAAGGAGACAGTAAGAGCAGGGTGCCTGTTTGGACTGTCACCTTAATTGTGTTGCTGAGTCTTCCTTTCCAAAAGGGGATGTTGGTCGAGCCAAGTTTTGGCTCAACGTTCGGCTGTGCTGTTCTCAATTCTTGGAAATGCAGCGTGGCGAGCACGTTTGGGTCCATGTGAAAGGCGGGGGGAGAGCTTTGAAGATTTCCGCGGATGGCGATGTCAATGACCTGCTGAAAAAGACGCAGGCGGAAGTATGTCTTACGCAAGTCCGCGCAGACCTCCTTAAGCTCTACCGGTCTGCAGAAGCAAAGGAGCAGGGAGAAGAAGAGACCTGACGGCAGGATTTTTTTTCATTGTTGTTTGTTGTTTTGTTTTTGATTCCTAGTCTATATCTGGCGTGTAATTGTGGGCTTGTTTCTGATTCCTAGTAATTTCTGGCACTTTGTGAGGCTTTTCCCTCAAGCTGGCTCATTCGAAACATTGATGGTGGCAGATCTGAGTCAAGTGCTTTCTATGTGGAGTACCCTGACGCCCAATCAACGGAAATCAAGGAAATGTTGAAAGCGCTGGTGGAGGAGAAGCTGGAGGTTTTGTCGACACATGTGAAGGAGAAGCTGGAGGTTTTGTTACAGATGTCCCCGGCCAACTTTCGGATTTTGCCTGTTCCAGACGATTTCGAGTCATCATTCAGAGATGGCACATGGAGCAAAAAGGTCAAAGCACATTATGAGGTGGAGTACTGCACAGTCCTTTCCCAACTTTTCCCTCAATCCTACTTATATTACTGGTTTCCAGCAGTCTCTGAACACATAGTCCCCAAGGGACAGTGGCAACTCGCTAAAGGTTTGGGCTTTAAGGTATCCGACAGTCGCAACGGCTTGTTGCTTCTAAAACATCTGGAGAAGACTTACCAAGCAGGAAAGTGGACTCTCATCCCCACAGGCAATTACGCCAACGGAGTAGAACTCAAAATCTACGTCAGTAATGATTTGAAAGCAAAACAGATCGAGTATGAAGATGGGACAGTAGTCCGTGGGAAACAGGGTGGCAAAGGCAAACTGAAACACCTCACATTTGGCGACCTGCACGAAAAAATCATTTGTGTAAACCCACCTCCTTACATGCGCTCCTTGTATCTCAAAGCGCAGATGGCTCATGGCGAATGTGAGGAGTTGCCAAATCCACAGCGCTGCGCCGAGAACTACGAAAAGCAGTGTGGTGCAATGAAAGAAGAACTTTTTCAGAGACTATTGCGGTCACAGCCAGACCTGGCTCTCCCTGTTGTACAGTAAAGAGTCAATCGAGACCCTTGGAAAAAGAACAGCTTTTGCTTCAATTTCCGCATGTTGCTTCGCCCAAGAATGCTGTTACCGGAGTTGCACCTCTCATTAAGGGTGTAATCATATCATGATTGTAGACTAGTTACAAAGATTTACAAGGTATATTTATGATATGGTTATAATGATTCATAGCTTGTACCAACATCATGTGCTTGAATCTCTCATCATATACTTCTTTCCATCCTTGTATATCTGGTAGTAGTCCAGTGTTTGTTGTTTCGGTGTCTTGATTTTGTTATCATTCAGTAATCTGAGATACTGCTTCTGTTTATCTTCAAAACTGCCTACGGGACGTCCAATTTTTTTTTGAACTCAAAGATTTTTTCAATCCTCTCCTTACCCTCTGCTGGGGTAGGTTGTTTGCTGTTCTGATTTGCTGACCATTCCCATCGAGTGCTTGATATTTTTGTTCACTGCTTGGACTGTTTTCAATAGCTTGTCTTCATTTTCACCGCTCATATGTGTATATAAATAACTATATATTTCAAATTAGTTATCTAAATATTTATCCAGTTGAACTGCTTTGAAATCTATTCTTGAAGTCATTTGCAACACGCTTTTCTCGGTCCATATCATTCATCAATGTTGGTGCTTTGCTTTTTGGCGTGCCCATGACATCACCTATCATCTAGTTTCTGTGTTGGTCATCTTGATTTTCTAGTTATACTTGCCTGTTCCAAGAAAAGCTGATACTGTGGTCTTGAGAATCCAATTTGATGTCTCCATTCTCGTCTCTACTGACATTCATTGTCTTATCACTTTTGCTTATTTTGAATGAACAAGGATTACAAGAGCATTTCATTCCTTTAGGATATTCCTTAACTGCAATTTGCCCCGACACAGCGGGCGTTCAAAGTTTATGAATTTGCTGGTCAGTTTCTGTTCTTTGTTCAAATTGACTGTTGCCGGTTCATCATCTGACAGTTCAAAATCTTCAGGAACACGCTTAAAATCGTGTCTTTCAGGTAGAGTTTTTTTTCAATACTCTTTTTCTTTTCGGAGGCATTAGTTACATTGTTTTTTGTATATAATTTGAAATTATCTTAAAAAATCTACAATGATTTACATACTGTAATAATTTTATATTATAGCTAGAGAGCGTCACCCGCCCAGCAAAAGACCCCGCGCCCCACCCCAGCATACATACAAACTTACATACAAGCATGTACAAAAAACAAAGCAGACGGAATACATACAAACTTACATACAAGCATGTACAAAAAACAAAGCAGACGCAATACATACAAGCATCTACATAAAACAAAGCAGACGCAATACATACAAGCATATACATAAAACAAAGCAGAAGAGCCGTCCCAAACAGCACCCCAGAAGCAAAACAACAGCGAAAAATATTACGTTATAAAATAGTAAGTATTGTATAAGGTTGTCCTGCGTAGTAAAAATAGATGATATAGTATGTAGCATATTATATTATCTATTCAAAGTCAAACCTTGGCTTTACCAAAATCATAGTCCGACTTTACCAAAATCAGACCCTGACTTTACCTACCAAAATCAGACCCTGACTTTACCAAAATCGTACTCCGACTTTACCAAAGTCAGACCCTGACTTTACCAAAATCGTACTCCGACTTTGCTTAAAAACTCTAATAATTTCATATAATTATACTTGTAATATAATTATATGAAAACACTAATTGAAAAGAACATACTTATCACCATCCTTGTTAATACCGTAGTATTCTAGTGTAGTAGTTTTAGGTTGCTTGATTTTATTCTCGTTTAACATCTTAAGGTATTGTACCCTTTTAGTATCAAAATCTCCGACGGGTCTTCCTATCTGTTTTTTAGCAAAAATCTTATCCATCTTTTCCTTCTCCTCTACAGGCTTTGTATTGTCTAGCTTTTCCATCAACTTCTCAATAGAAACCATTAAAGACTTCATTTTTATTCAATACATTAATCTTACTTGATAGTTTAGTAGTTTCATTTTCACTCTCCACTTCTACCATATATATTACTATATATTTTATTTAAATATTTATATATTTATTTTTACATTTCCATCATAAAAATCTACTCTTTAGGTATCTTCTACCCTTAAGAATGGCTTACTACGGGGTGTTCCCATAACATCTTGTATCATCTCATACTTTCTCTTCTCTTCATCTGTTTCTGGGGTAGTAATCCTATTGAATGAGAAGCTTATTGAATGGTCTTCCGCATCAACCTTTATCTCACCATTGTCATCTCTACTTACATTCATAGTCTTATCATTCCTACTCAACTTGAACGAGCAACCATTACATCTACACTTCACACCTTTAGGGTTTATCTCTATAGAGTTTTGTAATATTAATTTACCACTACAGTGGGGACAATTAAAACATATATCCTTACTTCTCATTCTTTTCTCTTCATCTATCTTGACAACTTTAGTTTCTTCATCACTGCTCAACTCAAAATCTTCAGGGATGGGTTTCTTACTCATTTTTGTTTTACTCTTTGGCTTTGCTTTTGGTGGCATTATTATTAGTTGATATTTTAAAATATCTTATACATTCTTTAGTGAGTTCAGAGATAACATAACAAAATGCTTTACATCTATTACTCCTAACCTTTGGATAAACATTATCATTAATAACTCTTTGTTCCATACCATCTATTGATTGAATATAAGCATCATATTCTGCGTAAGTCATATTAATATAATTAGATAATACTTTAATACAATCTAATTATACCTTTTAGCACAGGGGATTTTAAAGGCTTATACTTCCGTAAGACTTGATTGCTGAATTCAACCACTGTTTTTCGTCTTTGAAATCTGACTTCTCAGAAGGGAAACCAAACTAATTACCGCTTATGGGGGATTGACTTACACTTCCTGTCTCTATTCTATGCTATGAAGTTATCATCAATATTATTAAATATAATTTAATTTCTAAATAATTATAATGAATAAAAAATCTGCTCCTATAATTGAACCTATCAATGTTAGACAGTATGAGTTTAAACAAAGTGATTATGAAATGGCTGATAAACTACCATTTCGTAGTATTGTAGTTAGTGCTAGTCAGGGGGGTAAGGGTATATTAATACAAAACCTTGTTCTAAAAGTTTATCGAAACTGCTTCGAAAGGATATATATTGTATCACCGACAGCACATATAGATGAAGCTTATAGAGAAGTAATAAAATACATAGAGAAAGATTTAAAAGTAGACAATAAAAAAGAACAGTTTTTATTTGATGAGTATGACGCTCCAGCACTAGAGAAGATAATAGACACACAACACAAGGTAATAGAGTATCAGAAAAAACAGGGTATGAAAAAACTTTTTAGTTGTTTACTCATTATTGACGATTTTGCTGAAGATAAAACCTTTATGAGATACAGTAAAATACTTCACGGACTATATACCAAAAGTAGACACTTTGGATTATCAGTCATAACAGCAACACAGAAATACAATGCGCTGGCTCCTATAGTCCGTTTAAATAGTAGTAGTCTATACATCTTCAAGTTGAAGAATATGGCAGAGGTAGATGCTTTTGTTCAAGAACAATCCGCTCTAGTATGATAAAAATACAGTGTATCAAATCTATAAGCTAGCAACGGAGGATAAGCCTTATTCATTTTTGTTTGTAAAGCTTCGTGAGAGTGATGTGAATAAGATATTTATGGTTCGTATGGAAAAAGAGATACACATAGATAATAGTCAGATGGTTTAATAATATTATTTAATATAATATTATCAATCACTTGTATCCCAACTTATCTGCTCTTTTCTTATTCTTTTGA
The DNA here is from genome assembly GCA_000507305.1 of Breviolum minutum Mf 1.05b.01. NCBI lineage: Eukaryota > Dinophyceae > Suessiales > Symbiodiniaceae > Breviolum > Breviolum minutum. The sequence goes on along the minus strand of DF245720.1, from coordinate 1,446 downwards.
TATTGCTTTTCTGCTTTTGCTGGATTTTTGTTATATCTTTTTTCAACAAATTCTTGATGATGTTTAGAGTTTAGATGTTTTGATAAATTTTTGTCATCATATGTTTGACCACAAGCACACTTTATCTTCATATATATTACTTTAGAAAAGTGATTGCTGACAGAGAGTTATAGCAGGTAATTTATAATAAATCTTATCAGACTTTTCCTTTTCCATTTTGATTATCTTTTCATTCAACTCTTTCAACGCCTTTATTTGTAGTCTATCTATGTTAGATAAGTCTAACTCATCCTCATTTATATCCTTTATCCTATCAATATTACAGGTTTCTTTCTTACTACTTGATGACCCCATTATATAT
>DF245718.1:2068-15549 GCA_000507305.1 Breviolum minutum Mf 1.05b.01 | reverse complement strand
ACCTGTACCTTTTTTGTTTGGCGTGGGAATTGTAACACCAGAAGAAAAATCGAAAGATTTTTTTGAAATCGAAGGTTTTCCGGCTTTGAGGGATCAGCTGGTTTATATTTGCATATATATATGTTCGGATGTTTACATATGCTCGTGTATTATTTCTACAGTAGTTTACCATGTATTTCCTTTAAACAACTTTTCATCCACTTTTCGGGCATTGAAAAAAAAGCACAAGGTATGACTCCAAAAACACGAGAGACATCATGATGAAGGTGCCCAACCTTTCATCCGATGGATTAGGGGGGCCATGTGGCATGTGTGGCATTTGTGAGAAAAATGACGCTCAGGGGGGTTGTAGGTACCTACCCCTTGGTTAAGGGATTTTGTTGGTACGTCATTATGTCATTATGCATTTATGGGGAACTCTTGAAGCCAAGCAGCTGAAATCAGAAGTTTGATCGCTGATGTGACCTTCCCTCCGTCTCTTTGCATGCCAGAAACTTTTGGGCAACAAAGGCAAAAAATTTGCTGATTTTTTTTTTGACTTTTGGAACCTCCTTTTTGTTTAACCAAATTGGCTTTTGGGGGCGTAAGTTTTTGGGGTTTGGCTGAGGCTGAGGGGCCAAAATCATGATTTGAACCCCCCCCCCCCAAAAAAAAAACATGTGTTCTTAGCAAAGTGGAGATGTATAGGATTTTGCCATCTATACTTGGGGGTTGCCCATCTATACTAACAGTCAATCTTGTCACTTGTCCTGGAAAAACTGGAGTTACTTCAGATCCCCTTGCGAACCAAGAATTGACTCCGAAGAAAACTGCAGGAATATCCCTTGAAACAAATGCAAAGTATCCTTGGAGTTACTTCAGAAGTGAAATCCGAAGAAATATGGGTTGGATCTACGCCCCATACAATAACAGAGGCAAAAATAGGTTTAATAGGGATTGGGGATTTCCTACTAGAGCCTTTTTGTTTCTGGGTTTTAGGGGTGAACTGGTGAGCTTCCAGTTCCATCGCATACGTTTTCTTCGGCCAGATCTAACAGCATTACTCAATGTCTCATGCAAAAAGACGTACTAATACTAACTAGCTGGTGATTTCAGATACTTCTATATATCTTCAATTTTTAACCCCCAAACCTTGGGGGGTTCCAAGATCCAATTTCACCAATTGATTATTTTTCCAGTGGGGATGCCCGCTACAAAGAGAAAATACACCAACCGATTCCGTATGACCGATTTACCTACAGTAATCGAAAAGTAGATGGCACAGTCCCTACATATTGGTTTATAAGGACCCTTCACTAACCTACCTTTTGGTATTTGTGCCATCTATTTTGACCTTAAGGTAACGCTATGTGAAGTTTGATATTCCCCAAAAAAACTGTTGAGCCAACTCACCAAAAATTGAAGTTAAAACCCAACCTTCCAACGACATCTCAAATCTCCGGGAAAGTTTTCCCAGAGTTGGGGGTCAGGTGTTGACAGAACCCATCAGATGGCAGACAAAAGCCAAGTTGTCTCAACAGACGTCACTTGGGCTTGGCACCTTTCTGGACGCTCTTGGGGTATCGCGATGTGTTTGTGGTTCAAAAATACGCTTATTTTGTTTCAAACAGTTGATGAAAGACTGGACAAGCAATCACTTGCTTTGGGCATTCGTTCACCATTGAAGGTTTGATGAGCACCTTAGAATTTAGAAGGAAAGGAATACAAAAAACAGATTGAGTTTTGTGTTGTTTCTTTCAAAGCATCGAACTTTGGAAGAATACCAGCAATCCCTTCAATGAAAAGGATTGAACATTTAGGAAGTAGTATCCAGTATGAAACAGTATGAAGTTCAGATTTGTTACACACCAAAAACTAATCGTATGATTGTCAAACTCTACCAAACTCATTGCAGATGTCTAAGGTTTCATCATGTTCCTTTCAGATGACATGCCTTGAAACTTGGAGGCTGGCACCTCCAAACTCCAAACACCTTCAAAAACTGAGTCCTTTCCTTTGAAATAAAATGTTCGCAGCATCTTTTCCAGATGCATCTTCCGATCCAAAAGCAATCCTGTTTTACCTCTGTAGTCTATACCTGAACATTTCCTCCAGTTTTTGTTGGTTTTGGCATCCACACAGTATCCACACCACCAACGCAAAAATCAACCCCCGTTCCTCAAAATAAACATCTGTTTGCTTTATGGATATAGGGAAAAAACTCACCAACCCCCTCTGGTATGCCAAACCAACGAACCCAACCAACCTAACCCAACCAAACCATAGCAACCCAACAAATCATTGGAATCCGAGGGGTTTTTTCACCGAGGAAAAGATCCCGGAAAAGCCCTTAATAGACGGTTGATGGTTCAGAAATCCCAAACAACCAACCACTTGGGATGGTGCTAAAACCCATCGTAGTGGCGGTATAGATAAACTACCTTCACCTCAACTGGTGAGTTTCCCCACATTTCTTCCATCAATAGTCTGGCCGAAAATTTCTTGGGCGGGGATTGGCCGCTTCTTGGATTTCCCATTGAAGAAACCTGCCCGAAAAACCCACCGAGGCTAGGCTTCCTAAAGAGATGTTTAGAACCTTCGGTGCGGAAGCGCATCACTGCCGAGGTGTGTGTGGTTGGGATGCTGGTGGTTAAACACCTGGGTGGATGCTGGGGGGTGGTGGAGAAGTGACAAAAAAAATCAAGGTGGCAACAACGATGATATCGGCAACAGAAACAAACAAAACAAAGAAACATGCGAGCAAGCTAGAACTAACTAACAACATCAATCTGAATATTTGTTCTTGTTGTTCCACCCACTGGAACCGTCAAGAAACATGACTACATGCAGTTGAATGGTTCAACTTGGTTAGTTAATCCATGTTAGTCCCATCAATGACCGTCCTTCATCAGAGGATTCCATTAAGAACAGGGCTTCAAACCCAGCAGATTTGGCAGTCACGAAGGGTTTTTTAGGCCAGCCCGAATGACCGTCCAAACCGCTCGAAACGAAGGACGGCTTAAAGCATCCTTGGATCGTGACCGCCGCCGCACCCGATCCCGAAACGGGACGGGAGAAGACCGTAGAGGCTGATGAGGACCGCTGGTTCACCTGACAAAATTGTTTTTTTTACATCGTTTCACCCCCGCGGGAGTTAAGTACAGGAGAGATGAACCAACCAACCGACTTGTTTTTGGAAAATAACCCCAAATCACATGGTTTTTTTCGTTAGGGTGATGTATGGCTTTGTTCATTTTTTCGGGGGGGGGGGTGGGGGAGGAAGGGGAAGAAATTTGAAATTCAAGGCTGAAAGCTGTGCCCATCAAAAAACCCGTTGATGTCATTTCTCTGGTTTGTAGATGTTTTTTGTAGGTGAAAAATGAATATTTCACAGAGATGTTTTATGGCTGGCATGTGGGAAATCCGACGAAATTTACACCATTTCAATCATGAAAAAAAAATCCAGTTGTTTGGTAGCTTTGTGTACGTTCACAACAAGTTTGAATTAGATGAACTGTTTGAGGAGGAAGCATCAGTGATGATGATTCTTCCATAGATTTCTTCATTTCTTGATTTTTGACGTGCCACACCTGTTCCACGCGTGTTCCACGTGTCGGTTTTAATTAAACCCACCCCCACCGGAGGACCTCAACGAGTTTGTTCGTTGCTTGGATTTCGGAAGTTTAAACACCGAGTTTCAGGGGGTCGACCCACGGTTGGGAGGGGTGAAAAAATTTGACTCCCTCCCCCCCCACCTTTGTTGGTAACATCAACCATACTGTTCATGGAAGAAATCCCCAACAACCACCTGGGATGTATACAACTCGTCGTAAATAATGCAGGATTTCTGAACCATCAACAGTATCACTTTCCCCACGTTCTTTTAGGTGACAAACTTAGCCGGTGGAAGTGAAAATCTCCCAAAACCATGACCCATAGGCCCATAGGAGATGTAGGAAGTCCAATTTATCGAAGCTGAAAAAATGGAAGCCTCACAGCAAAGGTATGGAGATTATCCATCATTGAAGATGGTCGATATATGGATTTTATGGTTGAATCTTTATAATCTTAATATACTGGGGAAATCCGTGGGGATCATTTGCTAATTTATAGGTTTCCCCACTTAAGTTGTTGAAATTTATCTCAAGGTGTTTTTTTTGCAATGTTCAATTTCTCCAGAAAAACCTTGGAGAGTGTCTTGAAATGCTTGTGGAAATCTTGCGAGTGACCACCTTTGTCTAGACAAAAAGGTAGGAAGACTCCTTTGAAAATCGCCTGACCAAAGTGCAGTGATTCTGAACAACCAAGCACCCTTGGACCCCAACACCATGAAACATGGAGGTTTTAAGCCCTCCAAATATGGGTTATAACCCCTAAAGATGAAGTTTGTAGGTTCCCATGGCAGGGGCTACATAGCTGTTTTTGTGTCACATCAGGTGTGGATTTTCCTGCCCCAACTGTGCTTGCTCACCAGAGGGTATGCCGGAAAATTGTTTGAAAGTCCTAGATCAAAGAGCCATCCGAAACTCGATGTTTGATGAAGCATCTGCAAGATCTACCTATCCTCCGAAAAAATGTGTAGCAGATGTGTAGCTTTCCAATCCTCAAATCCTCAGATGGTTTGGTTGGGAATCTGGTCATCTTGGGATACTCAACTCATCCCATCTCTAAGAAAAAGCTGCCAATTTTTTATGCATTTTTATTCTCAAGAAAAAAACAACCTAACCCCCTGCAGCCACATATTGACGCAACAACCGCGCATCTCCTTCCGTCACGCTCACGTGATGAACGGTTCTTTTTTGAGGTAGCGCTCATCGCAAGGTAACATCCTCACGAAAGCAAGTGGATCAAGAGGCCGGGGAGCTTCCAATGGGCCAATTTTAAAATTGATCACCCAATCGAGGCATATTTAAGGACCACCTGGATGGAAAAAAAGATGGAAGCTGGAAGCTGACCCTGACATAAACAAAATTCTTTTGAGATGTCCCAAGAGTTTGCAGGTTAGATACTTTTTTCTATCCATCGACCCCTTTGATGGATTATGAAGTCAATAGTGGGTTTCTTCAGTAAAAGAACTCAGAAAAAGACCTAACTGCCAAATGATCGCGTCACTAGTTGAGGTAGACTTTTAATACCCCACCCAAAAAAAAAGCATGTAGCGAAGCAACAGAACCCTCCAGGGGTCTGTTGGCGGTGAAACAGTATAATTCAGCCTAAGATGCCTGGCACCCTTTCCCATCCATTTGTACACCCCTTGAGGGTCCAGGTAGGAACATCTATTGTTGAATAGGTGACAGGTGATAGGTGGTAAGTTATCGTATTAACTCTTCAATACTGTTGATGGAAGAAATCCTGCACCACCTGTAACGTATAAAACCCTGTAAACTGTAAACATAATGGGAGAAACTACCAACCTCAACTGGTGCAGGATTTCAGCCATCAACAGTATTTGTTCATCCCCTTCCAATTTGACAAAAATGATGTTTCACATGTGGTTGACAGTCACGTAAATCAAGTGCATGAACTGAACTGGGCTGTTGATTCGGAAACCAGGCAGAGAATCGCCGAACCGACTTGCTGGAAAAGATCAATAAGGATTTCGAGAAGGGCATTCGTCACTGGACACCATGGAAAATTGGTTGGGAGCAAATTCTGACAGGAGATGAAGCAAAAAAAAAAAACAGCTAGGAGCAAAAGAAAAAAAATAACCAGTGAATCTTTTGGATTCACTTTTGCTGCGGTTCAATTTATATACTGTAGGTTTTTTATGGTTTTTTGAGAATTTGATTCTCAGACATTCGAAGGTCCATATCTCGAAAAGACCATGTTTTTTTCGATTCTTAAATATCCGTATCAGCCACAAAGTGAAACGTGAAAAGTGGTGAGTCGGTGACGTTGGCCATCAATTGGTTTTGGAAATTGTAACATCAATTGCTTTTCGGGTGTGTGTGTATCATTTTTTGGGATGTGAAAACCTACAAAATGTAAGGTTATCCGGTTATCCTGGAAGCCTGGCATAAACCGAAACCCAGGATTTTTTCGCATCCAAGTTTTTGTACCAAAATTTGGAATCTCGAAGCTTCAAAGAAGCAACCAAGGCTGACCAGGCAATTGGCTGACATGGATTTTTTGGACTTGGACACAAAATCTCCATCAAGTCCATTCACTTGACTTAGAATACCAAGTTACCAAGGCTTTTGAAGTTCCTATTGGCATAATTAGGGACTGACGCTTTTTCTTTCGGTGCCCAAAATGCCATGAAACATTTCTGGGAAAATGAGAAGCCATTTCAAGATAAACCACGCTGAAATCTGGTTGTTTCACCCCAAAAAAGCCACCGCCAAGGGTTGGGCAACCGCTTGGGCGAAACGCCTCAAGAGGACTGGCCACGGTGAAGTTTTAAGGGGGTGGGGAAAGGTCTATTCCCCAACAAGGAAACGGTGATGGTGATGAGTTGGTCAAATGCAGGTTGAGTTCATTCCGCGGTTTCGGCATTTCTATAAGGACTTGGGGGCGGCCCTTGCCGCCCCCCAGTAGAGAGAGAGAGAGAGTGTATTTTTTTGGTATCTAATGTATCTAATGTTGTTTTTTTTTGGTTCTGTCCAGTTCAGAAGTTCTGGAAATGATCCGATTCAACGGTTTTTGGATTATAATTTGTTTTCACCCCCAAACTGGTGGGGTTGGGAAATGATCCAATTGTTGACCTGATATTTTTCTAGTTGGGGTTGAAACTCAAGAACGATCCTGATGGTGACTGAGGAGACGCAGCATCCTCAAAAGGTCTTTTGAAATCATTCCGAAGATATCCCGTAAATGAATTTGAATCTCATCCATACAACTCATCCTTGGGAGTGTATGTAATGTGTCATCCATGTTATGTCGTTGATGTAACCAACAAAACATCGGAGTTGCACTCTCCCTGAAACCAACATAGGCCCATGAAAATTGATGGTTGGAAGACGGTCCTTTCCTTTTGGGACTATTGATGGCTGAAATCCTGCACCACCTGGGATGTATAAAACCCGGTTGAAAAATGGAATATTTACCATATCAACTGGTGAATCTTCGGATTTCAGCCATCAACGGTTGGATGGCCTATTTTCAGGGTCAAACGCTTACCCTCTGGTAAACTAACAATAGCCATGGAAAATCCCAAATGTTCAATAGGAAATACATCGACTCCATCCGGGTCCATAATTTTCCAGCCAGGCTATGTTAGTTTTTTCCGGAGGGTAAGTTTTTTTTTTCGTGTGGACGACAAAACCCTCCAGGACTTCATGTCCAAACCCGAGTTCGTCCGCCGCGACAACCGCCTCACCACGGCACCATCGCAAGCAGCTCCTTGGTGTACCGTTTTTCCAGTCGCAGGTTGGGATCTACAGTAACTCCCCAACGGCTTGTGAGAGTAGCAGGTTGGAAGGTTTATAGGGAATCCCCTACTAAAAAAATACTACATTCCCCGAAAACTAACATGGATAATTACCCAAAATGATGGTTTTGGAAAAGGTGACTCCTTTCGAATATGGCCATGTTTGGTATCTATATGGTTAAATTTCTGGGGTGTGATTGAATAAATTCTCAAGACATAATGATCCTGCTGCTGACTGTTACTAAGTGGAGGGTGAACCCAATGACGATATTATACTCTCGGTGATTGAAGCAAGATTTGTCATGTTCCAATTTTGTGACACCAAATCTGGGAGAAGATTTACATGATCTAAACAATTGATGATGTGTTACATGTCTTTGAAAAAAAGGGGGGGATCAGTTGAAACCACCAAAGAGGTGGAAAAACTCAACCCATCCAAAAAGAAATGGGCTGAGAGCCTTCGGTTACGAGTTTAAAATGTGTGTGTTTTTTTTTGGGGGGGGGTGGTCTGAAGATGATGGTCATAGGTTTTGAACCCCAAATGTTTCAGGTGAAAAAAGGATTAACAGCCGTGGGGGTGGGTACAATTCACTCCCAATTTCCAACGAAGTTACAAGCAACTTGCCAGGATTTATTGCAGTTATAGTTACAGTTTATAACCCAACGTTACCATTAACCTAACTAATCAACATGGAGGCCACCAAGTAGAGAATGTAGGTTGATTTTTTCCTGAGAAAAGATAACATCAGCTTTTCATAGCTTTTCATAGATCTTCCGAAATTTGGATTAGATTATTACCCTTTGGCAAACTAACATAGGAAATGGAATATCCCCATGTTCTTTCATAGGAAATACATCAAAAAAAGGGTCAATGTTCCATTGCTATGTTAGTTTACCGGAGTGTAAATTGGACTTGGGTTTAGTATTGTTCGTGCAGCACTTGACACCCATTTTTTTCTGCAAATATCAGCCCAAAGGATGGATGATTTTTCAACCCCTTTGCCCATGATGCTTTCCTCATTGCAAAATCGAAGGTGACTTTACTCGATTTTGTTTAAGGTACATACGATCATGAGCCAATCAATTCTCCAACAATCAAACCATGAGTCAATCATCACGAAAAATTGCCGTCCTCAGAAGAAGCAGAGCAATGAAGGTCACTCGCGGGATGTGACACACCCTTCCCAGTAACCCCCTTCTGCAAAAAAAAAACATGGTCATCACTGGTGGCCACTGGCATTCTGGAGGTTTTAGCATTGCAAGACATTTCATCACAGGTCTCCCTGACCTAACCTGCTTGGAAACTCCGCGTTTTGGAGCTGTGGGTAACTCAAATCCCTTCATAACAGGGAGCTACTACCTTACTACCCCCCAGGTTTCGATCCGCACATCTTAAACAAAGTTTTTGGATGTTTTTTGGCCTCTTTCACCTTGTGGGAAAACTTCTCCCTTTACATTGTTGTGTTGTTGGCATCCACGGGATGATGATGATGATGATGATGATGATGATGATGATGATGATGATGATGACATTAGATCCAAATTATCATAGTTTATCCATGAATTAGAAACATCAACATGCACCACATGTTGATGTTTCCCCATTTTCCTGCTGGTCACTCCACCATACTTGCGATCCTCCCAAGGTTGGTTCGGGACCAGCACCATCGACTCCAGCTGCCAAGCCTGCTGCGGGAACACCTGAAAGGACGTCCGAGATGATGGTAACCATCATCCCAGGCCTTGGATACCGTGGTTTAGTAACCATTGTTAAGTAAGTATCCTAAGGATCAGCTTGTGGTTCTTCCCCTTCCAAATGGCCGTTTTATTATGGCTTATACAGGGAGGTTACTACCGTAAACACTTACCTAAGTGGGATGATTCTCCAAGTGCAGGCCTTGATTTTTTTCACAAATCTTTGGAGTCGACCCTGAACAGCCCGAACAGCCCATTGAAATTTGATTAATGGGTTTTCAATGTGTAATTCACTAAAGTTACTAGGTGGTGGAAGAAATCCTGCACCACCTGGGATGTACAAAACCATGTTAATAATGGGATATTTACCATATCAACTGGTGCAGGATTCTGTCCATCAAGAGTATCACTGACAATTGCTATATGTAATTCACTAAAAGGTTGAACCTGTAGAAGGGGGGACCTAGGTTTAAACTGCTCATAACTGTTTTTTTTGCATCTTTTGGCAAAAATCCCTCCACCCACAACTCAGATTTTTGTGAGTTTACTCAATACAATGGCTGGATTTTTGGACCAAAACAACACATTTTTTTATAATTATCATTGATCATGTAGAAGATGTATAAAATGAACTGCAATGTTGGCTATTTGAACCCGGGGTTTATTTGGTTCATTTTTTTTAAGCTCCCAAGGCTTGATTCTTTGCAAAGGGTTTCGACTCATTTGTTCAAATCACCAATGTGTTGACTTCCTAAAACGTTTTACAACAAAAAACAGACAAGCCAGGCCTTTTTTTCGGGGGTTTTGTTGTGATGAAGCATCTGATGTAGCGCCCGTTTTTTCTTTCAAAAAAAACAACAGCAATGGACGTTGACATCCTTGGTGTAAAGAACCAACTGGATGTTTCAATGGGGAGTGTGACGCCCCCTGCAGGAAAGGCAAAGCAGAAGACAAGACGGTTGTCATTGAGGAGTGGATTGATTTTTGGGAGTGGAGGTCACCACGTGCCCGCGCTGGCGTATAGTTCTACCATTGCATAAGATTTTTGGATTGAACATGGAAGCATGCAAAAATTACTGACAGAAAATTGTGGAGGACGCAAATCATCGTGATGAGATGCCAGATGAGCTACAGTAAATGATATTTATAATTTTGTATATATGTATAATATGAGCCCACTGCCCACCAGTGAATGTGAATAATCACTGCTTTTGAATATTTTCGGACCGACTTGTTTGCCCTTTGGCCTCCAATCGCAGCGGGTTGGATCCAGAATTTTGTCCAATAGGTTGACCGTCGCGAAGGATTGAAAACATGATGAGTCAAAAAAGTTGTCCAAAGCCCGAAAGGCTGGTACAACTCGCCAACTGACACCTAGAAAACAGCTCAATGTGTTTTGGACTCACGTTTGGTGCAACCAGTGGTTTTTTTCTACCAAAAAGTCGTTTTTCCACGTTTTTTCAGGAGAAGAAGCCCGCTGCTGAAGAAGCGGCCCCAGCACATCGACGGAAGAAAGCCCATGCGCAGACTGTAAGGGGATCCTAGCTGAGGGAGATCGAACCTCAGACGGGGGGAGACATGATGTTGAAGTACAAAGGTTGTTGCAACCTTTTCATGATCAAGGTGGTGAAGTATGTTTTTTCTTCAGAAATTCGGTTCGCAAGTGCTGGGTAGACTACCATGATCAAGGTTTATATGACTGCATTGGCATTCAATTCTCCAATTGGATTGAGTTTACAAGGTTGTATTTCCGCGTTGGCGCGACTACTGAACTTTCAAGAAAGCTTAAGTGAATTCGGGGCCGTGGAAGATGACGTGGGTTGCACTTTCAATGGTATTTTTTGTATTTGTTTCTTGGGGAGGAGGTGGAAGGTTGCATCGATGGAAACCCATAAATCATCTACTGTACTATTTGTATTACTAACTGTGGATTTACAGTGCCACCTGACTTCACCAGATGGTGGTCTAGGGATTAGATAGTCCTCCATAAAAAGTCCAACCCAAAAACATTCAGACAGGTATGAATGAACCTGCGTTCAGTTGAGTTTCATCCTCATCATCATCATCATCATCATCATCATCATCATCATCATCATCATGCTCATCATCATCATCATCATCATCATCAATATCATCATCAGCAATTCTATTTTGAGTTTCAATGATGATCATCACCATGATTTCAATAGTTTTTTGGTGTCTTTTTTGCGATCCTGAGGCACGTTTGATGTACCTGGGTGATCTGCAAGAGAAAGATGAAGATGATTTGAGGCGCTTAAACAACCGGATGATTCGAAAAGAAGGGCACGTTTACACTCCCCAAAACTAACAGACATAGCACCTGGCCCAGCCCCACAAGGCAAACTCATCTTCCAAACTAACCCTTGTGTTTTAGGTGCAAGCTGTTACTTCCAGAAAAAGTAAGCCCTTCCAAAGGAAGAGCCCTAAAAATTCACTCCCAAAAGGAAATGGAGCTTTGAAAGCTTGGGGTTTTCGTGGTGGTGGCAAAATGTTGGGGGTGACCCGGAGTAACTGTTGAGACACAGCCGAAAACATCCTTTTTTCGGTGGGTGAATCATCCTCTTCCGGGCAAGTTTCAGGTTGCCTAGATCAATGATGGTTGATGGTTGAGCATATAATTCTCGGCACCCCAAGAAATCATATGATTTCAGGGACTTCTGGAATAAACTCTCAACCAACCTCAACCAGAAACTAAAAAGTTGAGTGATCAGAAACTGTTGATGGAAGAAATCCTGCACCACCTGGGACGTATACTGTATAAAATCCTGTAAATAATGGGGATCAACAGGTGCAGGATTTTTGCCATCAACAGTAGAAACAGTGATAGATTGATGGTCAAGTTTGGGTGATTGAGCCTCTCCTAACCGCCTCAATGACCCCCTGCTTTTGGAAAAGCTCAGTGGCTACTTGTGTGATTTTGATTTTGGGGATAGCAGCTTTTGTGGCTCCAAAAGCTGTTTTTTTCGAGCGATAAAAAAGGTTGCTTTCCTTCAATTGACTAGGTGACTACGTCAGGTTGTGACAGTGACATCAATGTACCTCAGTAGGTGGTTACAGTTGGTTGGTGTCAGCCTATTCAGTTCTTCGCTACTATTTGTAGGTGACACTACTTCTTCCACCCACTATTCCAGAAGAGATGCCGTCAGAAAAACGGTTGGAAAAGATCATACTTTTTTCAAGTTGGACACCAAACGGTTGGTACTGGCATTATCAAAAAATACAAGGATCGAAAAGTTGCCCCAGCCGCTAACGGCAGAAGGTTCAGCTTTGGATTTTGAAGCCTGCCCCGGAAAGAAGTGATTTTCGTGTTACTTATATACTATTGCTAGGGCACTGGAGATAGACTGAGAAATCTACCCAAGTTATCCCAAGTGTTGCAGGTGTACACAACCTGCAGATGGTGTGTGGTTTGCAATATGAAGTGTTCCCCGCAACCCCCTCACGTCCCCAGCTTCAAGTAGGTTCTCAAAAGTGAAACATGCGTGTAACTTGCTAAATATGACATCCCACCTGGTATGTGTGGTTTTGACGTTTTGGATGCATCATCAGTAGTGCATCTTAAAAGGATATGGATCTTCCTACCATCATTCTTTAGGGTCTATGTTAAACTTCAGGGGAGTATTCAGATAAAAAAAGGCCCAGATACGTTAGAGTCAACTCTTGGATGGCACAGCAGTCCCAAATTCCAAGAACTCCATTTAAACCAACCACTACACAGGAACCTTGCCATATTGATTTTTCACTTCTTGCGCACATGCGTATATATATTTATATACCCATAGACCACCACGCATGGGATCACCGAAAAACTTTGCGCAGTGGAGTAATTGTCATATTTCCCGGAGTAGTATGTCATACGAAGGAATGAACATAGAACAAAAAGCTGTGAATAGAAAAGTCATGCAAGGAACTGAGTTTTTTTTTTGTGAGGGAATCCTCACTGTAAAAAACAAAAGGATCGCAAGAGGGGGCAGTATGCAGACTTTTTGTTGCCTGATTTTTGGATCATCCAATGGTAGGCAAGGTCAAGCTCCAGTGATGTTCAGACTTTTCCTGTCTTCTTCTGCTGCAGGAAGATGTGGAATGAATGGAAGACAAAGGAGAAGGCCTTTCTTCAACGAAAATGTTGGGTTGAAATTTGGGTTTTTGCACCCGAAATCTCATGTAACTCCACCCTGATTTGTGGGGAGCTCCATGGATGTGTTGTTCTCAATTTGCATTTGCTATTAATGGAAGCCGTGGAAGATGTTTGAAAGTCAATCATCATGGTGCCAAACCCAGGGTTTGTTTCCCGTTGCCAGTGGTTTTTGAACATTCATGAACTACCCTCCAGGGAATTAACATATCCTACCTGGGGAAAAGGAAATTCATCTTCAAAAGTGCCTTTCTATGGGATATGTTAGTTCCCAGGAGGGTA
>DF245717.1:0-11129 GCA_000507305.1 Breviolum minutum Mf 1.05b.01 | reverse complement strand
GATTTTGGAGTTTTGATCTTGGGGGTTTGGATCTTGGAGTTTTGATTTTGGAGTTTTGATTTTGGGGGTTTGGATCTTGGAGTTTTGATTTTGGGGGTTTGGATCTTGGAGTTTTGATTTTGGATTTTGGAGTTTTGATTTTGGAGTTTTGATTTTGGGGGGTTGGATGTTGGAGTTTTAATTTTGGGGGTTTGGATCTTGGAATTTTGATTTTACATTCTGGCTCTTGGATTTTGAGGGTTTGTATCTTGGAGTTTTGACCATGTGTACCCATTTGATGTTTCAAAACAGGAGGTTTGGAGAACAACTGCAGACCCCTCGTACTCAACCCCCAGGGCGGGGTTTAACCTGGTCATGTAGAGCAACAAGAAACTTTGAAAAAACTGACCTCAGACCCCTCCATTTTGGGTCTATACTTGAGTTCCCAGGGTCCATGGGAAGTAGTTGAGAGTATAGGCATGATAGAGTCAGGCAGTTTTCTGTTTCTAGAAGTCCACGATTGACACCCATTGACAAGCTACCGGGTACCGCTGCGAGGTGCAAGCCGAGCGAGTGATGCTTTTGCAGCGTTTGCAGCTGCTCCACGGCAAGTGCCCAAACTTTGAGGAAAAGGCAGGGGCCAAGTGCAGGGTCACACTTCAGAACTGTTGAGCAGTGAGTGTGGATGTCACATCTTGATCAAACACAGTGCAAGAGCACAATTTCAAAATGGACATGGATCAAAACTAGTAGATTTGTGTTTTATGTGTACGTATATATAGTTTGTGTGTGTATTATTTTAGATGTTATTTGCAGGCTTGGGTTGAATCAAAAGAAGAGGAAGGTGATATCAAGCATTGATATGAGGACCTCGCAAAATTCATGTCAAGATTCATGTCCTCAAAAATTCAAACGCAAGACGCTCCAGGTCAACAACCTCGGGATCGGAGGACAGCCACGGGCAACGGGATACAATTTCAGTCTGCATGAAATATTTGACCAATGACCGGGGTGATCAATGATATCATGAGATGACTGGATCGCTCCTGTGTATATTTATATATATATATATTTATGGACAGTGACATGTATACTGAAAATTGCACGTGGTTGAAACATGAGGATGCTTCGTGATTTTCAGTGTTCTATGACACACCAAGTTTGCGATCTTCAAAACCAGAGTTCTGATCAGTTGCTGACACATACCCAACCACAGGAGTTCTTGCATCCCTTGATGTGAACATGCCGGCAGAAGGGCAGCGCTTTCGTCAGAGTTTGGCGTGGAGAATGGTTTTTTAAGACTGAAGCTTTCAAGTGGCGAATGCTGCAAGTTTTTTAAGACACTAGTTGGTGATGCGTCGAAACCAGGGTAAAGCATGCTAAAGCTATGGATCCCTTTTGTCAGTTTTTGATTGAAGTTGGTCCCTGCTATAATCTGCTTAGTTCAGCCAGCTAATCAGCCGTAGCACCAGGGATGGATGCCATTTCGATTTCATGATGAGTGCCCAGCAGCGCACTGACTCTGCGTGCAAGGCGTGGGGCCAGGGTATGCAGACAAGCACTGTGATGCACTGTGGACATTGGGGTTCATATTCATATTCAAGCGTCATTTTGCTCAAATTGCAGCAAAACTGCAAAACAGTGATAGCAAGACTGAGCAAATTGTATGCAAAAAAATCCTCAATTGAAGTTATTTTGTGGCTGTGATGCTCGGCAAATTTGGCAGCTCCCAAGCCCCCAAAGGTTGACATGACAAGCAATCGTTGAAAGAAATATCACCAATGATTTATTATTAGTAATGATAGTAAGAACAATAGTTGTAGGAACAATAGTGATGATGATGTTGATGATGATGATGATGATGATAATGATAAGATATATCAATAGACAGAGACATATTTGCCACGATTAGATGTAATGGAGCCCAGCAGGAGTCAGTTTTGCGGTGGCGTGGTTGGCATTTGCACGATGTTATATGCAATTTATTTTACAACTTAACAGTTCCCTGAATGTCAGCCACCATCAACAAAGAAATATGAAATGGTGGTTCGGTAAACCAATATCTAAGAAATGGTGGTTGGACTGGATTTTATTTGGCAGAAACCGTGGAAACGATACTGTCAAATGTAGAGTCTTCCTTCCAGCTGGTGCTGGAATCCCATGACAGATCTATCTTGAACTTCATGACAGCTGGTAGCTAACATGCAGGCCTTCACAGATGCTCAACGTGCGTAGGGGACCCAGAGAAGTGCAAAACAAAAACTCAGCTGTTAGGGGCGGCAGGAAAAGGAATCATGGGCATTTTGCGGATACAAAAGTTAAGGGTAAACAGTTCTCATTCAAACATGATTTGGTCGTGCCAATTGATTCTGAGTACCATGGCAAACAGCTGAGGGTTTGTCAAGCTCAGCAAGAGCTGTTGAATGTCCCAGCCCCAGAGAATGGCTCATTGGGCCGCTCATACAAGATGAGCAAGATGAGTTTTTCATTTGTGCGATTTCTCCTCATTATCATGTTTTGGCAGGACTCGTCATACGCGGATGGTGGCACTAGAACAACTAATTTCTCAGCCCGCATGCAGCGTATGTCAGAGAAGCATGATTCCATTTCAATTTGCCACCATTGGATGCAAGCAGCAGCAAGGAGGTTAAATAGGCCAAGAGTAATGGAGACAAGACCTGTCACCGAGTGTTTTGAGTGTTTTATGATTGGTGCATCCACCTCCTAGGCCTTGTCACGGGAGATCGAGCAAATCAAACAAGTCACCGTTTTTGTGGAGATGACCTCACCGCCATCAGCGCCACCACAGCCACCCCCCCCGCCACCCACCCAACTTCCACCGCAACCACCTGCCCAGCAACCACCTGTTGAGCCACCCGCCCGACTCCAACCACAACTTCAACCCTTCCTTCTCCCTCTCCCTGGGTCAGTTTGCCCGCCACCGCCTTGGTGTGCAAAGGCAGACGCCCTTCCCAACCCACCTCCCCTTGGCACCACCCCCACCCACATCCCCAACTTTGGCGAAGTCCTTGACCAAGGGGCCTGCGGCCGCGTGTGGCGGGGGACCTTCCTCGGAAGGCAAGCCGCCATTAAACAGGCAAGGTGTTTGAGTTTTGTGCAGCAACACGTTTTGAGATTCTATGTTGTCTTCGTTGGATGATTTGATGTTTCGAACCTGCTTGGATGTTGATATAACATCTCTTTTGCAGCTTCCCACGCATGTAAGTGTTGAGCGGTGAAACTAGAATGCACTTCGTTTGCTGCGTTGGCCTTATATCCTTTACAGCTTCCTCCAAAAAACTCCTGGGATCACTGTATATCAATTTTTTGACTGAAGCCCTTGCATCTATTCCTAGCTTCTTGTTTGCATTTGTTTCACATCACCATTGGTTTGCTTGACGTACATCAGCATAAAGTGACAGGGTCATTTTGTCAACTTTTATGTAAGTTTAAATATATCCAGTACATCAACATAATATATTGCTTTCCATAATAGTTTCAAGTGGTTTTCATGATTTTATGTAAAAAATGAATCTCGTACAATGGTCGCTTTGACAGTTTTTTTGAACCTTGCACAACACCACTGTGCTGGATTTCTGGATTGCACTGTGCTGATTTACGGTACCACTGTTCCACCTGATCTGGACTGTACGCACTTACGATCGTAACGCGTTGTAAGTTTTTTGAGGTACAAATAAAGGAAACGAAAGCAAAAAAGAAAACCTTACAACTCTTTACGATGATATGCAGGTACAATGCGATGGTACGATGGTACAGTACGAGTGTACGGTACGATGGTACAATGTTACAATCGGCTAGTATGATATTTGTTTCAATGGTACGTTAGTACACTATGATGGATCTATTGTAATTGATGCATTGGTGATGTATAAATGAAAAGTATAGTTGTTTGTTTTGTAAACTATAACTATATATTAGTGATATCGTGGATTATTCATTTTTTATATGTCAACTCTTTTGTTGACTACGAGTTACAGAAAACAATTCCTGGTTACAATCAACCACACGAACCATTCGTGTTGATTCATCTCAGGCTCAGAGGACACAAACAAGATATACAATCAAACTAGCAAACAATACTACGAAATATCAGGTTCCATTGCAATAGATAGATTAGAGGTGTGAGATGTGTTGGCATAGGCATAGTGCATGCGTTTACCCTCGCAGCACTAATCACACCATGAACCATCATTGCATTACATTTATGAAAAAAATCACAAGTAAGACAGTCCCTTTTTGAAAATCTCAAAAATAGACAAAAGTTGATGCCAAGGTCCAATCAAAACTTGAAAAAAAGTCGCCAAAAAGTCAAAAGGTCAAACCAAAAGTCCAAGGGTCCAATCAAAAGTCCAAAGGACCATCCAAAGGCCCAACCAAAAGTCCAAGGGTCCAATAAAAAGCGAACGCGAATTTCAACGGGAAAGTTGAGTAACAAGTGGCGTTTCCACGACAAAAGTCGAAAAAAAGCCGAGAAAAAGTTGAAAAAACTATTGCTCGACTTTTTCCCGACTTTTTTTCGACTTTTCATCCACATTTTTTCGACTGTTCCTCGACTTTTTTTCGACTTTTCTTGCGAAAAAGTCGAAACCAAACATCGCCTCGACACACGGAACTTTGCATCAACTTTTTCCCGACTTTTTTTTCGACTTTTCATCGACATTTTTTCGACATTTCCTCGATTTTTTTCGACTTTCGTAGGCCTTCAAAGAGGCAATAATTTTTGCCCGAGGTTTATTCCTGCTCGTTTATGTACAAATTAGCCCGCTTCTTGAAAAAACGCTCGAGATTGCACGAGATTGCACGAGCTTGCCACTTTCCTCGACATAACATAGCGATTGTCATACCTAGAATGGCCATACTTATCGATACTTACATTCCCAAAGCAGGAAGGGATCGAAAGGGGACACCAGCTGGACGATGAGCTTGAACTATCAAACTTTCAAGGTTTTACAGAATCATACTGTAAAGATTTGGCCGTGGGAACAAGAAAAATCCAAGATTTCCAGTTTGCGCCCGTTTGATGGTTTTTGTGCTCGTTTGACGGGTTTTTGCGCCTGTTTTGAGCACGAATTGTGTACGATTTTGTTGCAAAATGCACCTCTCCAGGATGAACTGTGCTATGATCACAACCAAATGCATGAAATACTGAGATTCAGAGCGGGTTGTCTCATTCTCCTTTTTTCTAGACCCCCCCACCGACCCATCCAAGAAGCCCAACCTGATCCAAATTGCAGTTTGCCGCTCGATACATTTCAACTACATCCAAAAACAAATTCACCATTTCTGCCCGAATTTGCACGATTATGCACAAAAGGGGTAAGAGTGCTCGAGAAGGGTCGAATAAGGACAATGAGCAATTGAGCAAAAATTTATATAACAATTGAAGGTTCAGGTTTCTTGCGAAAAAGTCGAAGCCAAATATCGACTCGACAGTTGAACTTCGCGTTGACTTTTCTCCCGCTTTGGTTGGACCTTTGGATGGTCCCTTGGACTTTTGATTGAACCCTTGGACATCTTAAGGGACCTTTGGACCAACTTTTAACCGACTTTTAAATGAGTTTTAAGGGCGACCGTCTTACTTGTATTTTTTTCATAAACATTACATATAGTGTCATCACAGCACATCGTCGCACCATGCCGTCTTAATCATGAGATATCATGAGATATCATTGCATAATCGCACCTTATCATCGTACTGTGCCTGTCTCAAGCATGAAGTGTCATTGCAGGTTGTGGGAAAGGATCCCAAGCTGCACGTTTGTGCAGCGAGGGAGGCATTCATCCTGCAAAAGCTTCGCCACCCACATGTGGTGGAGCTCTACGGTGCATGGAAGAGGGACGAGGTCACAACTCTGGTGCTGGAGTTTGCCGGCACCATTTTGAGCAGGACCCAACCCCCCCCTCCTGCTCAGACTGTGCATTGTTTTGGTTGAGTAGCCTTTTTTTTTGGAGTTTCTTTTTGAGGAAGCAGGCCTAGGGACCTTCTGCATTGATTGCAGTGCATTGGCTCCAATCTGCACTCCTCATTGCATAGTTGGGTTGAAGGGAAATATCACCAGGCAGGCCTAGGGACCCTCTGCATTGGTTGCAGTGCATTGGCTCCAATCTGCAAACCCCACGGTATACTTGGATTTTGGATGAGTTTCTATCACTACGCTTGTGTTGACTTCAGTTGTACAGGTTTTGTTAGTGACACCGAAGGTATTGGTGCAGATGGCTTCGGCCTTGCAGTGCATACATCGGGCGGGCTGGGTACATCGCGACGTGAAACCTGCGAACATTGCAGTGGAAGGTTCACGTCTGAAGGCGGTGGGTACTTAAAGGGTTTGCATTTGCATGCATTTGCTGTTTTTTTTGCTGAGTCGTCGTCGTTTATTGGTGCTTCTTCTTGTTGTTCTTGTTGTTATTGTTGTTGTTGTTGTTGATGGTGGTGGTGGTGTTGGTGGTGGTGTTGTTGTTGGTTTTGTTGGTGATTGTTGTGTTTTTGGTTGTTGTTGTTGTTGTTGTTGATGGTGGTGGTGGTNTGTTGTTGTTGGTTGTTGGTTGTGGTTGTTGTGGTTGTTGCTGTTGGTTGTTGGTTGTTTGTTGTTTGTTGTTGTTGTTGTCGTTGTGGTGGTGGTGGTGGTTGTTGTTGTTGTTGTTGTTGTTGGTTGTTTGTTGTTTGTTGTTTTTTGTTTTTTCTTGCTGTTGCTGTTGTGCAAGGGAAGTGCTAAGATACACATGCACTGACTTATGCTTTTACATCACCGTGCATTCCATGGCACTGTCAAGCGCTTGGACTGCTTGGCCCAAGACTGGTTGTACTTGTAGAAAGATCTACTGTAGGATCTTTTGAGTTTGTTTTTTCCATGTTTGTTCGCTTGTTTGCTTGTTTGTTTGCTTGTTTTGTGGTTTTGGTTTGGTGGTTGTGGTTTGGTCGTTTTGTGGTTTGGGTTGGGGTTGTTTTTGTTCTTGGTTGGTGTTGTTGGTCGTTGTGGTGGTTGGTGTTGGTGGTGTTGGTGGTGTTGGTGTTGTTGCTGTTGTCGTCGTTGTCGTCGTCGTCGTCGTCGTTGTCGTCATCGTCGTCGTTGTTGTTGTTGTTGTTGGTGGTGGTGGTGGTTGGTTGTAGGTTGTTTGTTGTGGTTGTTGTTGTTGTTGCCGTTGTTGTTGTTGTTGTTGTTGTTGTGGTTGTGGTTGTGGTTGTGGTTGTGGTTGTTGTTGTTGTTGTTGTTGTTGTTGTTGTCGTTGTTGTTGTCGTCGTCGTCGTCATTGTTGTTGGTGATTGTTGTGTTTTTTGGTTGTTGGTTGTTGTTGGTGTTGTGGTTGTTGTGGTTATTGCTGTGTTTGTAATGTACGGTATGTATCTTTGCATGCATATATGTATGTATGTATGTTTGTATGTGGGTAGGTAGGTAGAACGGAAACCGGAGAACCTTTCTGGACAGTACAGACAAGCTGCCTGCAGTGAAATTCGCAAACTCGGCAGTTGTTGGACTTTGGAGATGCGGCCCCCGATATTGGTTTGCACGAGTATAAGGGCACGACCGGCTATCGTTCCCCGGACACTTGGTGGGGACGGCGCGGTTCTGAAAGTAGAACGGGCTGGATTGCTGGAAGATGGTTCGTACAAATTCCACATAATCCTTGTTGTGTTTTCACGAGGTCTCGCAGAAGTCTTCCGCACAAGTGGCAACGGGAAAGTGATTTTGAGGGCGATGTTTTTTTCTGTTTAGAGAGAGAAAGAGAGGGAGAGAGTGAGTGAGAGAGAGAGAGGGAAAGAAGAAAAAAACAGAGACAAATTGTTTTTGGGTTCCCATCCATCTTTTACGCCCCTGTCTCAATTTTGCTGGAAGTACAAACCAGAGCGCCTCTCTATGCACGTGTTTATGTACTTTGTGGGATCTTTACGTGTACCAATGTGTTTTGTTGTTGTTGCCCACGAAGCCAGTGCCATGCCATTTGGGTGTTTCATTTGGATTTGGGCAGGGTTTTTAAATGTTTTTGTTTGAAACCTGTCACTTTTGCACTTGAACATGGAGTACTCATGTGTAAAATATATGTCGATCGCCCCCCTATTTAGTACACATTGAGTCCTTTTCACGTATTAGATTTGTGTCTTTCTAGTTCCTGAATACGTTTCGGTCCGGGGTTTCATTTGGATTCAGTACTGATATTTATTACTAGTCCCTTAATATATGTCAGTCCCTGGATATCATTTGCATTTAGGGGTTCCATTTTGTGATGATGATGATGATGATGATGATGATCAATAGTGATAGTAAGAATGATCGTGATGATGATCCTGATCCTGATCCTGATCCTGATCCTGATCATGATGATGATGATGATGATGATGATGCTGTTGTTTCATGCAAAACTATTCCATACCATGTCACTTTTCATGCTAGGATTTTCGAATGCAATGATTTTACATGCCATGTATCTGTGATGACAATGCTTGTTCATTCTTGTTCATGCATTTTTGTTGATGCCATGGCTTATTTTGAACCACCTGCTTCAACTGCCAAGTTTTTCATGTCATGGTCTTTGCCTTGCAGTAATGATAATGTGTGTTTCTTAATTTTTTTCATGCCTTCTTTACATGACTTGTCTTTTGTTTCAAAAAACGCTCGGAGTTTGTCCATCTTTTTTGGGGGGAAAGGCTATGTGAAACATGTTTTCATCCTACAGCCACTGGGAGTGGCAATAGGATGGGGGATATTTGATGATGCAATTTCATCCCCAAAAAATTCAACAAATCCACGGCCACCCCAATTATTCAATTTTACGGTCACATCATTCCTCAGTTACGGTCACCCAACTTTTCAACTCTACAGTTACCCAAAAACCATTTCGACGGATGCTCATGTCTTTAAGCGTACGAACCATTTCTCCAAAGTTCCGATTGCCCAGGTTTTGCAAGTCTACTTTCTGTATCATTTTTTTCAAATCATTGCTTCGGGGCCCTGCAAACACATTCCTTGGGTATCGGATGTTGATTCAAAGGATTCTACCCACCTGTTTTTCATTGATTTGTTATTTTTGTGAAACATCTTTCTTGTCTTGGGAACTTGGAACATGCATGGTAAGACACGTTGAGACATTCATGTGCCGGCCAAAAGGCCTTGAGCTGTTTGGCTCACGAGACGTCGAAAAGGTGTGCGAGTGTTCCTTTCTCTTTGCAGATTGCGGAACCTCCGCCATTTCACAGTGGTAGCGGAGCGGTTTTACGATTGAGTGCCTGTGGCTTGGTGCGGCCCTACGTAGCACCACAAAGTTTGACCTGGTGACTTGCTCTACTTCCCCTCCTACCTGGACGAGACCTGCTGAGCTTTCCCTTGCACTTCACGGCGGACTACCTCTACGAGAACTTCCTGGACTTTGAGGACAAGATCCCCCCCGGACTTTGACGACTACCTGGTGGTGCCGAAGGTCTACTACAAGCAGTGATGGCGGATGACACCAACAAGGACCGGTCATACGCCGGTGGGTTCACGGAGAGTGGCTTTGATGCTTCCATTCCGGTCTGGGATGGAAAGGCAGATTCCCTTCGAGAATTTCGCCGGATGACTACATGGTGGCTGCATTCCATCAACCTGGAGCGGACCAAGGAGTTCAACCTGGCGGCTCGCTTCGCGATGAAGCAGAAGGGTGCAGCTAAGCTCCGAGCCTTGGAGTTCACACCAGAGGAGTTGGCCTACATCCCGGCGGAGACGGCTCCGGACCCCGACACGGACGAGACCTTGGTGATCACCCCCGCGAAATACGATGCTGGCATCCAGAAGATCTTGGACGCTTGGGATCAAATGGTTGGCAGATCCCTCAACGACAAGAAGGGCGAGCTCAGGGAGAAGTTCTACCTCCATACCTGGAGGAATCCTCAGGAGGCGGTGATGACTTTTGCTCTACGGTACCGGAACCTCATGAGCGAGATGAAGCAGGAGGGCATCACTATCGACGATGCGGAGGCGGCCTGGTTCTATAAGCAGAAGCTGGGTCTGAGTGAACTTCAGAAGCAGATGATGGAGACCACCCTGTTCCTTTTGCCTGGTGTGGAGAGACTTGGTTTCAGTTGTCCGCAGAGCAGATCAAGAAGATGTACCCGAGGGTTGGTGTGGAAGAGGAGTTTCCTCCGGAGTTGGTCCGACTCCTGAGAGAAGACTTTTACAATCCGGATCCTCAGCTACATGGTCGCTATCAGGTGACAGACGATGGAGATGAAGTCTACCTGATGCCGGAGGCGAGCTTTGCAGCACAGCCGGTACCCCGGAACAAGGAGGTACACGTGTCGGTCTATCTTTGCGATGATGAAGGCTGTTCGAGGGTGTGGAAGAGGATTCAATGGAGCAGGCTTCCCCTACACTTCATGCATTCGAAGGCCTTGGCGCAGACCTATGACTACTACATGGTGTACTACCACAACAGCGACTATGAGCACTACCTGGAGTTGAAGACCACTGGAAGGTGGGAGAATGTGCCCCGGAAGAAGAGAGCAGCCTTGGTGGGCGAGATCTTCACCGACACGGAACCGATTGCCGTGGCCGCAGCTTGGAGGGGCCACACGATCATGCCTTCAGTCACCTTGAAGATGGGCTATGACCTCTACAAGGAGACGGACAGAGAGAGATGTGACCTTGAAGTGACCAGACGGAAGCCTTTCCTCTTGGTTCTTGCATTCCCCTGCAGGGTATGGTCACCACTACAGCACCTGTCGTTGGCATCGGCACCTACGGCGGCGATCAGACTTCGTCGGCAGTTGAAGCAGCAGAACGCCAAGAGGAAGGAGAGAAGGCTTGTGCGGTACGCTGTGAAGAAGGTCAAGAAGCAGGTCCAAGAAGGACGACATTTCCTGATGGAAAATCCCGCTGGAAGCCGAGCTTGGAATGAGGTCGAAGAGCTGAAGAGATTGCGTGAGGATGCGAGGTTCTACCTGGCGGAGATCGACATGTGTCAGTTTGGTCTACGAGGCCCAGGAGGAGGACTACACCGCAAGCGCACATGGATCCTCACATCCAGCAAGGAGATCTATGATGAGCTGATGGCAGTTCCCCGATGCGATGGAGAACATTGGCATGAACCAGTCATTGGCGGTTCCAGAGTGACAGAGGCGGCTGGGCACTACACCAAGCAGTTCTCTGAGGCGGTGATTC
>DF245716.1:1779-17346 GCA_000507305.1 Breviolum minutum Mf 1.05b.01 | reverse complement strand
TTCTCCGGCAGTCGTCCTCAATACCAGACCTACGGTCCTGGCAAGAGACTCGTGCTTGATTTCTGTTCCTTGGGCATCCCTCAGTCGGGGAGCCTTTGTCAACCTTTCAGCCGGGATCCAAGAGGCAAACGATGCAGGACAGATGTGTTCATCTGAGCCTGTGTCGACCAACGCAAGGGCTTCTCCTTGAGCGGTTACGCTTCTGACTCCAGTTGTTGTTGTCCGCAGTTCGGTCTCAGGGGACGTGTCAACTTCTGCTCTCGACAACGCCATTACCACACCGGCACCACCGGCGCTTGCTGTGCCACCAGTTTCCGGCGTGGCGCTCGCAGCCTGGACCCGTGATCCCTTGCCGTCTTTGTACCTCTGGAAACATTTGTCTGCGGTGTGGTTCTTCTTTCCGCAGATTTGGCAAGCTTCTTTGCTGCCTTTGTGATCGCCTTTCTTGGGCGGATCACTTTTGTCACCTCGGCCTTTGCCTTTGTTGCCCTTACCTTTACCTTTTCCTCCTTCTTGGTACCAACACTTTCCCGCATGAGCCTTTCCACAGGTCTTACAATGGGGCTTGTCATTCTTGGCACCTTTGCCCTTTCCTTTCAGGGTTTGGATCTGGTCGACCTCCATGGGCACGACACCACCGTGACCATACACGGTTTCCGGCTTCAGTGGCTCATACCTCCGGTCTGCTACCTCATACTCTGTCACAGCCTTCTTGATGGCTGTGTAGTCAGAGTCGTCCTTGACCAGGAGGTTCACATGAACCCTGAGCTCTTCCTTCGGATGGCCTCGTACCCATTGCTGTTTTGTGAGACAGCACGCTCCCGCACCAATGCGAGGAGACGACCTTTGACCGTACCGGCCAGAAAGCTAAAAAGCTGACGGCTCCGGGCCTTTTGGTCATCATCTAGGTCTCCCATCCCTATGGGATTTGGGGACTTGATGTGTGTCTCTATTTCCGTTTGGAACAACACATCCTTCGTCATGAGATACTGAATGGCACTAAACTGCCAATCACTCCACAGACGACGGTCTTCCTCAGGACGGCCTGTCAACTCAAGCTCCTTCGGCTTGGATGCCAATCCTGCTGCCTGAGATCTTTTGATCTCGGCCAAAGCCGCCGTGGCAGCATTAGCTGCTTGAGTTGCGGTCTGAAGGGCAACCCTGAATGCCTCTTCAGCCATGGTGTCAGCTCTTGGCTAGACACCTGTCACAGCTCTACGGCTGGACTTGGCCCTTGGAGCTGCTTACCAGGCAAGCTCCGCTACCATGTAACGAAGTACAAGGCAGCAGGGCAGCTATTGGGCTCACTTTTTCTTCTGCTCTAGGTTCGAGCTGTAAAAGGGCTGCAGGTGCAACCACTGTACAAAGTGACACATGTATGGGCATGGCTGTTATATAACAACTCAACATATCACATTCAATTATAGGTTGTATAGATACTCAAATTGTCTCATTTTCCACTACCTCACTGAACATGATCGCTTTCAGTACCACGACGCAACCCCACTGTTTCTGGTATAACAACATATATAATCAAGACATCATGAGTCTATTCAGCATTCGTTCCTTTCATCTGAGCTGGAGACGCTCTCAACCTTCCCCGCATCTCGACGTAGGCCCTGAGCCAATCCCAATTCACAAAGTTTTATACCAAGATCCTAAATCTTCTTGAAGAAAAACAACATGTTTTTTCAACAACCAAAGCTTTTCAAGTAGTGGAAGCTGTCCGAATCTGAAGTCTGAGATGCCGAGCTGAAGGCTCTGAACTCCCATGTGCTTTTGGAGGCTCTGAGCCCTTGGTGCGTGGGTTTTTTCGACCCTTGCAGAGGTTTTTCCCTCATGACTTGCCAGCTCAGCTTCCAGGATTCCAGGCTGCTGCATTCTTTACCATAAAGCCACCAATGTACTCACCCTGTCCCTGACAGATTGAGGGAAGGTAATGTGGCAGTCACCAACATTTGTCTAGCACTGTAAAAGGCATGGCAGGCAGCAAGCTTTATACCAAAACCCACTAGGCTGTCTTGAAAAGCCCTTCGTCATCCACGATCTTCTGTTTCGTTTAAGCTCACAAAACACATCCCCGCCATCCCCGCCTGGCCCTTGCTCCTATATGTTTTCAAGATATCAATCACTTCAGGCTCACTCACCTGACAGTGCTTTGCAACCCGCGAGAGTCAGAGGGGAGCAGCCTCTTTTTGAACGGATCAAATCTTGCGCTCCAAGTCTGACAAGGAAGACCATCGCTGGGACACTACAGCCCTTTACCCAGGGTTTTAATAGGTACATGTTTACTCTTAAAGTTTAGGGTTTTTAGTTCTGATGTCAATCTTAAAGGACTGCTTCCTGACAGGCAGTTTCGACCCTCAGGTCCAGCCTGTAGGGTTTGTTTGAAGAGAGGAAAGGCAGGCTTCCTCAAAATCTTTCAATGAAACTCTGACCCGAAGCGACATATCACCAATCGCATTAATTTTATGATTTCCCCAAATGACATCCAATTAGAGAAATACTTGGGGATGGTGATCGTTAACTATTATCTTAACTCAAATCATCTAAAAAAATAGAACCAAAGACAATGTATGGTTATATGATTATTGTGAGAACTATAGGGTAAGTGCAACCACCGCACTAAGAATAATTAATACAAAAATGAGGCATGTGCTGGAAGAAAATACAGTGCATCTTTTAAAGCAAAACATATAACTTTGCATATCCATTCTCTAAATGTAAGATTTTCAATTCAATAATGAAAACCTAAATAGCTCCTCTGCTTTGAATACATGATATACTACACTACTACATAATCTATCGCGGTTGTTTTTACATACTTTACCTTATACACGTTAAGGCAATCTTGTGATTTTCTGTGTTTATTTTGTTGAGGTTTTGTTAAGTTACTTGATGTCTTTGTTTTCGTGTTGTTGTTTGGCTTACATGGTTGTTGTATCTGTTTCGTGATGTTTTATGTGATATTATGGATGAGGTGGGGTGATGATGATGGTGCTATGATGTTCTTATTGTTTTTTGTGGTGATATGAATAAGGGTGTATATGATGATATCTATGGTGAAATATACTTCCTAGAATGCTCTTATGAAGATGTAAATGGTGATGTAACGATGTATATGATGGCATAATAGATATACTGTATATATTGATATATATATATATAATATATATATACATATATATACATTTATACTTCCTAGAATAAATGTTTTATATAATATTTGTTGCACCAGTAGCTGCAGCTGCAACAAACAACAACTGTGAATCTCCTGAGCAATGGCAGTACCAGCAGGCCCTTGGGTGGCCCATCTGCGAATTGTGCCTGTCTGTGTGAAGCTGAGTGTGTCCGAAGGGCGCAGCAAAGCAAATGATGCGTACTAGTTTCGCCAACAAAATGTCTGATATTTGATGATATGATATGAGAGACAAGATGAAACAAGCATATTTCAAAATCATGATGTGTTTGGTGAGGAATCTCCCTGAGACCAAATGACAACAACAGTTTATCCAAGCCAGCTTTCTTGAAATGCTTCTTCCAAATCAGAGCAAGAAACATGTGATTGCCACAGCCATCGATACATTACCGTGTTCCGTCCTTGGGCTCCTCGTTTTGAACCTCTTTCGCTTCGCTGGGCCTGGGCAAGTGCACAAAGATGTTGATGATCGAAATTTGCTGCGAACTTTCTGAGACGTTTTTTTTCATTCATTGATTCTGAGCTCAAAGCTGGTCAGCTTGCGTCTCGACTGGCTTTGCCGCCTCCCAGTGGATGGCAAAACACTTGCCTGTGATCTCTGTGATCCTTCGACTCAGTTGCCACATTCTCGACCGAAAAAATCAGGGAAAATGAATGAGTAACTAATCTTCATTTGAAGAGCTACAAACACAACGTTGCAAACGCCTCTCGACTTGAACGGGAAGCGCGACCAGCAAAGGCTCGGGCTCTTGCCTGCAAGATCAAATAACGAGGGATTCCTACTTTCACTTCCACAAAGGCAATCTGACCTCGTTGCTATTGCAGGGCGTCCGCACAGGCGGCCTGATGGCAATCGTCAAATAAGAAGTTCGGTGCGTTTCACATCAGTCCATGGATAAATAAATACGACACTACTCAACACTAACGCAGTCCGCAATTCCGCGCTTAAGTGCCCGTACTGGATGCCCTTCTGGATACCAAGCCGTCCTAGACGACCAAGCCTCAGAAAACACAGGGATAAGGGGATTTGAAATTCCAAGCACCGATCACCGATGCAATTACTTTCTGGATGGGGCTCCCACCCAGTACTCAGGCGGCCCACAGGCCGCAACATGAGAACTCGCGCGTGCTAGTGGAAGACGCGGCCGCGTCAGTCACGGCCAGCACGTGGTGCATACGCGGTTCCAGTGGCCTCCAACGAAACAGCTCACAAAAGGAGAGAAAGGTCGCCAAGTAGATCTGCTGGTAGCATGTACAGGGTCAATCCAAGAGAGACTCTTGTTGCAAATGTTGCATTGCAACCCCAGTTGTTCAATCTGATATTCTGCAGTGCTTCCAAACCTATCCTACCCAAATCGATCCATGCATAGCGCAAACACAAACGCCTGCTTTGTGTGGATCCGCCGCAAACCAAAGGTGCTACAATCTGACTTTTCAAATACGTGCAAGAAGAAGAACTTTGGCTATGTCAAGTATGTCAATCGTTGTGATTCAAAACTCTTCAGCAGTGTCTCTCCAAAACATCTGAAACATGTCATGGGAGAGTAGCTGTGTTTCACGAGTCTGCTAAAGAGAGTATATATATATATACACTGTGTTCAGGCGATGGGGTGCTGTGTATCCATGTTCAGCTTCGTAGCTTCGTAAGGATTCCAAGCTTCATGGAGTTGAACAATGTTGAACCATGCGATAGCTGAAGCCTACTTTTGTCTGCGTTGTCGACCCGTGATTCTTTAAAGCTTTGAACCTGTGCGGGCGACGTGCTGTACGAGTGCCAGCATGGACCCAAAGCTCCGGGATGTGCATCCTTGGAGGGTTCTCCGTAGCTTTGCAGCTTTGCTTACTTGACTTTGTATGCCCTGTGGCTTGTCCATTTCAAATCAACTCAAAGAACCAAAAGCACCAAAGGACATCTGTGGCCAGCTGGCCCTGACAGGTATTCCAGCCTTCTGTGCCTGGAACTGTTCCGAACATCACAAGGGGCAATAGCGATAGCATTATATGCAGGCTGACGATTACTGAAAATTCCAAATTCTGAGACTGCGCTTATTTTTGAAGCACAAATCTATTGGGAGTACGGTCAACTAGGATCTCAACCTGGCCTCAAGCCGTTCAAGCCTGCGCTCTCTCTCTGCTACCAGCTACCACTTCTTGTGAAATTTGTTTGAAATTACATTTGAAACAAGAGATTCACCCACTGTAGTCAACAAAGTGAAAGACATGTCAACCCAATCCTGGTCATCAAACTATGATTGTATCAAGAAGCACAGATTGACCTTGGGACGTACTTGAGCCGGGCGGACAAACAGCGACAGGTGTGTGCGGCCATGGTGCTCTTTGTAAGTAGGCCATTGTAATGACGCAAGTTAATGGCAAGTTTTATGAAGAACACCATGTGAACTTCGGAACGGACAAGGAATCTCTTCTCCCTTCCAATTGTGCAAGTGAATGGCGTTCCCTCCGCCTCCTTTAGGAAATGAGACCACATATGTCACATATGCATTCCATTGCTAAGATCGCCAAGAAGTACCTGCCCCTCAACAAGAGGCTTGCCCCCCACCCGAGCGCTGCAGGAGGGATCGTACCAATGCCATGTTCACCTCAGTCGATGTACAAATGCACATGGCAAGCATGCTAAAAGCATTAAGGTCACACCTCTTCAGGATGACACACTTCCCAACTCGCCCGTTGTTTCCAAGCATGAGGAAGTGACAGCTGGGCACCATATTGGTGTATCTAGCCGTAGCTAATGAAAATCCAACCTTGGCTCCTTGGCCAAAATTGTCGTCACGCCATGCGTCGTCACCCCGGTGTGTCACTTGGGCGTGGCAAGGCAAGTGGCCCAATTCACTCTTGTGCCCCGACACCTGGCGCCGAGAACCCCCAACCCCTCCATGAGTAGGGCTTGGTGTGCCATCTCTTTTTGTTGCTGAATCATGGAATGAATTACAGTAGATGAATGAATTGAAGTTGGCTCAAATTGGGAAGGTTGTGATTGCTGCAAACACTTGCACTGGTTTGGGCTTTCAATTGGACAACAGAGTTTGCGAATCATATATCATGTTGCTTGCATTCGCAGCACTTGCATCTTAAAGTGCCAGAACAAGACGAAGCGAGTTTGTCAGAGTTGGAGTGAGTGCCGCAAAGATCATGGACCGAGGGACTTCTCCCCCTCTTCACAAATCTTCCAGCGGTTCCAAGGGCATCCTGCATAGCACACTGCTGAGTCCAGGGTTAGCGGGTTGGGCCAAAACTGAGAACCATTATACAGTACACTTTTGCAAATGAACCCACAAAATGCTCCTGATACAATGATTTTACTGTCAAAGTGCCTGATCATCACAATAAATCTCAATTCTATTCTCAGATTCTCATAGCTACGGATGGGAAGGCCAATGCCAATGCTGCCCACTATTTTCTCCCTTCATGACACTGCCAGCCTGAAGTCCAAGAGCCGGTAGTTCTGATTTTTAGCCAATGATCAAAAGTGCAACCTCATATCCACCCACCAGTATCCACCCCCCCCCATTGATTTACATGCTGCATTTGAGTGTGAAGCAGTATTGAAAGACCCCAACTCAATATTTTCATTCCTTTTGTGCCGTCTACGTGATCCACTGATCTACTACCACAAAACAGCAAGTCTCTACATAAGACGAAACAGTTGCCCTCCAAGTCACTGCCACGACCCTGGCAGGGATAGAGCGTGCACACATGGCAGCAAATTCTTTCGAAATCAAGCTTTACAGGGTCAACGAAAGCATGCGAGCCGTAAATAAGCATCTGGGGCAGTGCTTGTGAATTTATCCCTATCCCCTCGGCAATTCTCCCAAAGTCCACCCGGCCGGCCTTGACTTTGCCCTCTAACTGGGTCCAAAGGCCAACGCATTTGAAGTTCTTGTCACTGGTCTTCTGCTTGCCGCAGTAGTTCTGCAAGGACAGGTTACCCGGTTACCCACTCAACAGGGCTCATATCCACCAGTGACAAGCAAACTGCTGAATTTGGCTTGAGTCCAGCTTTTTGTTCTAAATTTAGTCTTTCTGACAGAGCAATGACCGTCCCTGCTTTCAGTCAATCACTTGTTAGACTTCCGGGAAGTCCGTTGGACGCATTGAATCTGTTCTTGTCAAGATACATGCTTCCATTTTGTGAGTCCAGTTTTTTGCCCCTAAGAGACAGGACCCGGCGCTGAAATTTTTAGTTGCTCAGAGTAGATTGAATTTTTCAGGCTACTGTGACTTTCTCATGGAAATGTTTCCAGTGCTATGGCAAGTGCTGCCATGCTAGCCTGCAGCCACTTCTTCATCTGGGGCTTCGTTGCCTCGACCACGAGACATGTCAATGACGGCAGGAGCTTCTAAATTTGGGACAGGAAGTTCTTGGAGTCAGGGGCCTACGTTCAAGCCCTGAGCAGTGCATTTCACATGAATGGTAGACCCCGATAGTGTTGCAGAATAAAAGCCCTATTTCAGACATCAGACTTCATGCTTACCAGCTTGTTCGCCCCACGAATCTACAAACGAGCTTGGATCTCCCATTAGCTTACTCTCGTCGTCCTCCATCCGAACTAGCCAACATGGGAATTGTGTCAAATCATGTCAAATCCGCAAAAATATCCTTCGGGTCTTCACTTTCCACAAATGGCTCCTTCATAATTGCCTCTTGATTCCCTCAAAGAATCGAGACCGCTGATGCAAGCGGTTTCACTGCAGACTTTCCAGCCTTCTTCTTTCCTTTTCCCGGCACAATCTTTTCCTGGTTTGCTTGGCACAGGTATGGCTCGATTCAAATGACGAAGCATGTGAGTGTTTGATTTGGGAAATCGTGATCTCTATACCTATCACAAATGTCTGAAGCGGGGCGGTTTAATTGCTGCTTCCTTGGAGTTCGAAGTTGTGAAGGCAAAGATAGAGATGCTCCGCAATGAGAACAAGGCTCAAATTGCCATGACCGGACAAGAAACGAATTGTATAAACATCCATGAGCTGAAATTACCAACTGCTACCGTCAAAAGAAACACAGCGGAAGTGGAAAAGCTCCCACGAGTCTCACATCCAGACAAGACACCAACTGTGACTTCAGCCAACTCCCTCCCTTGTTGCCAGATTGGCACTCCTGTGCTGAGTTGGTGCTGGAAAACGAAGTCAGTTTGCTAGAACCACTGACCACAAAGGACGGAAAGGACTCATCACCCTCTCCAAACGAGCCTTTTGACAAAACACAACTGAAAGGACGGTCCTGCCATGCTTTCACAGAAGCGTCTGCACTGCTAGGCCCGTCATCTTCCTGGGAGGTTCGCCAAGACCCCTAGATTAGTGTCTGCCTCAAGGGTCTAGAAAGTAAGGAAAAGTGGTTCTTCATTACAAAGCCTGCTATACGTCTACATTCTACATGTGTATGAATGTGTAAGCCCATCAAAAGGACGTGATTGACCATGCAAGGTGACCAATAATTCTTTATGACTCGTCGACGACGACCACCACCACGACGACCACCACCACCACAACCACCACAACAACAACAACAACAACAACAACAACAACAACAACAACAACAACAACAACAACAACCACAACAACCACAACAACCACAACAACCACAACAACCACAACAACCACAACCACAACGACAACGACAAACACAACGACAACGACAACGACAATGACAACGACATAGGACAAGGACGAAACAGGAGGCCGGCTGGAGGAATATGATCGTGACAATGGCATCACCTGTATTTACATAAAGTCAATGAAAGAAAAGCAGGAAAATGACTTAGACAAATTCCTGCGCGCGGGATTGTGCTACGCCTCTGTCCCGAGTAAAGTTCATGCTGAAGTACCTTGAGCTGCTTCAACCGGCACTATCCTCTTGACATGAATGCATGGCCACACTAGAATACCGACAGATTCAACACAAAGGAGTCCTCTTCTGAAGCTGTTTTTGATTGTTGCTCAGCTGTCTCTGCAGCAGCAAGGTCCTGGCAAATGAAGTTCTCAGAAGCACAATGAACTTTTTCTTTTTGCCAGTCGTTCCAATCGCTTGCTGGCCTATCTTGTCCTTCAAAGCTACGGTTTCCTTTGGAAGGCATTCATCTTTATCATCCCACTTAGAAAAACCGCTGCACCTCTTGGCTGGCTTCGGACTTTGACTTCTTCTGCTCTTTGACCACGCCGATGATATTGGACTGGGTGTAATGTTCAAAACAGTGACTTGGCAGTTTTTGCCGAATGCAGTTCTTCAAGGACTTGGAAGGCCCAACTTTTATATGAACTGTGCTTAAGAAAGCAGTATCCAGATTTGCCTTTGAATAAGCCGAAAGCTCTCTATTTAGAGGTCTCCAGATATCAGTTTGCATATTCTGCACCAAGACATCGAACTTAATGTTCTCAGAAGCTCTCAACAGTTGCAGGCTTCTTTGGTTTGGGATGCCAGGTAAACCTTTCTCAGCTCTGGATTCGATATGCATGGAACGGGAAATTCATACGTAAAAAAACAAAAACACAACTATACTGAAAGCAGAGGCTTTGGGTTTGGCGAAGCCTAAGCCAATCCAATTGAGACCAAACGACGCAAGAAATAACCATGGTGGCATGTGCCCATTCCCAAGAAACTGTACCGTCTGTGAATACAGAATATGGAATTTGGTGGTTCTCGTAAAATATCTATGGACAATCATCGCCAAGACACTATCAAGCCGTGCTTCATGGTTTTGTAGAATTCAAAGTCCTCACAAGCAGACTGCCACCAACCTTTTGAGGGAATTCAAGTCTCATGGCAAAAGTGTTTTGTTTCTACTTTCGTGACACGAAAGCTTTATCACATCAGGATCAGTCATGCCAGCCATGCCGAGAATGAAATGCCTTGGTTTGGACTTCTGGTCCTTGGAGCAGCCGATTGTAACACCATTCCAGTCTCCCTGGCCTGCAGCTGGTGACTCAAATGTGCAAGCACGGGTGTCAGATAGACCTATTTGACCTATTTGGATCCATCATGAGCCCACATCTGCCTTTCCAGTTTCCCACAAGCCACAACATGCATGAATTTGAGCAAAGGGACAGGAAGCGTCGCAATCATCCATAAGACAAAGTGCGTTGATGATATCTGGCCGGCGATTTGCAAGTTGCCAGCTGAACCCATTTAAGTCGCAGAGAGGCGGACTACAGACTAGCCTCTCGGAGAAAAATCAGTGGGTTACACCAAGAACCTTCGTTGAGTCGATTTTTTCTGTTTTGCTCCATCTTAGATTAGTACATGGGTGAGCAATATCCCCCTCCGTAGTGGAGGTGCTGCTGCCTGTTGTGAAATACTATTACTACTACGTAGTCTACTACCACATACTGGTAGGTACTACTAGTACTGCTATCCCTGACCATACTATGCGGGGTGGGGGGTTGTCAAGCAACGTATTCATCCAGAAAACTAATCCCTTTATGTACTGCAGCACACAAATGTCCAAATATCCCAAACAAGTATGCACACTTTCAGCCAGCAGCTCCCAGTCGCACCAAATCGAATCTTTCAAACTAGCCACCGTTTAGATGCCAGGCCAGCATGCCCTCCATGGACAAACCCAATCGCATGATGCAACGGTCACCTCGGTAGCTGGAACAAGGGTTGACATTGACCAATAGAGCAAAAGTGAAAGTCAGTGAAAGTGAAGAAAAAAAGAATCACAAGAGCCTCCCAGCCTCTTGACTGTATTGAGAGTCTATAGCTGTGTCTGATATCTGCAATCAAAACATTGCCAAAAAGAAGATACTGTCCGAGTAACAATTTTTCACGCCAACCGTCGTCCCCGTCTCCTTGCACCCGCAATCACCATCTCTGAATCACTGTGCTTGTGTGTGTATATGTGTCATGCGTGTCTTGTGAAAAAAACAACGGCTCAAAAACAGCTCCTCCGTATCCACGACATCATTTACTTCCTGGAGGCCAGAATCGCTTTGGTGGCTGTTCTGAGACCATGGTGCATGCAGACTAAGAAAAACTCGGTCCACGGCAGAGTGCAGCAAACTGTATATAGATGTATATAGCTACAATATAATCTGCTGTACTGTAGATATAGATGACTTTACGTAGATGTACTCTGCAAGACAGTGCACAATTACAATGGAGCTTGTCGGCCTTGGATCCTTGTTCAGGGGAACTAAGCAGAAGATACTTTCAATGAATCCATTCTCACAACTTTGTAGCTGAAAGGCATCTAATTGCGGCACGACTTTGCAGCGATCCAGAGCCTCAGAAGAGCTGTCCACCACGGTGTCCGTGGTGTCCGTGGTGTCCTGGATCTTCTTTGGGCATGATCAAGTCCACACAAACAGATTGTTTGCATAGACAGTTGCGTGGCAGAAGTGACTCACGATGACATGGACGAAAAGGAGGAGAAGACGAGGATCAGGGAACAAATGACCAAACCTGAAACCCCATCAAGCATTACAACAACACCTCCACCCACCACTTCACCACCACCAACAAGGACAACAACAGCAGCAGCAACAGCAGCAGCAGCAACAAGAAGAAGAAGAAACAATGACAGTGACATGAAGATGACAACCACTGACCACAAAGACAATGATAACAACAAGGACAACTGCAATTATTTGCTCAAACAACAACTGCGGCATGACAACAAGAACTGAAAGCACTGCTGTCCAATCTGGCTTGCAATTCAGCACCGGATGATCTTTTCCAAAGAAAGTAACAAGAACCAATAGACTGCACAATAGCTGGGACTCTTCATCCTCCTTCGTGTCAGATTCCTTTTCGAGGTCGCTGACCTGGGTCACGAATGGTCACAGATCCCATGTTAGGGCTGGCATACTTTACCTTCCACCCTCCTCCCATGAATTGTGGCGATGATTAAACTGACAATAACAATAGCCTTACAACTTGTGCAATCAAACCATGGCACAAAGTATGCTATCATGATTTGAGAGGCATTTCATTTCGAAAACAAAAAAGGATGAAGCTGATTCAACATCTCTGCCTATCATCTAACCAATGAAGACTATCTAGTCTTTTTGACAAACGGAAAATGGTTTCTTGCCAATTTGTTCGCCAGGAGGGTTGGTAGCACACAATAAAGGCAAACCACTGCATAGCCACATCTGCAAAAGCCAGGTTCCAGACAGATTCCGGTATTGTTTCCTGACGGAAAGTGATTGAGATCCACCACAAGCTTTGACCCTTGCTCCAGGCACTTGAATGATTAAAAGGCACAGCACAGCGGTAATTATACCACAGCTAACAAAGACCCTTCAATATCTGACTCCACTGCCAACTGCCTATGTGCAAAGATATCAAATACCAAATGTCGAAAACCCAAGCCGTCTAGCCAAACGCGAAAGCAGCCCTACACTCTACTTACATGCAGTGAGCTTGCATCTAGTGTACCTAGTGTAGCTAAAAAATGACTGAGAAAAGCATCTTAATTTAGTAATGCTGATATTGTCTCACTAATGCTGACCACTGTAGAGGCAATCCAGGCCTATTCAGCCAAGAAATCTCCCATATTCCCTTCACCGCTCAGAAAACACCACCCAAATAACACCTTCTCATCATCGCTTGATCCACCGACAGTGCTCTCGTCAAGCTCACCATCAAGTTCTGAAACCTATCGAATGNGAATATCCGACGTGGGCAAGCAAGAAGCAAGACTTGTCAACATGCTCATTGGAGGATGAGTATCTTTAGGGTACCCGGGTACCCGTCTATCGTTTTGGATAGAAGCAGAGCAATCAAGTTCAATGAGGACCACTTTGAATTGGACAAGTTCTTGACTATGTCGATGGTCAAACAGGTATTTACCTTTCCAGCAACATGCAGCCACCTCTTTTCCTGCAAGGGGATCCACTTCCTTGCTCTTTGCCTCAACGAAGCAAACTTACACATAGTGACATAGTGCTCCACTGGATTGCACTACGGCTCATCCTCTGTGTATAGTAAAGGCCTCGTTGCCAATTCGAGGCAGGGAAAAACTAAATAGATTCCCTTACCACCAGCCTGGTCAGGACCTGGTGGAGTGTCGGGTTCCTCAGCTCAACTGCTTTTCATTCTATGTAGATATTCTGAATACGAGTTTCATAAATCTAAGCCAGCCATTGTAGTGTCACGTTTCAAACACTTCAGCAAGCACAATGAAAAAACTTGACAAAATCTCAACCAAGGGCAAAACCGTGTCGTCCGTTGGCGGAGTCTCCTGCCATGAAAAAGTTGACGGCAATGGATAACAAGTGGAGGACAATCGAGGTCTTTTGCAGCCACGGCCTGTGTTGACTCAGGAGGTTCCTGGTCCTGCCGGCAACCGAGGAAAGGTCAGTTTGGTTGTACAGACTTGCAATATAAATGATACATAACTTGTGTAAATATATCATATACTATGTAAGAAATTGAATATAATACTCTACATATATTTATTTATACTGTATTGTAAATACCAGAGAAAACATAGGTCAATCATACAAAAAACAAGCAAAATATGTACGGAAAAAAACATATAAATATATATATATATACTACATATATTGCACAGGACAAAATATCAAGATAAAGTTTACATATTGAATATAACAAATCTAATGGATAGAATATACCAGTACTACGGCACGAGGCGGTGGCGGAAGTTTCAAGAATAGAAACCTTGTGGGCGTGATTGGTTGTTGTGATTCACGGATGACAAAGCAAAAACACTGACAAACTGTCCAACTGTCTACCTGACTAATGGACTGATTGCGGAACTGACTTACTGGTTCATTGATTGATGGATTAACTGACTAACTGACTAACTGACTAACTGACTTCATGACTGACTGACGAACTGACTAACTAGTTCACTGAAAAAGTAGCTAACTGACTAACTGACTAGCTGACTACCAGACAAACTAATGATTGACTCACTCGCTACCTGACTAACTGACTACCTAGCTAACTAACTGATGTACTAGCTGACTCATTGCCTAACTGACTCACTACCTGAATAACTAATGAACTGACTAACTAGTTAACTGACTAACTGAGTAATGGGCTATGTGAGGAACTAACTAACTAACTGACTCATTGATTGGTGGATTCACTGACTAACTGACTAGTTGACTTATTGACTGATTGACTAAATAGCTAATTGACTCACTAACTGACGAACTAGTTCACTGACTAAGTAGCTAACTGACTAGCTGATTAGCTGACTAACCGGTGAAATGACAAACTAGTCAGCTGACTAACTGACTAAGTAGCTGCGAAGCTAACTGACGAACTCAGCACTTGACTTCCAGACTGGCTAGCCGGCTAATGACTGACTGACTGACTAGGCACCTGACAAATTCATTGAGTGATCAAGTGACTAACTGGCTAATTGACTACCTCACGACTCTAGCGAATTGACTAACTGATCTTAACTAGCTAACTGACAAATTCATAGACTGACTAAGTTACTAACTGACTAATTGACTACCTGACTTATTGACTAACTGACTGATTGATTGACTGACCAACTGACTAATTTTTCGACATCTGAGCTTCAAAAAGTGGTCCGAACATGCGGTGTTTTGTACATTTTCACTTGAAAATGCGCTTTGCCCCACAGCGGCGTGCCATTTTAGGACATCTGAAGTTCAAAAAGTTCAAAAAGTGGCCCGACCATGTAGCGTTTTGTGCATTTTGACTTGCAAATGTGCTTCGGCGCGCCATTTTAGCAGATCGGACCTTCAAAAATTGCTCCGCGCATGAGGTGTTTGGTACATTTTGACTTGCAAATGCGCTTCGCGCCACAGCGGCGTGCCATGTGCCATTTTCCAGATCGGAACTTCCAAAATTGGTCCGAACATGCGGTGTTTTGTACATGTTGACTTGAAAATGTGCTTCGCGCCACAGCGGCGTGCCATTTTTAATTTCTCTGCTGAACAGCTACCTCCGCCGCTTTAGCGAGCCTACTTTTCGAACATCCGGAACCACAAATCATTGAGAAAACACAACGATTCGCGACTTTCCTAACATTTGCCACATGTGTATCTTCTTGCTAGTGACTATACTCGCGTGTTGATCGTCTTTCTTCTGACTTGACTTCTCTACTCTGCTTTTCAAATGTCCATATTGTCGGAAGTTAGACTTCTAAACTTCCTTCGATGAATATTTAAAATAAGGTTTCAAATAGACATGCTTATAATACGATAAATGTATGAGATTCAACGTATAATATAAAACATGTATGATAGTAAGAAGATGAAAGATAGATATATATATATATATATATACATGGGTATCTTTGTAACATAGTATATACATGTATATACGATACATATCTATGTATACAATGTATATTGAGATATCATATATATGTTCCCGGTTCGCGGTTCGCTACCACCCCCCC
>DF245715.1:1302-15619 GCA_000507305.1 Breviolum minutum Mf 1.05b.01 | reverse complement strand
TAAATAGATAAATAAATCAATAAAAAAGTAAATAAGTAAATAGAAAGATTTAAAAATATTTAAATGAATAGTCAGCTAGCTAGTTGGTCAGTGAAGTACTTAATCAGTCAGTCAATCAGTCAGTGAGTCAA
This sequence comes from Breviolum minutum Mf 1.05b.01, assembly GCA_000507305.1. Classification (NCBI taxonomy): domain Eukaryota; class Dinophyceae; order Suessiales; family Symbiodiniaceae; genus Breviolum; species Breviolum minutum. Next base: position 15,488 of record DF245715.1, on the reverse strand, counting down.
TTAGGTAGTCAGTCTGTCGTCAGTTAACTAGTTGGTCAGTGAGTCAGCTAGCCAATGAGCTAGTCAGTCATTCAGTCAGTATGTCAAGTAGTCAGTTTGTCAGTGGGCCCATCAACCAATAAGTCAGTTAGTCAGTCGGCTTTTTAGTCAGATAGTCAGCTCGTTAGATAGTTAGCTACTCAGTTAGTCATTTAGTCAACCCGACAGTTAACAAGTTAGTCAGTTAACTAGTTAATCAGTTAGTCAGTTAGTCAAGTAGCTAGTTACTTAGACAGTCAGACAGTCAGTAAATCAATTAGTCAGTTCATCAGCTCATCCAACGATCACTTGGTCAGTTAGTCAGTGTGTCACTTGGTCAGCTAGCTAGTTAGTCAGTTCACTACTTAGTCAGGTAGTCAGTTGGTGAATTTGTCAGTCAGTCAGTTCGTCAGTTAGCTAGTTAGTCAATGAATGAGTCAGTAAGTCAATCAACCAGTTCGTCAGTTAATCAAGTTGTCTATTAGTCAGTTCAGTTAAACAGTTGGACAGTTGGACAATTTAATTGTCAGTGTTTTTGCTGTGTCATCCGTGATTCACAACAACCAATCTCTTCTATAGGTTTACTATTGAAACTTCCACCAGCGCCTCGTGCGGTAGTACTGGTACATCCGAAGGTGTGTACATCCAGACATTTTGTTTCTAATGAAGGAAAAAGGAAAATAAAGCTTTTCCCCCAGATAGTGATAGCTATAGGGGTTCTTACTTCCAATACGGGGGAGGGCGACGAACCACTTTGGCGAATTGGACGTGGCACCAGGGTGCCATTGCAGAGTGCAGTAGGACGTGGTGCCATTGCTGGGTGCCATGGCAGGGTGCCATTGTAGTGTACTGAGGGGGTGGTGCCATTCAGGGTGGCAGTATAGTGTGCTAGACGGGTGTCGACCAACTTTGAGGGAGTGGACGTGGTGCGATTGCTAGGTGCAGTGGACGTGTTGCCATTGCAGGGTGCCATTGTATTGTGCTATGGTTGGGGGGAGGGTGACGATCAACTTTGGGGGAGTGGACGTGGTGCCATTGCAGGGTGCCAATTTCTGTTTCATATCTTCTTCCTATTTTCAGGGCCACCAATTTCACCCAGACACCCAAGAAAACAACAATGACTTTTGTTTTGAGCTTCTTGCAAACGTTACACTGTTCTCTACATTGATAACACAATAATTGGTTTTGGCTATCTGGGGTCTATGCTGGCATTATTTTTTACGGTTTACTTGCCTTTATTTTACGTTAAAAACTGTGATGTTCCCCTATTTTCTTTTCAAAAAGTGGCTGTTCTAGGGGTGCTGATCTAACATCCTGATCTGTTTTGATGAAATTGGGAGGGATTGGCCGCATCACAAAAACATTTGCAATCACTTGCCCGAGGAATGTAAGACCATTCCTGTGAGGCACCTTTTCTTTAGAAAAAACGCAAGGAATCCGGACGGGGTTGGCCGCATCACAAATAAAGTCGCAACCACACATTGAACCCAACACGCTTTTACTTCAGGAAACACAGCGGCTGTGGGGGTTGCTGCGACGTGCATTTTCGTTGGAAAAATATACGGGTTCCGGGGGTGGGTGGGCCTCATTGCATATAAATTGAAAATCACAGTAAACCAAAAACGTATTTGACTTGAATAACACAATGAATTTGAGCGACTGGATGTGACGCGCATTTTCTTTGGAAAACATAAGGGAGTCCGGGGGTCCGGCAACATTCACATATACACACAACCAGAAGTAAGTCCAGGAAGTTTGGTTTGTGAAAACATAACGATTCTCCGGGGTCGGTGGAGGGGTGTATTTTAATAAAGAACAGAGATGATGTTGGGTGCCATGGTGGGGTGCTGCTGCGGGGTGGCATGTTGGGGCCCATTTGTGGGTGCAATGGTTGGGTGCTACTGCTGGTGGGTTGCTGTTGCCAGGAGCGCCATGGGTTGCTTGGGTTTGGTGCCATGGTGAGGTGCCATTCGTGGGATGGTTGGGTGCGATGGTGGGCTGCTGGCTGCTAGTGCCGGGTGTGGTACCGGGCGCTGCTGCTGTTTGATTTATAGTTTTCTTGGTTGCTGGGGGCCATTTGAGGGTGCTGGCATTGCTGGGTGTGATGGAGGGGTGCCATTGCTGGTTGCCATGGTAGGGTGCCATGGCGGGGTGCTTTGGCCAGGTGCCATTTTTATACATTGTTTTTATGTTGAGGGCGAACATGGTCTATGCTATTTAGCGTCTATGCTGGTGCAATTCTCATTTTTTTTGCTTCTATATTTGACATGTTTTCCATTGTTTTGCTGAATCAAATGGCGATTTTGTTTTGAGAGATCTAGCTATGCATTCCAACCACGTGTTGTTGCCAGGGGATAGTGAGCATTGTTAGATGAAACACTGCATTCTTTCCTGCCAGTTCATGTGTAAAACACATGTTGTATTGACAGGGTTGCACAGTCATCATTCATCACAACAATGGAATATCATAAGTCATACAGGGTGAGATGGAAAATGGATTGTTGATTTGACAGACAAATGGGCCGCAAACCCAACGAAAGACAGAGTTAGCTAACATTCGACGCAATTTGTATGAGTGCGAGTAATGGTTAAGGGACAATCAAAGACAATTCGATCATTGTACATTAATTTCTTCAAAAACAACTTTGAAATATTTTCAGCACCTTGGGGCATTCACCAAAAAGATGATTTCCAGTAGACTTCGATTTGGGCAGGATGCTTGTTTTCATGTGCATTTTTTGGTATTAAACAAATGCTACCAAATACGCAGTGATTCGATGTTCATGCCAACCACCGAGATTTCTGAACCGTTCCAAATTGTGGTAAAGTCACCGATTAAAACTAAAAACATGAAAGTGCAAAGGCAGCATGTGGAGCATGGGTTGCGTTGAGTGTTATGAATCGCTTCACCAACGCCGATGCCTGTGTGGTTTAAGCTCCCTCACATGTTAAGGGAGCAAGACCTGATACCGAACAATACACGACAATAGTGCATAAAGGTACGAAAGCCTAGTGTTGCACAGCTACATCAAACATGATTTCCTTTGTTCATTTACTCCATGAGTTTTCCTTATTCGAACACGTTGCACCTGACGGGATGCCATGCGGGCTTTCCATGTTGGGCTTTTCGTCTGTTCCTTCATCTCCGTTTCTGCTGTTGCCTCGAAGTGTTTCGTAGAAAATGACGAGCCCAGCTTTTTGCAAAGTTCGGCACCAAATCGTACTGTCACACTTGCGGCTGTTCCTCCCTTGAATAATGAAACACAACAACCAGAGGTGGCTAAGCCACTGCGTGGACGGAAGATCGGAAACCAAAAGAAAACAGCAAAAGAGAAGCCAAAGCAGGTTCCGGCAGCAGGAAATGCTTCAGCTTCGGACGAAGATGACGACTTGTTTCCACCAGATGATCCGCACGCTCCAGGACCGTGGCAGGACATTTGCGCCATTTCAGGATCGACTTTCTTTGCAACGATGCTGCTTTGCTTTGTGTGGTGTGGCTCCTTATGGAGCGTCTTCGGGTCAGAAATGGACAGCGATGGCACTGGTCTTTCAAGGACGGCTTATTTTGGGAGGGAGGGATGGGAAGGATTGCAAAGGGAAATATCCCCAGTAGGGGGAATATGAGACTCTGTCAGAGTGTAACATTGATGGCGGCATACAGTAGTCACTAGTCTTTTCAATGCACTTTGACAGAAGCCCAACTGCGTCCCATTCTGGAACTTTGGGCCCGACTTCCACTTAGTCACCTTGTCCCTGGCAGGATTGGTTGGAACTTTGGAAAGTTAAGTCTTTGCATTCTTCTGCAAGTCTTGGTGCTGCTGAGATTTGGCGCCAGAGATTCAGCCATGGTTCAATGTGGACTTTGCTTGGTGTCCACCTGCGCTGGATTCGCACAAAGGCACTTTTTCGGATTGAAGGATCCTGCAAAATCTAACCGAGTCCTGCAGTGGCTTATTCCTAGTGAGCTGACAGGTGGGGGGATGGAGTTGCCAGTTGCCCTTGTTTTTTCGGATTCTGCAGAAAACATTGACATAGAAACTCAGTTGATATTCATGTAAACATGTTCAGCTGTTTAAGCGAAGTTCAACCTGTTCAACCTGTGTCTGTGTGTCTGTCAGGTGGATTGATTTTCATGAGCTTGGAGCTTGCGACCCTATTGTCGTTGACTCAAAATTCGGTGGAGTCAGGGCAAGCTGCTTTTGGACTGGCCCTTCTTGGTGAAGTTCTGGTGATTATGGTAACTGCTGATTCTTGCCAAAATTAAGAGCTCTCGTTGGTTGAGATTTCCTATATTTGATGATTGATCACTCACGCACCACAATTTTTTCATGTGTTTCAAAACGTGTCAGCAAGTACTTGCGATCCACATGGATCTTGGTTTTTCCAGAAACTCCAGCTCCAAGGTGATCAGCGAGGGCTCGGAAGTGAACATCATGACTTGGGCCAGCCTAAGTGGACATGTCCTGTTGCCTTTCCCTTTGACACAAGTCATGTCGAAGCTTCTAAAAGCACCCTTGCATTCCTGTGAGGCGGAGATAGACATGGGACAGTTTGGGGAGTGGCTGCGACAAGGGCTATAATAGATGTGAGCTGCTAAGGATGAGGACATGACTGGGAATGAAGTAAACACAGAAAAACTTGCAAGTAGCCCAGGTCTTCTATCATCCATAGGATTTCTGGTTTGATTGCAAAGACAGCCGTTGACACGACTCAGAAGACAGACAGGCAAAACAGCCGTTGCTTGAAGGTCAGATCAGTCATGTCGTTGCGCTACAGTCATGCGGCAGCGTATTCGGTATTCTTCTTCCTGTGGATCATGTGGGCTTGCTACTGGACCAACCCAGGCTCAACATTGCAGAAATTGAGATCGGAAACTGCTGGACTTCGGTTTGAACCGAAAGTGGGTAGTTCATTTAACATCTCACGAAAATAATGTTGTGAGAGAAATCTGTCAGTCAAGAAAACTTCCAACATTTATTGGTCAACTCAACCTTCAACTTCGCCCTTTTGGGGGTGTTATATCAATGTGTATTGCATCTGGGACTTTCGGCAAAGGTGCCTTCTGGCGTCCTTGTTTCATGGGCATTGTATTGCTGCTGCTGACGCCAGGGCTTTCCCACACCACAGGTGGGGATGAGATGAATTTTACTGGGTCTCATGAGGTCCAACAAGTCGAGTGTCCCTTGATTTCCAAGAGCGTCGAGTTTTGGCAAGTCTGCCAGTCTGCAGCTCGAGAATTGCCAGAGTATTTTGATTGGAAAAGCGGGTATTTTTTTTTCAGAACTTCCTGTAACCCCATGTTTTCTACGGATTCCTTGGTTTGGAGGAGAAGACGTTCTCTATGGGCCGTGGGCAATGTTTGGTGGTGGGCATGAAGGATGGGCGCCCAGTTTTGCAGGCGGGGCAGGAGGCAACATTTCTTGCGATATATATAGATTTCGTAAGGATTGCAATGTTTCGACCTTTTTTCATGTTTTTTTCCGTTGTCCTTTTCCATCTTCCACTGGGCAGGAAAGATCATGATTTCCATTGGTGCTTTGCTGGTTGTGATTGCGATCATCCTGGCTCGTAATGGTTCCACGGAGATCATGACCTTTCAATGGCAGAGAAGGGGTCCAGATGCCACCTTATCATTGGTCAGGATGATTGGGATAACTGGAATGACGCAGGGAAGGGGGAGTATGGGACACCTTTTTTTTTTAAAATGCTTTCTTGGTGAAGTCACAGACTCACTTGGTGGTTCATCAACAACCTCCAGGTTGATTTTGTACCAATGTATTGCCACTGCTACCTCACAAGAGAGGCAGTTGTTGTTGTCCACCCATCTTTTCCAAACATCATCCTTTTTTGCTGCAGGATTCTGCTGCCTTTCTGGCTCTTTGCACATGTCAATTGGGGAGGTGATGATTCACCTATTTCGAAGTGGTTCGCTCCGCCGTTGGTGCCTGGTGGAGGCAGATTACTAGAGGGAAGGGAGAGGTGTTGGCTAAGGAAAGCATCTGCATTTCCTACTGGATCAATGCGGACATGGCGAAGCTGTTTGTTTCTGTGGGGATGATGTTTGCAGTTTATAAAGTCTCCTTGGGTTTTTTGGGTAGCTAGAGAAGCCCAAGAGTGGCAAGTCCAGCTGTACCTCTTGCAACCTGCCCAACACCTGGCGGCTAAACACCATGGCCACGCCCCCGCAAGATACACCACTTCCGCGGATCATGATGCGGCTGTTCATGATTTTACTGGCTTTGGGCATTTGGGGGCCTTTCTGTGCCATGATAGCTGCTGCAGGCATTTGGGTGGTGAAGGTATGTTTCATGGATTTTTGCGGCTTATCTTTTGCTTATCTTTGACAGGTTTTGCCAATATTTGCTGAAGTAAACTTACAATGAAACCACCCATCAGAACATGCTGGCAGAAGGTGAAGCAGGTGAAGTGTTTGAACACCTTTTAGCTTGAATGCCAGGTTTCGCTATGGCTTGTTCGCGAAATAGTTATGATCCGGATTGTCCCACCCAGCACATTGCCTTGTTGTTGCTTGACAAGCAGGAATTTTAACTGCCAATACCCCAACTGGCAGGTTGGAAACTTGGGATACTATGGGGATATTGGTGTTTTTTTGTGATAATTTACTGTACTGGTGGAGCAAATCCACCTTTATGTGCACCAAGAAGAGCTTCACAAACGGAGTTTGGGGTGATAGATGTTCAGGTCAGATCCACAATGTCTCTTGATTTGTGTCATCCTATGATGATGTAGGTGTTTGCAACTGCCAAACAAGAGTGTTGTTTATGTATCGACATTTTTTTTGGAATCAATGACAATGGAGAATCTGGTTCTGGATTCTCACGCATTTTCATTTACTAGATAGCTGTTATAGCATGGCCACCTTCACCCAGAATCTAATTTTCCTATTTCTCTTGGCTCAGGTTGGTAATTTTATCCTTCACACCTTGTGATGCATGCTACAGTGTGAGCAGTTATCTGCGCAAGCAAATGCCAAGCTCCACGCGATACTTAGGAGGAGGGGTTCACATTTCGGGATGTGGGTCCCAGACTGTTGCTTGACTTATGGTTGTACCAATGGAGTATTGACTTCAAGGATGGCCAGAGGATTCTGCCAGTATCTTCCATGAGGATTGCTACTCAAGGTTTGAGTTGCTTTCGAAATTACTATTGCCTTTCGTGTTTTGGATCTTAAACTCTTGCTGTAGCTAAAATGGACTCAATGGAATTGGATCATTTAACCACTTTTCAAAACAAAAATTGCGGCCACAAAATGTCGCCCCGGCATCCTCCACCCCTTTTTTTGCAAACGCAGATGGTGGCGATCATTTGTGGGCCAAATCCTTGTTTCGGCTTCAATGCAGCTTGCTCTACTTCTTCGCGGCTGAATACAAAATGCAGCCTGACTGGTTAGGGCCTAGAGGAGGTAGCCTGATCAAGGACATGGGGCAACGGGTGGAATCCTCAACACCTGGAAAACCATTTGGGTTTTGTGGCATTTTTTGAAGTGAGTAGATTCGATCAGTTTTTGTCTGACATTCAAATTTCTCTTCCCCCTGAAGAGGCAAAGTAAAACAGGTACGGTAATTTAATGATGAGCGCTTCAAAGATCTTCAATTGTAATTGCGGAGTGTTTGTTGGTCTTTGTGAGTGACATTATGTAATATGTGTGTGAAGATCACTTCCGATTAACTTCCTCAATATCCTCCCATTGGGCTGGTGATGTGGACAATTTGGAGGAGATTCACATCTTTGACCTGTCAAATCTGAGTGACTTTGAGCACGCGGTGCTGAGGACTCGACACATGAGGACTGAGCTTTTTGGACGGTTTGGGGGACTGTTGAAAAGACATCATTCAGGAATCATTCAAAACGGATATATAAAGAAGACCATCATTAAGTGCTGTTTTTCATATCTTGATCATGCTTTATCCGGTCTCAAACGAAGCGCCAGCTAGCCAGGGAGATCGTGGCGCACCTCATTGCTATTAGCATCATTGCGGTCGAAACCAGCTTGGCGTTTGGCTTTTGGAGTCTGTTGGCTGCATGGGGGGATGGTGCAGTGGACGGGCGACCTCCAGCCCAGATGCTGGTCGAGAGATCGCATTAGATCCACCGGGCATCCACTGCTAGTTGAAGATCATCTAAGATCGACTAAGACCTATGTATTATCAAAACATTGCTTAATTGCAACTTCAACCCAGGCAATCTGTTTTTCTTCAACAGACAAATCTCTGACTCGAGGCACTCGCTACCACGCATTTTTTCTTGGGGCTGCTGCAGCAATGCATTTGGGTATGGTGATGCTGTGTGGACAGATTGGCGGTTTCTCTCAAGCTGGATGGACGGGTTTGCTGTGTATTGGCCATGAGAAACTGGAGGATGCCCGGGGGAAAGGAGGGATTTTCGAAGTCGTTTTCTGAGACGGGTGTGTCGTGTCAAGTTGTGTCACGTCGTGTCACGTTGTGCGTTTATGGGTTTGCGATTGGTGATGTCTCTATAGGCTTGGCATCAGTTATGTGTCATATGTGTCTTGAAGTCACAGTTGCACATTGGTCCTCCACTAAAGAATCTCTGCTGCTCGACGCACAAAAGGTTGCATACTGTAAATGTGTAGGGGATGTTATACAAGAACTGATACGACTTGATATATTCCAGTACATAAAAATACATATTCTAAGAGCCTTGTTACTGTATTGTATTAAATCATATGATATTTCCTTGTGCTATTATATTGTACACACGGCCACCTGATTCGCGGGTCTAGGAGATCCTACAAGATCCCAAGAACTTTGCGATCGTGGCACTGAGTTGTGTGACAATTTATTCCTTCATAGGTGGGATGTTTGAATTTGATTTACCAGGTGCGTAGGAATACACCGTGCAAAGCTCTGGAAAAGGAGGAAAGGAGAAAATCCCATGACTTTTTGCCAGATGGATTCGGATGTATGAAATAGAAATAACTTGGAAATTGTTTTGTTAAGGAATGGCATGGATTTTGTGAAATTGACCTAGAAGCCTTTTTTGAAATTGCTTTGAACTGGATATGGCAAGCTGAAATCTGGCGGCACACAGATTTGAGCAGGAAGTGTCACCTGAAATGCTGTTTGTTCGCTGAGCACAACCGGCCCGATGTGCTTGAGATGTGCTTAGTGTGCCTCTCGCGGAAAACCATGGGGCCTTTGTGTTGGATGTGCAGGAAGCGAAGTTGGTGTTCCGGATTGTTGCCAATGTCCCATCCTATGGTTCTGACAAAATCCTGAGCGACCTGACAACATGACTTTTATGATGGAATCCTCCCGTGTTTGTAGTTGGGGGTCGTTGTAACCTGACATGGTCTACACTCAGACATTCTGGCCCAAGATGTTTGCGCTATCAGCGCAAATGCCTGCAGATGTTGCTCGGCTATCTTAGGATGCCTGAAGTGAACTTGAATTCATCATGGTGGTAACTTTTTGGAATCAGATCCCTTTCATTCAGAACCAACCTTTGTTGTTTCAGGTATTGGATTTCAGGATTTTTGTGGAACAATTTTCTCAAAAAAATATCTTTCAACAAAAACCCAACTCCCAACTGTCGGTTCAAAAATCCAACTACAACTGTCTGGAAATGGTAAAAACCTTTCCTGCATGGAAAACCAACCAATTTCTGTAGGTTCAAAATTACCATTTCCCCAGGCTCAGTTGCTGCCGCTGGCAGGAGGAGCCACCCACCGTCTCTTGGAGTCAACAGATGATGCCTGGGGATCTTCCAAGGGGAAGACATGTTGAAAAATTTTGGGGTACCTGTTGGATGGTTGGAAGAAACCCTGTAAACTCACCAGGTTGAGGTTTTGGTAGTTGAATATCCGATTTTATTCCGTTAATTTACAGGGTTTCTGTCACATCCTAGGTGGTTCTTTAGAGCCAAATTCAGGTAGCATAATGTCACCCATGCAACCAAAGTGTGGCGAACAGCCTTGAAGCTGCTTCCCCAGTAGTCTCCCAAAACACTAATGATAAAAAGAAGGATATTTACGATCCTGGTTGAGTAATAAAACCCACATGTATATATATATATATATATGCTGAAACTTACAAGGTGCTCCTTTCTATCAAGATCCATTGAGGATCCAACAAAAAGGACCCAGAAGTACCCCCGGCACCGCTCTTCAGTTGGATCCCGAAGCGGAGCCACGACTTTCAACGTTACACGTGGGTTGGCAGGAGGCCTGTTGGGTGTGGATTTTGGTTGATGGAGACTGGAATTTGAATTGAATAAAAGCCAAGTTTCGTAGAATGATGTGGAATGATTATCAACTTTGTGAAATATCCATTGGTTTTTTCAAGAAGTTTCTCCCGTGCTGAGATCGTTGCATGACACGTTTCGTTTCAGAAATCGTACCTTGCAGGATGGCCATGCGGAGTGCGTCTTCCGTGAGGTGCATGATAGCAGGATAGGGCCAAGGCCAAATACCCAGTGCAAGCACAAGATATATTAGATACATACATATAAGAAGTATATAGGTTTTCTTCATGAACTGATATATATTTTTTGATAAACTTCATCAAGCTGAACCTTCAAGATTCAGTGACTGAGTATTTACCCTTGCTTTGGTTGCTGGTGGTTGTTGGCAGGTCTGAACTTCTCCACCCATTCCACGTCCACTTATTGCCTTAATAAAATTTGCTGTAAGTGTTTATATAGGGGTTTGAAAACATTTCCTCTTCACCTGTGCATGGAGCATTATCATGGGAAACAGTTTCCAGGTCAAGGATCTTGAGCATTACAATTTCGAGATAGAGGCAGGTTGGGCTCCATTGATTTCAAGAAGAGCTGTCACTTGTTACTTGTAGTTATCCTGGGCTCATGACCCATGTTTCATCACCACCAATTTTTGGAGAGCTCTTGAAGAGCTCAATGTCCTTGGGTGGCAGTGTATATTAATGTTTGAATGACGTTGGTTTGAAGTTTTGGAAGTTTTGCTTTTGCGCCAATTTTGGAGGTAGATTTCTGGAGGTTAGAAAAAGGAGGACTGTGCTCTTTAACTTTTTTTTAGGAGTGAGATACATGATGATACATGCTAGTACATGCTACTTGCCAAGGACGAGCAATATGGATTGTATTGAACCTGACATGAACAGTCCCAATAAGAAGTCTTGATTGGCAAAGCGCGTGCGTGTCAGCCCGCAGCCGGGCGGCAGCGTTGCTGGTTTGCATGTGTTTGACAAGCAGGAGATGCGGCATAATATGTAGTATATAGATGCAGATGACATATGAAATCTTTTCCAAGCACAACAGTAGCAAAGGTTTGTAAACACCAAGTTCAACCTGAAATCACTTGAACACCGGAAGTGGCAACAGCACCAACAGCATGAATTGACACCCACATGAGTTTTTGAACTTTCATACACCTAGCGCTGCGAGCCTGTGCTGCGATGCTATCTAAATCAGATCTTTTCGTCCAGACCTCGTCTGGAGCCCAAAAAATCCAGATCCAGCTTGACTGGTGAAACAGACTGACCTAAAACACCTCCCGTAAGAAAGATGAGGTCAAAATGTTGAATATTTTGATAGATTGAAAATAACTCTAATGAAAATGTTTGTCCTGAAGATTTTGAGAGATGGAGGAAGGGTTAAAGGGTTTTTCAGGCAAAGAAAGGGTGTTCAGAAGCAAATGGCAAGGGTTGAGTTCCTGCAAGTCGCACTGCGAGGTTCTGGAGGTGTTGGACTTGGCTTTTCTTCATTTTCCCTATCGATGCAGCCACCCTACACAGCGAGGCACAGGAAAACACCCCTCTGGCTCGGTGCAAGTGGCATTGAAGGAAATCCTTGGGCCCCAAAAAACCCACCAGTTGATGTGAAATTGGTTCGTTGAATCAAACGACAAAATGTCGTTTTTGCTCAGCGTTCTTTTTGGTGAAAATCTGTGGTTTCTCACCGTTCGAGTCAACCCCGAAGTTGTCACAATTTGCTAGGTGGTGGTTGACAGCACTGGTTTGGTCCAGCAAGGAAGGCAGGTTTGACTGCTGGAGAGACTTGCATCATGGCCCATGATGGCCATTGCATGCCATTGCTATGATTGTTTTGTACCCTGAAAACCAGCCCCTTTTTCTGAAGGCCAAGTCCTCAACACACCCGGAAAACAGACCTGACACGGTGGATGGCCAGGGTTTTTGCCACGCATCGCAATTCCGTTAGTGGTCAACAACTGATCCGTCACTTGGACGCGATTGAAAGGCTCATGTTAGAAGCTTCAACCTCAATCAGATTTCGCAGTGGGTTTCTTGAAAAATCCTGAAACTAGTCTTCAGATCTGCAAGATTCAGGTGGGATGATTTTGGTCTTTCAGTAGTCACATTTCGTCCATAGAATGCTGGAAAACACCTCGGAAGCTTCCCTTCCTGAACTTGCCCCCCTTCCTGGCTTTCCCGAGGAAAAGAAGGGACGAATGCCACTTTGGAGCACATGTTGAAGCAACATACGAAAGAGCCACAAGAGCAGCTTGGCAACATCCAGGTTCTGCTTGCAGTGAGGATTTCTGTGGTGTTAGGGTTTTGTAGGCTTCTGAAAGCACCCCTGCTGTTTTTGTCTTTCAGGGATGCCATGAAGTGGCACAAAAATCCAAACAGCACAGCTGGAGAAAACCACAGGAATTTCTACCAGCGAAGGTGAATCGTTCTTACTGGTTTTGGTTAGCTAGGAAAGGGAGCGGTACTTGTCCCCCTCATGATCTTTGATGCTCACTTGTTCAACACTGATTCCTTATTGGTTTTGGTGATCTGTTTTTTTCGCTCGATAAAAAATTTCAAACTACAAATCATCAGATGTTCCCGAAAATTCAACCAACTCCGACACGCCTTTGGTTGACCGGGACAAATATCTGGTGATTTGCTGATGTTTTAGCCAAGTCAAGGCACTTTGACTTGTTGGTGATAATCCCTGCCAGCCTACAGCGAGATCGAAGTAAGCTTCAAACAGTCCGTGAAACCTGGGCGAAAGACATTGATAGTAAGACACATCTCTGCCAGAGGCATGGTGATTTTTGAAGTGTTTGTTCAGAAAAGCTGCAACTTTGGTGTCAACATTTGCCATCTTCTCTGTGTCTCCGTGTCCTGAAAAGCAGGTGCAACAGCGAGCGCACCGTGAAGTATCTTTTCATGTTGGGAGAGGAGGCAGTCGAGGTGGATGCCCAGGGATGTGGAAGGGAGTAGATATTCACGTCGACAAGGAACGTTCCTATTGGCAAAAGGATTTCTTGCTCTTTCCTTCGCTTGATAGAATAGTGTTAGAATCTGTTAGAATCTGAGATAGGTACTGGAGCTGTTGAATATTTTTTACTGTTCCGTTGGTTGCCAAGTGGCGCAGAGTATCACAGCTTGGATGTTTCGGGTCGGGTACGAATCATGAGACGTCGATGCGGACAGGAAAATCCTCAGGACGATGACGTTGTGGTGCTACCAAGGCATGGATTCTTGATGTTCATCATCTACGAAGCATTAATTAGCACAGTAAGAACCTATAAGCTCTTGATTTTTCCCCAAAAAGATGATAGAACTTCAGGATCTAGGCTGCCCTATTCTATCCATCTCTCTCTCTCTCGCTCTATATAACATATAGCCGCACGAGGCGGTGGCGGAAGTTTCAAAAGGTAAAATATATATATATATATAATATTCAGAAGAACATGTGCCTATAGAAATTGTGTGTGACATGTTTCAACCCTTCGCACTTTGAAGAACCCTTTTTTTCAACATGTGCGTATCGCAAAACTGCAAAAAAAAGAAATCATCCAAAAAGAAGCTGGGCTAGCTGATGGAGACAGGCACTCACGTCGCTCTAGCAACCTGTGTTCCTGTCTCAATCAGACATCCCAGCTTTTTTTCCGTACATCTGAATGCAGTTTGCAAAGACATGTAAAGCAACAGAACACATCAGAAACCAAAGATTATCTTGCATTGAGTCGACGCAGACCGCAAAGACATGCGACGACTGTAGCAGGCTTTTGCTCAAAACTATTGTAAAAGACGTCTTGCTGCTATTGCTCTTAGATTCGTCTCTTGTCTTAGATTCGTCTCTTGACATACGACCTAAAGAAATACTGCAGTAATACTCCGTACTACAAAGTACTACTCCAGTACTACAAAGTACTACTCCATACTACAAAGTACTACTCCAGTACTACACCGTAC
>DF245714.1:0-15748 GCA_000507305.1 Breviolum minutum Mf 1.05b.01 | reverse complement strand
AGGAAAACAGTTTTGTGCGAGTCGTTGATTTCAGTGTGCATTGTTGGATTTATGTATTTTACAGAGCTACGCTCCTGCTCGCTTACCCTTGCTCAAGTAAGAAAAGAACAGATTTCGGTGCAGTACATTTATGCATTTTACTTTGCAAGGCTTCGCCTCTGCCCGCTTACCTGTGCTCAAGTGAGAAAAGAACAGGATGGTTTGGTTCACCAAGCTGACTGTTCTTTTCTCCCTTGAGTGTGGGTGGGTGGGTGGGGTGTGTTGGGTGGTGGTCTTTCTTTGAAAAAGAAAAAGTGCAAGAGTTTGAGAAACTTCATTTGTGGAACGCTTTGTCTTCGCATTGGGTTCTATCTGGATGCGTTTGTGAAAGTTGGTGTCAGATCGTTTCTTTCGATTTTCAGATTCAGTATTCAACATTTGTACATGTCAGTGGCAGACACTTCAGTGGATTTCATTTGAACGTCTTTTGCACTTGTGATTCTTGAAGATGTTAACGTTTGCTGTACTTGTGATTCACATAGTCTTGAGATGTATTCAACCTTTCTTGGATTGAGTTTTGTGAAGAATTTCGGAGATGTATATGCCGAACTGCAGCATGAGACCCTTAAGGGGTAGTGGTTTTGTTGCAATCCACTCCCACCCGCCCATTGCAACAAGGCGGGAGCAAAATTCTCTGGATGCAATTCTTGGTGGCTTCAGATGTTTTCGTATTGCAATGCCTGCATGGTCACAACAGTTATTTGCAGAAATGTTTTCCCAATGGTTCACGGTGGATGGCTGGAAATTCATTCAAGATGTTTGTCTGGCCGTTGAAAGTTTGAGACGAGACACTAAGCAAAAAGCTTGGTGACGTTGGCAACATGCCATGTACCACCACCTGGTAAAAAGACCGTTGTGCGATTCGTTGTGAAATTTCGGTGCAGTACATTTATGCATTTTATTTTGCAAGGCTTCGCCTCTGCCCGCTTACCTGTGCTCAAGTGAGAAAAGAACAGTTTCAACATGAAATGAAGTTGGCAATTGTTGTATGTTTGTTTCCCTGATAGGATGCACAGATGTGTCTGTGCTGTCTTCATGGCCAAGTCATCATGGGGTCTGATGAAGAGCCGGTCTTGGTGCTGCGAGCCTACAAGTGGGGGGTCCTGGTGTGCTTTAGTGAGAGTGGAGAGGACAACCAGGTTTCATTTGAATGAGGATGGATCTGTGACATGGATATTCATTGATGACCCGAGTCAATGGAATGCTTTCAAGGTGGCTGTGACTTGGTGGGAGAGGGGTGTGTGCTTGACTGTATGTGAGGAGAGCTTCGGATTTTACTTTCGAGAATCTGACGCTTATTGCTCGGCACCTGGGAATTGAACATCCATCACAGTCCGGCAGGTATACCCTTTTGGAGAAGATGGCTACCCTGCTGAATTCAGGAAGTTCAGCTGAAGAAGGCTATGTCGAAGAGGTCACTTTCAAGTGACAAGAAAAGGAGAAGAAGGCAGCTGTGCAAAACAGGTGGAAGAGCTATCATGATGAGAAGGTTGCAGATGAAAAAGTGTCCAAGCTGACAATTAACAATTTGTCTGTTTAAAATCAATTGTCAATTGACTGTAAGCACCCCTGCCAAATTCCAATCATTAAGATCAGATACAATTTTCTGTTTTCTGTACAGACTGCGATTGAAATCCTTGAAGTTTTTCACTTCAGTTTGTTTGGCATAAGGCGAAAAAAGAGAAGAGGTCAGCCAAAGCAAAGGCCAAGGCCCTTGGCAAAGGCAATGGACAAAGAAAAGGGAAAGGAGGAACGACAGGAAGAAAAGGTCGGAAAGGCAAAGGCAAGGGCAAGAAGAGAGCAGGCCCTTACTGCGGATGATGAAAGCAATGGCAAAAGGGCCAAGTCAGAGACTGAAAGTGTCAGAAGTGAGCCAAGAGGTTCACAAGACAATAACACAGGCTTAGTGGATTTAAGTGAGGGCTTAGTGACTTCGTGAATTTGGAGGATGATCCTACTGCTGAAGAAACAGTGGTGGCTTCTGCTGTGGAGCTTGATGTGGAACCAATGGAAGAGCCATTGGAGGTGGCTTCTGCTGCAGATGAAGTGATGGAGGAGACAGAGGCACCTGCTGCTTTGGGGCCTGGAGCGGACGAGGAGATGATGGAGCCTTCTGCTGTTGAAGCAATGGAGGCTGAGTTGGAAGCAGCTTTTGATGCTGCGGACGCAGAGATGGTGGATCACAGCAATGGCAACAACAATGAGGGCATTGATGACTCATTGATGCTCTCTGAACTTCTTGGCCAACATGTAAATCAGGATTTTCTGGAATCCAGCAGCTTGTCCCCAAGCCCTTCCACACCGTCACCTCCTCATTCTGACATTGAAAATTCAAGCCCTCAGACTCATGGTCCTGCGGTGGAGGAACCTGGTCAGGAGGTGGTGGCTGAGGAAGCTGGAGAAGCTGTTTGTGGTGGTGGTGGTGGTGGTGGGCCACGACTTCACTGGACGCCTCCTGCACTTGTCGCGTTGGAGCCGCATGGTCAATTCAAAATTCGGCTGAACTACAATGAGCACAGGTTGATCGGTGAGACCATTCGTGTTGACAGTGATGCTTTCATTGGAGTGCAACGGCAAAAGACTTACTCCAGAAAGTTTGGAGGCGGTCGAACGTGGAAGGAGGCCCTCCATGAAGTTCACAAGTGGCTTTGGGAGAAGTGGCCGATTGTAGAGTCAGAGTTTGCCTTGGCCAGAACTGTTCGTCAAGTCAAGTTCCAGGTGCTCGAACCAACTGCTTGTGCTGGTTTGGAACGCCTTGCTCATCGTTTGTCCGATTGTGTTGCTCCCAGTCATGTCGCAGACCGGAAAATGGGTACTATATGGAGATGAGTCAAGGCCTTGGGTATTCAGTGGCAACTGTATGTCAGACATCAGTTCCCTGCTATCTTTTTTGGCTTTGTGCACTGGCTGCATCCCAGTCTTAGAGCAACCCATGACCTCATGCATGGTGCCCACAGACTGCTGGGCTCGTGTCATTCAATTTGGACAGCTTTGCCGAACTTTGACTTACATGGGAGCATATGGTGAGCGCTCGGTGAAGCCTATCACTCTTTTCCACCAAGCACAGACCTTTGAGGCATTGAAGCGCCCCAAGCCTCATTGGTCCTTGGAGTCACTGACCGCACGCAATGGTGAGCAGTGGACAGGGAAGAAGGATGCCCTGGTGGAATCAGGCTGGTACACAAAAGAATCTGGTGAGAGTGTGGCCTCTATCTTTGCAGGCTCAGTGTGACATTGAAACCTTTGCAGCAGTGGCTCAGCCTAAGTCCAATGTTGATTGGGGCTTGGTTTGTCTCTAATTAAATAATTAGTTTTATGTATTCTCGATGAGAGGCCCACTTTTGTGTTTCGGTGTGCCGCACCTGCCTGCCGTGCAAATCCGTGTTAAAAGAAAAATGAATGTTCTTTTTGTGCGGCCTGTTGCTCATGAGTTTGGCATGCACCTCACTCACTCACCCAGTCTCTCACTGACTCACTCATTCAAGTTCAAGCAAGTCATGTTGTTTTGATTTAAATTGACAAACATTTCCAAGTATGGGCTCTGCTCTGAGGCCAAGCCAGAAGCAGCCCAGCCATCTTTGTCAATTGTCAAGTTCAGAGCTCATTTTTTTGGGCGAGGTTGGTGCTTGAAAATTCGTCATATGGTTTGAAAGCTGTGTTTGATGAAAGAGGTTTGGGTCTGTTTGTGCTGTTGTTACTACTGGCTGAGGTCACAACAAGCATTGGGATGCACTCTTGTTTGATGTCCTGCCGGCGGTTCAGTTCCCGGGTGCCTCAGCCCGTCGGGCTACTGCTTTGGAAATGTTTGGAGCCTCGCACATTGCACCGTCCCACCGCAGAATGCCCCATGTATTGTGGACCGACTCAATGAATTTGGTTTGGAACCTTTTGATGGGTGGCAGAATGGGACGATACACGGGTTCCCCAGACACACTGGTATTTGACCAGCGCATTGACCTCAGAGGCTTTTCTGCTGGCAGCTTTGCTGGCCTTAGCACCCTGCATTTATTATGGAAAATCCCAAATGTAGTGACGAATGGCAAACTTGGGGCAATTGCATGTCCTCCGCAACTGATCGTCACTCCTCCGACTGATCACACCCTGCACCTGTTGCACTATGAGGCGGATCAATTATGTGTTTGGAAGCCTGGTGAACATCAACTGGACCAGCTCCAGATCCGGTATACATACGTTTCCACTGAGGGCCCGGCTTACAAAGAGCACTTTGGATCCAAAGAACACAATTACTCTCACTGGCTGAGTCTCAATCATACAGCAGGGTGGTGGGATCTCGCCAGGTTCCTCTTCATGAACCCTGAGGCAGCTAGCTCTGCGAAGAGAGATGCCACTCCCTTACGTCTGCTCTCATGGCTGACCTTTCGACTGGAACCAGCGGTGGAGAAGCTTATTGAGGCCACCATGCTCTATCTCTCAACCGTGAATGAGGTGAAGGACAGCGAACTTCTCGAATTGGGCAGAATGCATTTAGAAGTGGACACTCCTTTCGCTTCCGCAGAGGTACTGCGAGATCACCTCATTGAGCTGATTAGTGTGCGCAATTGTTTTATCATCATTGGCGCTGGCCCCCGCGGGTTGGTGGTTATGTGTAAACATGTAAGTGTTTGTTTTGAAAAATATTCTCTCTTTAATAAAAGTATTGTATTTTTTCAAATTAAAAATCATCATGTCAAGGCAATCGGTTCAAATTTTGTAACACTGAAAAAACATATTTTTCTCAATTTTTTGGCATTTTTGGCCAAACATGTTAAAAAAATGTTGAAACCAAACGTTACTACAACTCCGGAAATGTCATTTTTTGAAAATTGACCCCACTCATCTGCACACCACTCATCTGAACCCTATTTCCGCGTCCCTGAACATGTAATTGTTTGGTCGGCTGGATCTTTTGTGTGGAGTTTTTTGGAGAGGCATTCGGTTCTTTCAACCCGATGTGTTGATCCTGTAATTTTTAATTTGAACAACTTGTGCAAAACTCCAACAACTTGTTGGAGACAGTGAGAAACAGGGTGTAGATTCATTTGGTTGAAAACACTGTGGGTGGTCTCTGCTGGAGATAGCTAACAGTGTTTCCCGAATGTTTCCTGCACTTCTGCAAAGTTGCATGCATACCTCCGAAACAATGGATCTGCTAAATTGACAGCTGCTAGACTGACTGGTGGATGCAGAGTGCCAGACTAGGCAGAACCTTACCTTACACTGATAGTGACATTTGCCTCTGGATGACCAATCTACTGCAATTTACACCTTACTCGAATGAGACCTGCGAAACGGCTCAACTTTGCCTCTACAACCGAAAGTGATGGAAATCACATCTTACTGACATGCAGTTTTAGCGGTTGGTTGGTATCCCTTACACTGTGTTAACTTTATTGTCTAACCTACGGCTTAACCTTACCCTCTGTTTTCCACTGAGGTGATATCACATCGTACTGTTTTTGTTTCATCACAGATGAAATCCAGTTTCATAAATGTACAGCTTTCAGAAACACCACTGACATTAGTGGCGCGCAGTCTTTACCCTTTTTCTATTCCACTTGTCCAAAGAGATGCTGTGACCATGATAAATCTTCGCGGTACCGTGGTATCGTACTTATTGCACAGGATCAAAAAAAAATCTTTTCCGTTTTGGTTTTGGGTGTTGTTTTGTGTCGTTTTTTGTGTTTTAAAGCATCCAGAGCTTTTGCTCAATTACTGCAGGCTTTCTTTTCAACTGACCAAGAGTTTAGATGACCGACTATGCTTCGAGCTTGTTCGGCAATGGTGCCAAAAAAAAGAACAATCTATTGTATAGCTGGTCCCACTGGAGACCTGTAGGATGTTTGGTAAACAGTCTGGCACGGAGTAGTGACCAACGGATATTCATAGTCTCCCAAATGTGGCGGGCTTTGAGACGGCGACGTTCACGTTGCGTAAAACTTTTTCACGTCTATGGGATTGCCCGGACAGCGACGTTGTTGAGCCATGCCGCATGCAGCCAAAAAAAGGCATGACCATTCATTCCCGGAACGGACCTGTGTTAGGTATTGTTAGGTACTGCAATGTACCTTGTTTTCAGATTAAGTCCTTACGCGCTAAGTGCTGAGATGGCGTAGAGTGAGTCATGGTCATAGAATGATAATAGTTATCAGCATCACTGCATCACTACAATCACACCAACTACATATCTCTTAGTGAGTTTATGAGCAAGGTGTGTAAGTAGTACTTTCTAGATTTCTTTCCTTGAGTGGTTGAGCTGCCAAAATCAAATTATGGGAAAAATATATTGCCGTAAAGCGACGTATATTATAACCATCTTTGAAGCAGGAATCTGACATTTTTTTTTCCTCCAAGGGAGAGCTTTCACTCTTGAGGGCACGCAGCCGCTGCACATACCAGAGCTGGAAAAATGCCCCCTTAAGGGCTCTTTCTGGCAGATTCCCTTTGGGATGGTTAATGGGAAACTACTGATTTTGAAAAAAAAGGAGATAATTCTTTGTCGATTGAATATATATTAAGAAAAAAATAAATATAAATTTATATTATAATGATAAATAATAATCTAAATTAAGAAGCAATAATAATATAAAAATAATTAAAAAATGATTAAGATATATTTTAAGAAAATAAAAACACCTATGATAAAAAACAATAGATATTAATATAAAATTTTTAATTTTGCTTAAAATGATTTAAATTGATTGAAATTGAGAAAATAAAATATAAAAAAGATATTTTAAACATAATTATAAATATCATTTTGATTTAAAATGAACAAATATATATTAGTATTTTTATTTATATTTAAAATTAATATATCTTACAAGTAAGAAAATATTTATCAGGCAAGATGCGTCGCAGCATCCTACAGAGCTTATCGAGCCAAGAACTTGGAAGGATATGACAGGAAAATTAATTAGGGGGTTCACATGGGTTTACCAATCTTTTTCTTACTGCAGCGTGCAGGGTATTTGAATAAAAAAATTGCACTGCATTTATGCTTTACTTTGTTTCTGGGAAAGAGACGTTTCAAATTCACAAGCCGTAGGCAAAGACGAGCACAGACCAAAAGATCCAAAGATCCAAAAAGCAGAGTGCTTTGGAATTGTGATAGCTGCCAAGGCAATTTGGATAGGATTAAATATGCTTTTTTGACCTCGACAAGTTGCAGACTAGGGAATTGCGCCAACTGGAGCAGGGAACGTATTTCTTCCTCTAAATCATTGAGATTCTTTGTTGGCTTCTTCGTCTGGGAGGTTTTTTTGTAGTGGAACTAGAACATGTCAGCCGGATTTGGTTTTCAGAAGTTGTAGCTGCATCAGCGGGAATTCGCAACAACAATTCCTTCTACCAGATTTCCAAGGCTGAGTGTACAGTATGGCACGTGCTTTTTCCCACTGCATAAATTCGTTTGTGTCCTAGGAGGCTGAGATTTTTGGTGCAGCTCACCGAAGGTGATCAATCTGTCTTTTGGTACTTTTGTGGAAACTCATCTTTGAGTTTCCCAAAAACTGTGTAGCTCGTTGGGTACGTATCCTCGTGTACGTGATCGCCTCGTACCGTTCTTTTACGTTGCGTAACCTTATGCGCTGCGTGGTTTCGGAAGGTTCCTCCCTCGGTTCCGTCTCTTGGTTCCCGGTTTCGTTTTCAACAACCAACTTGAAACTTTGTGAGTCTCTTGCATGTGTATCTAGACACGTTGACTCATGTCAGTATCCTTATTGTTGTGAAACCTTTTCATGTTTGTCCTTCACTTGAGTATTTGTATATCCATCTTTTTACATCTCAAGTGGAGGGTTGGTGGGTTTCAAAAAATTTTTCACTCTCTTTTAGAGACTTCTCTTTGTGGTAGTCAGGGGTAGTTCATGGGAGCTTGGAGAACTGGCAAACAATCACTCTGCTTAAATGGATGACGGAGATAGCTGGTTTTTCGGTACTGAGTCGTCTGCAAAGCATCAAATGAATTCTTCTGCTTTTCCTGATGGTTCGCTTTCTAGCCGGTGTTTTCTTTCTGGACGTTCTGAGAATTCACCAAGTGCAATCGAGAGCAACGATTCGGGGGAGCTGGAGAGATCTTTGGATAAGGCGCTTGAAGCAGATGACGATGATCCCATCCTTGGTTTACCACCAGAGCAGGATCAACCGGAGACCCCTGATATGGAACTGGCTGCTTCTCACAAGGCTGCACCTCCTGTTAGTCCTCGTCAGGTTGCTACGGATGTCTTTTCGAGTCATGAACCTCAGCATGCACCTAGTGTGAACGAAGTGGCTTTCGACATCTGGATGCGTCAGAAGAGGGCTTGCACTCTGAGATTTCCATGGGAGAGAAACGTAGCTGCTAAAGTCTTTGGTTTCAAAGAACCTCGCAGTTTGGATCTTCCACAGATTGGTTGCAATGTTGCGTTGGCTGCTTCTGCAACTTCATCGGAGGCTGAGACACCCACGTTGGACAACAGCTTTGCCAAGAAGAGATTGCGTTTATCATCCATGATACAGTCCGAAGACCAAGTCAGGTGGGAAGCCCTTCGTAAGTTCAAGGTGATGCTGACCATAAACCCTGGGAATTCCTTCTTGGGCTCTACTCTTGCTGAGAAAGCCATGCTCCTTAGGCATGAGGGCGAGATTTCGTCTTCCTTCATTGATGCTTTCTCAGGCAAGAGCACTGGCGCATTGACTAAGAGGGCCTCTTCATGCTGGCGCTTTGTTACTTGGACCATCCAGCAGGGACGCATCGACCCCCTTGCAGTAGGGGAACCTGTGTTCTATGCTTACATGAATCACCTTCGAGATCATGGAGCTCCAACCACTGCAACGACCTTCATTGAGTCTTGGACATTTTTGTTCCACATGGCAGGTTTGAAGACTCATCCACTGGGAATGTTTCTCTCTCCACGGGTGCGTGGTGCGGCAAAGGACATGTTTGCTTCGAAGCGGAAGTTGGTACAAGCGGTGCCGCTTACTGTGAAGATGGTGCTTGCACTTGAGCAGGCAGTGCAGATAGCTCCGTATGATCACTGGAAAATCATCTGGTCATTTGCTGTTTTGCTTCGGGGCTTCATCACGCTTTTCAGACAGCTTGCATTTGGATTCCTTGATCCTATCGAAAGATGACAGGTCGGGTTTAGTGTTGGTTGAAGCTGATACCGGACGCTACAAGACAGGCAACACCAACGAGAGGAGGACCAGGCTTCTTCCCCTTTATCCTTGGGGCAGTTCTTTTCTGGTGCACCATGGGCTGATACATGGATTGAGCTCAGGTCCAAGTACAACTTGCCCACGAGTCCATCGCTTCCTGCATTTTCTGAGGTAACGAATCAGTGGTTGCAGCGGCCTATGAGTACAGGTGAGGCGTGCTTGTACTTACAGGAAATCATGACTGGTTCTGGATTTGACTTTGCTGATGCTCAAAAATTGGGTTGTCACAGTTTGAAGTGTACCATGCTTTCGTGGCTCGCTATGGGCTCATATGCCAGCATCTCTGACCGCAGACTGGCTGGACACCATTTGGATCCAAACAATGTATCCCCAGTGACTTACTCTAGGGACGAATTGACTAGGGTGTTGGCCATCGAGCAACGCATGATCAAGGACATCAGGAAGAAAAAGTTCAAACCAGACCAGCCCCGTGTTCAAAGGTTGGCGGACCTCGTAGCTGCTGAATGTGATTTGGATGAGCACCCACATGTTATGGTGCAGTCAGACAGTGAAGATGATGACCCCGATGAGTTGGACCTGCGGAGAGATGATCTTCCTGATCAAGCTCGTGTGAATTTCGACGATCTCACCCTCAATGCTGTCAGGAACTGTCGGATCCATCGCTATTCAGGGGTCGGTCACATCCTTGATACTGATTCCAAATTCAGGTGCGGAAGGAAAGCAACTCGGAACTATCATGACATTGTGGCTGGCACAACTCTTGCAGATATTCCTATCTGCCTTCAGTGCACCAGGTCCTCCGAACATGAAGTGTGATTGATGCGCTATAAGGAAAAATATATAAAGAAATTTCAGAGGCAGCCGCCAAGTTGTTTCATAGATTGGAACTTTTTTCAACATGTCAGTCAAAGAGTGCATGGGGTTTAGATTTGTGAAATCAGTCATCAGTGATGGAACCGAATCATCACATCAGACTCCACCACGTTTTAGTCTTGTGACTTCCACCCAACTAAAGGTGATCACACAAACTAAGTGTGAGGGTCATGCGACTTCATGAGTTGATGACACCTGATGCATCGAAGCATTGTTGAGGTGTTCGTCTCAAGGTGGGTTGAAATCACAATAGTCAAGTTCCCAAATCAATGCACTTGACAGACAACAGTTTAGGATCACCAAAAGCAATTTACTGTAAAAACCACAAACTTCCGAAATTACCGTAAATCCATCTTGCCTGTAAACTTTAGGATATAGCAGCAGCTCTAGTGAATCCATAAAGCACCACAGCATTCAACCTGCATTCAACTTGAAAATTTTGACACTAAGAAAGTTTTTCAGCTTGAAACAGACAGGCATCTAACTTTAGATATTTGAACCTCGTCGGGCGACATGACTTCCGTTGGCTTGGATTCCACTGCCAGCTTCAAGTCGAGAGCCTTGGAGATTGGGATGTCAGAGGCACTGTATAACCTTCTTCGTGATAATGGTGTCTCCACGTATGGTGCCTTTGCATTTGTTTGTCCTTATATTCCAGGACAAGGTGATGAGGCAGTTTTGATGGATGCAACAGAAGCTTTGATACATCGTCCATTGTCAGCCCCAGAAAAGATAGTAGTTAGGCGCCTGTTTTTCGAAGCACACACCATGTCCATCGCTGATATGAAACAGAGATTTGAGCGTGAAGACACGTCTGAACCCACTCGTGTGCCCATGCCAGAGCGCATCGCCCGGTTAGAAGCCCAGAAGACACGGTTGCCAGGCTTGCATTACAGTTCTGAAACAGAGCCATCTCATAAGTGTGTGGATACGGTGTTTCAAATGATAACTGATCAGCAAATAACCTGGATTCCTTGGGAACGCCTCACCAACAGAGCATCTGAAGCAGTCAACAGTAAAAAGGACTTGCAGATCACTTTTGATTCTTCTGGTTCGCTCAAGTTGTCAAAAGCCCAGAATGATCAGGTTGGCACGATTTCAGGTGAGATTCAGGTGAGGCAAGCTTTGCAACGCCGTGCAAGAGCCTTTGACTTAGCACACATTTGTTCGTACCAAGTTATGGAAGCATGGCATGAAAAGCTTTTTGAGATTCTTCAACGTGAGCCACCATCCAACTGCAGTCGTGTCACAATGCAGCAGGCTAAGGATGCAGATCGCATGTTGTGGAAGAAAGTGGCAGAAAGCACTAGGGGCAGTGTAGCACAGCGACCTGACGGCACCAAGCCTGTGGAGGTCTCATTGGCCTTGTTGTCCAATGATCCTGAAGTTCACTTTCTTATGATGCCTATCCCGAAGTCGAGTCGTCCAGCACCATATGATCGTGACCCCAAAAACCCCAATGACAAAAAGGGGAAAGGGAAAGGAAAGAAAGATAANAGATGGTAAGGCATCCACGGGACCACCGGAGGGGTGTCATCACAAAACCCCCCAAGACAAACCGATCTGTTTTGGATATAATCGGGGTTTTTGTAAGTTTGCATCCGATGGCAAAAGGTGCAAGAGGGGTTTCCATGTTTGCTGGAAGTGCTTCAAACCTCAGCCATATACAAGTTGCCAGCATTGACAGGAAACCGGGGGCGTGGAACATTTTGTTCCTCAGAACGCTCCCAAAGAAGAGGACAAAACCCCCAACCAACTACAAGAGCCGTTGGAGGTTTCAGAAAACGCAGTTTCACAAGTTGAGGCCACTGATGTCAGTCATTCGTCGCCTAAACGTCCAAGAATTGATAAGAGCCTTTCTAAATCCTCCAGTGCAGATGCATCAGACAATCAACATTCTTTGAGTCAGCCGTCTAACGAAAGGCCAGTGCATCAATTTTCCGATCAAGGTTTGCCTGCCAAAAACCAACGTCGTCAGGCCGTTTTTTATGAAATTTTCGCAGGATGTGCTAAGCTAAGTCAACAGATGAACCTTGTTGGATTCGAGAGTATCCCGGTTGACTCAAGTCACAACAAGCATGTACCTCTTGTGCCGGTATTCATTCTTGATTTGACTGACCAACAAGCACAATCGTGTCTTAAACAGCACATCTCTGCCACACGTCCACTAGGAAATTCACCTAGCGCTACCATGTGGAACAGGAAGTCGAGCTCGAGAAAAACCATTGCCCAAAGCTCTTGTTCGCCAAGGGGCCAAAACCCCACAGCCACTTCGTAATGCGACCCACGTCTTAGGAATCCCTGGACTTAATCCAAGAGACCAGGCACGGTGGCTTCAGCAAATATTTTGGCCGCCTTTGTTGTCGAAATCTTAGAGTACGCAATGGAAAGAGGCTGCTTTGTTTCGATTGAGAATCCCTTGAATAGTTGGATGTGGCTTGTTATAGAACATTATGTCAAAGAAAAGAAAAGTGTTCGGTTAAGTCAATTCTTTCAAAGGATGATATCGGTAACCTTCAACCATTGTGCTCATGGAGGACTCCGTCCAAAGCAAACACGCTTCTTGTGCTCACACAGCCACCTGTCGAGTCTTGAAGCACAATGCCCAGGCGAATCCGATACTCATGTGCATTTGCCTTATGCCATTCGTTTCGATGGACATAAATGTAGCTTTGACACAGCCATTGAAAGTGAATATCCTGAGCTCCTTTGCCAAAGGATTGCTCTTTGTCTCAAAGATGCCTTTTCTGGTGTATCAACATTCCGAAGTCACACCAACTGTGCATGCACCGGAGTGCGACAGACCACAAAACATGCATCTTTGATTCCAGAATTTCACCATATCGCCAAGTCAAAGCCCGTTGATAAACCACATAAACTTCTCACCTCTCCAAATTCAGGGGGAGATTGCGGGGAGAGTTGCAAGTATGGAGTCTACCATAGCCCTCAGCAGTTCATCAAGCTTGCACAGAACTTGATCCATCCGTTTGATAAGCAGTTTGTGATACCAGACATTCTCAGGCTGAACGTTTTTAACTTACCTTATCACCAAAGGAATCAGTTTCGTTGCCAAAGTGAGGACTGAATCAGCATGCTTGATCAATAAGCTAGCCAGAGAGCTTATAGGTTTGAGGAGGCAAGGTATCATGCTGCAATGCCGCAACATGCCCAAACCGTCTTAAGAGGTAAGAACATATTGCTTTTTAAGAGACTCCTTGAGGACAACGGTTTTGAAGACATTTCTGCAGTTGAAATGATGAGAGGTGTAGAGCTGGTAGGGACACCGGACAAGTCACCATTATTCGAATCCAAGTTCGTGCCTGCAACAACCACCAGTGACTATCTTTTGGCTTCTTCGACATGGTTGAGGAAAAAGATTCAGTCCCGTGATGTTCATGCTGATGACCCCGAACTCTCCAGGACCTTGTGGGACACTAGCCTTGCCGAAGTTGATCTTGGTTTTCTAGAGGGTCCATTTACATCAGTAGCGGATGTTCAAAAGGCAGTCGATAACGACACGTTTGTGTGCAGCAGAAGGTTCGTGATCATTCAAGGCAACAAGCCCCGGGTCATCGATGACCTGAGAGAATCTTGCATCAATGAAGCTTTCACCATTGTAGACCGCTTAAGTTTGCATGACATTGACTTTGTTTCTTCTATGCTAGCCTTTGTGGCCAAAGCTGTGAATACATCTGGCAGTGTGTCCGTGGAACTTCTAGACGGTCGTGTGGTGACTGGTAGCTTGCACAAAGATTTTTCCACAGAATTGAAGTGGTCCGGCAAGTGTCTTGACCTGGCCAAAGCGTATAAGCAGATCCCTGTGTCCGCAGGTTCACGTAGGTTCGGTGTCTTGATGTTGCATCACCCTGATGATAAGCAGCCCAGGTATTTCGTAACCCGCAGTCTTCCATTCGGTGCCAGAGCAAGTGTGTACGCCTTTAACAGGATAAGCAGAGGCCTTTGGTTCTTGATGGCAAAGATGTGTCATGCCGTGCTTGGGTGCTTCTATGATGACTTTCCGATTGTAGAACCTCACATAAGCTCAGTCCTTGCAACTCAGTCCGTCCAGCATCTTTTGGAAACTCTGGGATGGCTTTATGCTAAAGACACCTCTAAAGATCTTCCTTTCTCCGAAGAGTTTGACGTGTTAGGCGTACGTATCAACACCAGCCGTCTTCACCTTGGAGTGTTTACTTTGGCAAATAAACCTAGCAGAGTTGACAAAGTAATTGATTTGATTTCGGACATCAAGAAGCTTGGATCCATTGATAAAAAGAAAGCCCAAGTCATCCACGGCTTGCTGAACTTTATGGCTGGCTTTGTGATGGGCCACTCGGTTCGTTTAGCTTGCCGTGTTTTTGCATCAGCTATATCTTCAGGTAGTCAGTGGAATCGCCAGCAAGTCTGTCGTGCATGTGACTTCACTCTGGATTGTATTTCTAACTTGAGGAGTAGATCTGTTGATGGCAGGGGTGAGAAGAGACCTGTCCTGGTTTTCACCGATGCTGCATTCGAGGGAGGCGTTTCCACTTACGGCGTGGTCATCATCGATCCTGTTTCCTCGAGACGCGAAGTGTTTGGTGGCACTATCCCGCAACATCTCACCGAATTTTGGATGCAGTTTGGTTCCCAGGTGATTGCTCAAGCAGAAGCATTTGCAATGCTGGTACCTCGAATTGCTTGTAGACCCATCTTGCATAGCCGGCGTGTCATCTTCTTCGTCGATAACGAGTCTTGCAGGTATTCTTGTATAAAATCCCTTAGTGATTCTCAGTCCCTCATGAGAATATAGTCCAGTTGTTCCATCAGTGTTCTGAGATTGATTATGCAATCTTGTGGATCGAAAGGGTACCTAGTGATTCGAACATCGCTGACCTCCCAAGTAGGGATCTTCAGGTGCAAGCCGCAGAAATCATCGGTGGCATCGTGGTTGAATCATCATTGGATCTTGAAGCAACTGCAGCCTTGTGTGAAGACTTGACCCCTCTGCCTTCGTTTGCATTTGGTAGTGATGACAAGTCTAGTGACATTCTGCGTGAATTTGCTGGCACGTTGT
Source organism: Breviolum minutum Mf 1.05b.01 (assembly GCA_000507305.1). Taxonomy (NCBI): domain Eukaryota; class Dinophyceae; order Suessiales; family Symbiodiniaceae; genus Breviolum; species Breviolum minutum. The sequence goes on along the minus strand of DF245714.1, from coordinate 627 downwards.
TCTTTGATGAATGAATCACTTTTGCCTTCGTTGTGACGTTCGTCAAAGGGGATAATCGGGTCACAACTCAACATCCATCAACAGATGGCAACGAAGCCTAAACCTGTGATGGTAAACAACCAGTGACCTATTCAACGACTATGCAACCAAAGCGTTGACATTCCCCAGACCAATTATTGAATGGCAAAAAGCGAACACTAAATTTCAAAAAACTTATCATTAAGAATTTTTAATATATGGTATATACATATATTCCTTTATCTGCTTGTGAATTTTTACTTACAGGATACATAGTTTATTAACGATAGATTTTTACCGCGTACTTGAGCATCCAACAGTTTTTGAAAAGTAACTAAGACGGTGCAGCTCACCGAAGGTGATCAAACTGTCTTTTGGTACTTTTGTGGAAACTCATCTTTGAGTTTCCCAAAAACTGTGTAGCTCGTTGGGTACGTATCCTCGTGTACGTGATCACCTCGTACCGTTCTTTTACGTTGCGTAACCTTATGCGCTGCGTGGTTTCGGAAGGTTCCTCCCTCGGTTCCGTCTCTTGGTTCCCGGTTTCGTTTTCAACAACCAACTTGAAACTTTATGAGTCTCTTGCATATCTAAACACGTTGACTCATA
>DF245713.1:0-18395 GCA_000507305.1 Breviolum minutum Mf 1.05b.01 | reverse complement strand
CTATTTCTACTATGGCTACTACCACTATCATTGAAAACACGTCCACCAGAATTTTTTATTTGAGATATATTTCCAGCATGAATATTGTTTTTCATGAAAGAAAACATAAAGACTTCGGAAGAAACACGGTGGGTGAGTGCGTTTTTTCCAGCACCGAATCTTCATATATGTATATATGTATATATATATGTATATATCTGAACTTTGTGCCAGGCGGCGCCAGTATCAAAATGCCAAGAACTTCAAAAGGAACAGTTAGAGACAGTGAGGTGCCGTGCACAGCATTTGGAGTAGCCCTTCAGGAAACTAGCCTAGGTGCTGGTTTGACACATGTTTTATTTTCATCTATTTTGGGGAAATGATCCAATTTGACTAATATTTTTCAAATGGGTTGAAGCCACCTTGATATTCTTTGGGATATATATATAGGAATCGAAAGGATACTGAATGTGTGTGGTTGACATTTTTCTTTGTACAGGAAATGACAAGTCTCGATCAGAATTTACGAGATACCTTTGGTTCAGTCCACATTGATGCAAGCAATATCAAGCAATCACAATATCGAAACATATCGAAACCAGCTTGGGAGTCTTCACAAAAAAACATGTCTTCATCATGGATTAATAACCACATCATCTTAATCATTCAAATCCCTAAGGTCGCGCATTGCTGGTTGGGAAAAGGCGGAGTGTTTGGCTGACTTGTAAATGGAATATCGAAGCAGAGACATAGGCAGATAGGAGAGGAGTTTCTCGACCTGGGTTGATTTTACTACCACAAATCCTTTCTTTCAAGGAATGCAACTACAACTCACAAGTAGCACCAATCTTTCACTGCCAAGACGTCACTGATGATACAGTTTTTGGAAGAAATCCCAAACAATCACCTGGAATGTCTGAAACAAACCCTATTCAAAACGGGGATATTCTCCATATCAACTGGGTAGCCGGATTTCTTCCATCAGTATGATGTATCAAGTGGAGCAATGATGAGCCAACATCTCTCACATGCGGTGCTTGGTGTGTGATCTTTGTAGGCATCCAGTGAAGGCAGGTCTGTGCTGCGATATGGAAAGCAGGCTGACTCTCTCGGTTGTCGACACATTGAAATGATACATCCCAACGTCCCAACCATGTGTCCCACTAAGTTGCGAATGCAGATTAGTGTGTGTTTTTCAGGAGTTTTTGATTGAGAAAACAAGGATTTATGATTTATGTGTTATTTCCATCGGTTGGTACATCTACATCATATACATCATATACCCTACATGTACCATATTTACTTGACCCTAAAACCACTCAGCAGATTTTTCGACAAGCTAATGATGTGAGACTTCCAGGCGTCACAGCTGTTGAATCGAACTCTCAGTAGCTCCTTGGCGTATGATGACCCAACCAGGTAAATTTCAGCGGGAATATATTTATATAATCATTTATGGTATCATTTAACCAAATATTTGAATTTATTATTGATGATTGATGATTATTATATGATCGATTTTATAATGGATTTGTTTAAGTGTTTTTTTTACCCATATTTTTTTCCGTGGAAACCTCATCGTATGAAACCGACTGAAACCCAGGCTTTGATGATGCGGTGAGGCCCGATGAAGTGTACAGCTGGTTGCTGTTCTGTGAAACACCGTGGAATTTAAGGCAGGTTACAACAGGTACCCTCCAGGGAACTAACATATCCCACCTGGAGAAATGGAATCTTCAAAAGTGCCTTGGTAGGGGATATGGTTCTTCCCTGGAGGGTAGTTTTTATATGGTGAAATGATATGAACCTCTGGAAATTAGAATCGCAACTGTTGAGAAACAGTGCAAAATTGCATCCCTTGACTCTTTACATGAAATGATATGAATCTATAACTATATTGAACTGATAATATACATGATATAGATATAGATATAGATATAGATATATGAATGATCTACTTGGAATCAATACCTATCCTAAGACCTTCACAAGTTGTGACAGCTTCAAGGATGTGATGGGAATTGCCGCTTCAAGTTGGCTCAAAGAATTCTTTTTCACCCAGCTGCATTAGCAGACGACAAGCATTTACGAAAAGCGTGTCAACCTTTGAAAAACATCAAAAAATAGATCTGAAATGGTATGAATCACTATCAAAACATATGGAAAAATATCGTGAATCTCTAGCAAAAACCAGCCCCAACCAGTTCGCTGTCACTTCTCTTGACGCGCAGCGGGCACGGGTTTTCATGAGCTTGATGGCTCCAGTGTGAGAGGAGTGGCGGGCAGTTGTTTATTCTAAAATTCACAGATTCAATTAATCGTTAATTGTTGGTTTGGGTTGGTGGTTTGGGATTCTAAGGGTACCCTTTAGTAGCAATCCCTTTCATAAGGGTACCCTTAGAATCCCAAACCACTAGGCCAAACAAACAATTAACCATTAGCTGACAGATGACCACTGGTTTTTCTTTGCATTTGAAATTGGACTCGAAGATTTGATTACAGAATTTCTGAAGTCTGCACGAATTTTTCAGATAGCCATGGGCCACAAAAAAACCGTGTCAAAAACAAACGTGTGTAGTTCACTATCCTTGCCTGGATATATTGAGTCGTAGGATAAACACTCACTTGAGCTTGTTTCGCCAGGCTTTGGTTGCCATCTGGCATGGGCCAGGCGTCAGCGATGTGTCTACATTGAATTTGTTCCAAGACAAACCTAGGAGTTTTGGGTTCAAGACCCCAAACATGTGCATTTAATATGCATGTGAATATGTATATTGTAGTATAATTCCTGCCATTTTTGGTATGTAAAATAAACTCCATTGAACTTGGGATGACTTTGCTTATATTTTTGGTACTGCCTTGCTAAGTAGAGCTGACGCAACGGTGTCTATGCCAGTTTGTTCCGCGCGCACCGCGTCAATCAGGGCTTCTCCAATAACTACGATTTGTGTTTCTGTGGCGTAGTAGCGGCAATCTCAGCAGCCTCGTCAGATTTGTGTTTAAAAGATTCTGAAATCATCTGAAATCAATTTTTACAAGATTCATAAGTCATACTACGCAGACCTGTTTTTTTTTCCAGTCTTTTGTCTACCTGGTCTACCTTCCATACTCTCAGAAGGATTTTGCAGGAAACTGTCAGTGATGGCTCGGTCCCGAGGCCATTTCGAACGGTACTACTTTGCCGGGGGCACCCCCCGGGCGTGGCAACCTCAACACACTATAGTCCAGGAAAAATTTTTCAGTTGGAAATTAGATGTAGTTCCACAAAGCAGCTATTAAAGAGGAGAATCATATCTAGCACACTGAAAGGATTACCGTTTTATTGACAGGAAGAATTTGTTGAGTGTGATCCGCATGGTTTATCAATGTTTCGAATGTCTGGCTCAAGATGAATGCACCATGTCAAAATGTGCTGTGTCATTGTCAAGAGGATTCCCAGAGGTGTTACAGTAAGTTTTTCTATGTGTTTGCTGATCACCGGACTTGTTTAATAATTTTTGGAAGCGAAAGTCACGACCAGAACCCTGACGATGACATTAAATTGGATGACATCATTTGCAAAACAACGTCGTTGAACATTGAACGTTTTCAGCATGACGAGCGCGGAAAATTATAGCTTCAATGCAGAGGCGGTCAGTTTTTTTTTATTGGGCGGATGGAGAAAGTCAACAGCCTATCCCCGTGTTTAGGACTGTTTTTGAAAAGTCAGTCCATTTCATTTATGATTTCTATTTCTGATGTTCATATAAATATGTATATATATATATATGCATACACTCCTGGTTTATACGTAGCCATTTTGGCTCACCAAACCATTTGGGGAGTAAGTGATCTGCCACTCAACGCGCGAATGGTAGTGTCATGATGGCGGGTACAGGGCGAGTGGCCCCAGGTGGTTTGATCCACACAGGTGGCAGTGTCGTGGATACCGCGTCAGATGCCACCCAACTGAACACACCGCGTGCTTTATTTACCTCCTTGGTACTGGGAGGCCATAGGGCTCCTCCGTGCAGCGTTGCATGGATCGGAGATACTCGGGCCCCGACAGGATCTCATGACTGTCGTGCCAAGGTTTGGGGCGAAGTCCAGCATGTGTGACCTCACTTTGGAAGGTCATGAAGGTGCTGTGCTTTGCGTTTGTAGCGTTGGAGGTCGGGTATTGACCAGCTCCAGCGATCGGAGTGCCAGGTTGTGGGACAGGCTCTTGTGAGAGGGTGCTCTCCCATAATGGGCCAGTGGTTTCTGCCAGCTTCGGCCCTGCTGGACAGGTATTGACAGCATCATCTGACCGCACTGCGAGGCTCTGGAGCTACGATGGCGATGCCCTTCAGAAGTTCTCGGGTCATGTGCATAGCGCTTGCTTCTCACCACCAAAGGGTGATCAGGTGCTATCCGCATCGCACGCTGGCACGGCGCGTTTGTTGAATCTGAACGGAGAGTGTTTGAGTTTGAAGGTCTTCAAGGAACACAGTGCACATGCCTACCAAGCCAACTTCTCATCTGATGGACAGAAGGTGGTCACAGTTTCTGCAGATGACATTTCTTGCATCTTCGATGTCGCTTCGGGCGAATTGCAGGTCACGCCAGCGCGGTGTATCAAGCTGTGTTTTCGCCTGATGACTCCCAGGTGCTCACTGCAGCGGCCGACAGGGCTTTCCGATGTCAAGTCTGGCACCTTTCTGAAGTACTTTGCAGAACATCGTTTGATGGCACTCATGTCATCACTGCTGGTGACGATCGTGCGGTGAGGATTTTCAACGCTGCAAGTGGAGTTTGCCTGCGCTGCTTCCAAGGTCATGGCGAACGTGTCTACGTGCACAAGTTTTCACCCAACAGTCGGCAGGTCCTCACTGGATCTGAGGATTACACTGCAAAGATACTCCGTTTTGTTTTTGATGGGTTCTCAGTTGTATTGGTAAACTGAGTTAGTTGCTCATTCCTTCCTTCCTTCCTTCCTTCCTTCCTTCGTTCGTTCATTCATTCATTCGTTCGTTCATTAATTTGTTCGTTCGTTCATTCGTTCATTCGTCCATTCGTTCATGCATTCATGCATTCGTTCATTCAATCCTTCCTTCCTTCCTTCCTTCATTCATTCATTCATTCGTTCATTCATTCGTTCTTTCCTTCCTTCCTTCCTTCCTTCCTTCTTTCCTTCCATCCTTCCTTCGTTCGTTCATTCATTCATGCATTCTTCTTTCATTCATTGAATCGTCTGAAGGTTGTGTACCTCGATTTTGCGTGTTTATGCATGAGATGGGGATTCATGCTGATTCACTGTATTTGGAATCTATATGTACATGTGTTGCGTCAATGATAGAATTCCTGGTATTTGTGACATCCAATGACAGAGAGTTTGACGGAACAGGTAGATGCCAATTGGCGTAGTTTCCACTGGCAAAACCCAAATGATGTTTGAGATGGTGCCTTATGGTAGGCAGTCCGAAGACATTAGGCAGAATGCCTGTGTGCCCATCCAAATGAGAGAACTTGACTTGCACAAGTTCTGTGTGTGGTACATTTTTTCACTGATGGATCCTGTCAGGAATGCCCCCCAGGAAACTAACATATCCCCTGAAAAGTCAATTTCGAAGATGAATGTCCTTCTTCCCAAAAGGGGTATGAGGGTCGTTGTAAATCAGCCCGTTTCTCCCATCATTGCGAGGCTGCTTTTCGCCATGTGACGCAGCGAGTTCAAGAGCTAGCAGATGCCTTGCACGAAGAACAACGGAAGCATCTCTCGATGCGTTACGTTTGGACGTTTGTTGGGGCCGTTTTTGATGGACAAAGAGATGATGATGTTGTAAAATTTCCATGAAATGCAGTGTTTCAATCATTCCAAAGTGGAATTTGGTACATCAACCGAATTAAAATCACCATGCTGAACACACTGGATTGTTATACAAAGCATCTCCCAACTAACTATGTAGCCCCAAACTTTTATCCCAATTTTGAGTGATGACCAGGTGATGATAACAAACCACAACTTATTTTGGCTTGGCTTTTCTGCACTTGCCACTTATTCCAGCTGCAAAAACTTCATTTAGTCCTAGTAAAGGACACTCCATGGAACTCCCTTTATAGATTTGTATCAGGTGTCCTTGATTTAGTTCTTTTGAGTCTTCAAGGTGGATTTAGACAAAAATTCGGATTTTTACCTCACAATGTCAATCGGAGCAATCATCTGGAAAGGCATCAACGCGTGGAACAAGAAGTAGCACAACTCCGTGGATACATTTGCTCCAACATGCCGAAGGCTGCAGTCTTTTCCATCGATTTACCCCGCGGAGTTGGCGGTTCTCTTTGCCAAGTAATGGATGTGACACAAAGTTTTAGATGGTTGTTACCCTTCCTTTCGATCATGGTTGAGTGGGAAATGACATTAAATGAGATAAATTAGTTTCCAAAGGAGGCCAAAAAAAACAAAAAACGGGCCTCTAAATTTTTCGAGACCATGTACCGTTTTTTTTGTTCAGCCATGGCTGTTGGTGATCTACCAATCATTTCCCATAGGATCCATGGATATCCATGGTATATTTACCTACATTTCCCATAATCAACCAAATGTCCGTAAATATGCCATACATGGATCCTATGGGTTTGGTTATTCTTGCTTGTGCTGATCCGGTGGGGGGTCTTTTGCGAGGGCACTGTACCTGGAGATATGGAGGTGCTGGGCCTAGAAGAGTTGGTCGAACCTCAAAACAAGGGAATATCATGGAATATCAATATCGGATAATATCGGAATATACCTGAGAAAAACGACCCCTATTTTCAGCTTGGTAAAATGTCATCATCTTATGTGAGTTGACAAACTTGAAGAAATGTTGAGATTTTAATGGGCTGACTTTGTAGACAAATCCGAATCTAAGTCAAGAGGGCCAGGAGGTTGGACGGTTGGTCACACTTTTTCGAAGGTTGGAACCTTCCCTATGGCTATGAGTGCACTTGAGAAGCCCGAGGAGTTTTTCAGTGAGTAAAGTTGCACTGAAGAGTTGCTGAAGCAGCATTTTTTTATGCCTGGTAGATCTACACTCGTACATTGTTCGAAATTAGCGGTTGGCCTGCGAATGAGGTCTGATTATTCCAGATATGAAGACTGACCGTCTTAGTGAGTAGTGGGTAGAGGCATGACTTTAAAGTATCAATTCATGCACGACATATGAGAAGCCATGTTGTTCTCTTGATACCGATTAACATCCTATTTGTTCCAAACACTTGCAGGTTGTTTCACGTCACTATTTCTTATATTATATAGTATTATTATTATACGTATTATTATTATTATTATCATCATTATTATTTTTTTTAAAGTCCGTACAGAATGATCATGGCCACAATTCTATCCCAGAAGTCCCATGAGCTTGGAAAAAAAACAAAAGATCCTAAGAGATCTTAACTACAGCTGATTTCTTCATTTACCAATGTCCTAATGTGCATGTATTTTATACACTGTTGATGGTTCAGATGGGATTACCTGGGATGTAAAATTCCTTGTAAATAATGATGGTAGAATACCAACCTCAACTGGTTAGCGGGATTTCTTCCATCAACAGTCCTGCCAATTTTGGCTGCAATTCACCGTGGGCTGCAGGAGTCTCAGCCATTTGTGGGGGATTGGACCAATGTATCTTGGCCGATGATGTGAAGCTGATTCTACGTTGGGGGTTGCCAACCCCCTGGGAACTAAGTGGGTAGTTATAATCCTTTCATAATGTTTATGAAAGGAACCCGTTCTTCACTTTCACTATCCACTGCGACAGTGCTTAGACAGGACCCGAGTTTTATTATCATGTGGTTCTTTTCACCTTCCAAGAAAGGCATACGGCAACCAAAGATTGACATGCGAAGGTTTTCTAAAGTGAATAATTGAAGATTGGATCAAAACTGGGGAGTTTATTGAACTCTTTATATACTGATTGAAGCTTTGCAATGTGGACTAGGAAGATCCCGACCAGACTTAGGCCCTCAAGTCAGAAATCCTAGATGCTGTGCGACGAGAACAGGAGGCTGGCGACCAGGATGAGCATGATGAGGAGGACGATGACGATGATGATGATGATGATGATGATGATGATGATGATGATGATGATGATGATGGTGATCAATGATGGTGACAAATGATGCTGATTCGGATGCAGAAAATGACAATGCCAATGATAGTAATGGATGATCGGTGATTACTGCTGATGAAGATCCCAGCATTTTATGCAAAGTGCGTCCATATTCTGTCAGAGTGGTGGCTGTGAGTGCTGTATGATACCAAAATACAGCGATTTGTACCCTCCGTAAAATTAACATAGTCCGTGAAAATAGGCCTTTCTAAAAGGGAAGGAGTCTCGCAACCATTGGCAATTTCAGGTGTCATCAGTACGTTTTTGACACTTTCAGATTGATTTTAGGGAGTTGAAATTGAGTACCCTCCCAAAGTTTACACAGCCCCTGAAAAGTTACCTTCCCAATAGGAAAGTAGTCTTCCAACCATCATTTTTCAGGGCCTTTGTTAAACTTTGGGAGGGTATTGTGATTGGGCATCATGGAGTATCATTGAACACCCTAGCTCTCCAGGCTTTCAAGGACCGTTATTTGATGGATACACGCACTGCCGAAAATGTAAGGCTCTTAGACAAGGTGATGTTGCTTTGCTTGGATATGTACGTATCATTTTTTTACACAGACATTTACAGGAGCGATTGTTTTATATTGCTACAAGTCGTCATTCTGATACTTTTATCTTGATTTTCTTTTATGATATTCTATTTTCATTACATTTAATCATAGTACTTTGTATCATTTTAAGTATGTTTTGTCCTTTCAATTTCTTTAGTGATAAGGCAGCAAAGATCAGCTGACAAATCACTATGGAATCCAAATTTTATTCGCAGGAGGTGGTCAGATACAACTGAGGTCAAAAATTTGGAGCTGGAGTCTCAGCCCATGAGCTTTGCTTGTCATTGCTTTGAGGAATGCCAAAAATTGGAGCTGCGAACTTCAACTTGGCAGTTTCTTGAGGTTGACTATTGGCCATGTCTCTCAAGAGCTTCATGAGCTTCTTCAAAAAGTTGGTGGATCCGAGGCAATACATTCACTCATTGACTTGACTTTTTGACAGTTTCGCTTTCACTTTTGAAATCGTTTGGTATTTTAGATAGCTACTACACGTTTCCATTTTAAAGTGTATCTTTTCATCCAAAAATCACAATGATAAAATGATAGAATTTTGAAGTGCATTTTCTTTTTCATCAAAAATTCATACTAATAGAAATGATGGACTTTTTTGCTGTATTTGTCATTTCTGAATCCAAAACCGACTTTTACATGGAAAGGCCTCGCCAAAAGTTCGGGACAGTGCTTGGGTCTTAGTCTTGCTGGACAGTATCTTGGGTGAAGTAAATGATTTCCAAGGTCAAGATGATCATGCATTGCGGAGTCAAAGATATTTGAAATTCACGACCTGGAAAAACAAATTAATCTATAGTGATATAGCCAAACTTCTAATTTCGGATTCAATGTGATCCACAATACACTTCAACTTCCAATTTTGGATTCCATTTTTTATATGACTGGCATGTCTGTGAAGTGAATCAATCCAGTATACAATGTTTTATATAAAGTCCACAGTGCATGTCATACATATTGGAAAAGTATGTGCACGCTGCACGTTCTTAGTCTTAGTCCCTCTCAGGGTAACGCTGGCACGATGTAGATCACTGTAGGAGCAACGTAATAGTAGGAGGAGGAGGAGTAGGAGGAGGAGCAGGAGCAGGAGGAGCAGGAGGAGTAGTAGGAGTATGAGTAGTAGGGGTAGTAGGAGTAGTAGTGGGAGTAGGAGAAGTAGGAGTAGTAGGAGTAGAAGCAGTAGTTGCAGTAGTAGCAGTAGGAACAGGAGCAGGAGGAGCAGGAGGAGTAGTAGGAGTATGAGTAGCTGGGGTAGTAGGAGTAGTAGTGGGAGTAGGAAAAGTAGGAGTAGTAGGAGTAGAAGCAGTAGTAGCAGTAGTAGCAGTAGGAGTAGGAGTAGCAGTAGGAGTGAGGAGTAGGAGAAGGAGTAGGAGTAGGAGTAGGAGTAGGAGAAGGACTAGGAGTAGGAGTAGGACTAGGAGTAGGAGTAGGAGTAGTATCAGTAGGAGTANGTAGTAGTAGTAGTAGTAGTAGTAGTAGTATAGTAGTAGTAGTAATTGTAGTAGTAGTTGTAGTTGTAGTTGTAGTAGTTGTAGTAGTTGTAGTAGTAGTTGTAGTAGTAGTAGTAGTAGTAGTAGTAGAAGTAGAAGTAGAAGTAGTAAGAAAGAAATTGTTTTGTTTTAGATTGTCTTTTTGTCAAGAACGGAGAAATTATAGGACTAGGACGCCGATATTCTTGCACGTTGCTATTCCACAAAGCGTCAGCGCAAACAATATCCACCCGTTCAGGAAGGCACTTCTGTCGCTCTTATCCAAGACTCAGCAAATTGGAGAAGGTTTCCGCGTAAATATTCCATACCCATGAAATCGAACGCAAAAAAAACGCGCCCAGAATGCATACTCTACGCAACCCTCACCCCATTATGACATTTGTCTCATGCTGTAACAGCTCAAACTCAAATCCAAAAAAAACAATCAAAAAATGGAAAAAATATTTGTTCCTTTCTCAAAATAATCACTTCTTCTCATAATAGCCTATCATTTTTACATAATTATATATATATACATTTTATTGGCATTGGATGTGAGGGGATATCTAATATGGATCAGGTCGAATCAGAAGTATCATGTCGATCCTGCCAAAAAACACTGGTTTTCAGTGGATCATGACAGTTGATAAAGGGCCCCTTCTTACTAAACTAGTCATGATTATTTTTCCACTGTTACAGGGTTTAGTAAGGCATGGCCCAAAGTTTCATGTATAAAGATCTCCATCTCCATAAAGAAAAATGATCAATCCCTACCACCATGCATCGAGTCTTGAAATGCAATACCCCACAGCTGCATAAACCCACAGAAATTGACCAAAGTGAACTCAGATTCTTTGTTCGGCAAAGACTACCTTGGAAGGGGCCTTCTTGGAGGTTTCCAGTGGGAATGGGGCTGAGAAAAGTGAAACTCGAACAAAGTGGATGAATTTCAAATTAAGTTCGAGACAGAAATGTATAGCACATTCTGATTTGATGAAACATTAATTATGCCAATTGAGTATTCAAATCATTGAAGTTCAGTTTAGTCTGTTTGTCATTCATATCTATAGTCCTTGACTATGCGTTCTATGGAAAACAGCATATCTTGTAAACGAGTTGTGTTGTGTATTTCGTACAGTACAATCTGGTTGCAAGAGCTCCAAGTTTGTGTATACCGGCTGCATACCGGTGTAAAATGATTGTACACAGATGCTAAGGAAGTTTGTTTTCATTGTCATGGCCGAACATAGTTGGCCTGTCACAGGTGCGGGATGATCAGCTGCCAGTTGCGGCTTCCAGAGGGAAACTTGGCTTGAATGTTTTTTGTTGCAACGAAAACACACGAAAACAAACAAAGAGATTAACTAGCCCAGTGGTTGTTTCATATTCTCTGTTGATTGTGTGTTGAACAAGATATCTTGGTTAATATCATGTTACTATCACTTATGCAGTTCTTGCAGTTTGGACATGGTACATCTTGTGGAATTTTGCTGATAAGGGGTGTAAGATTTAGATCCTCCCTGGGGTGTTGCGTATTTCTCCTTTGGTTGCCTGTATTGTTATCCTGTGTTGTTACCTGTGTTACCCTAGTATGAACGTAGTTTGAATTAATATCCTTGTTCATTTCCATACTGCAATAACAATTGATACGTAATTTGTTGCCAACATTCCAAAATCTTCATGAAAAAAACAATATGGAAAGTTGTTACCTATGGTAAATAAGATGTTACCGGGGCCTATGTTAATATGATTGTCATCGTCGTTGCGCAGAGATCGGGTGGACCTTTCCCGCAACAGCGCCTTGGGTTGAAGGATCCATCGGGACGCTTCGGAATCACGGCTCTCCAGCGTCACTTTGGATGGAGGACGTCGCCGGGAAGGTTCATGAATCTCCATGAACATCTTGAAGATCAAAGCATTTCTTAAAAATTTGGGGAGCATGTTTGATGATTATTTTGTGTACACTATGTATATTATATATCTCCATATCCCCTTTTTATATCATACAGCATTTCATGGAAGTGGAAAATGATCAAACATGTGCAAAAGGGGTACCTCCTAGATGAGGATGCTTCCTTTTAGGGCCATGATTGTGGGAGGAAGTGTCAGAAGGGCACTGAAAAAAGAAGTCATTACAAATTATAGCCGCTATCTATGAAGTACTGGTATTGCGCAAAGTGGTTGTTAAATATATTTTTGTTGGATCCGTGAAAGAATTACAGGTGCAAAACACCTTTGAAGGGTGACATTCTAAAGAACACCTCCCAGCAAACTGAGCTTTTCTTAAGCCGAATTGAAATCTACTGCGGTGCTTTGGCGCATGTAAAGTTATAGCATGCAGTACTGGCAGTACTGGTAGTATATGTGAGAGGCAGAGTCAACCAACATCACAGAACAAAACTAAAATACTAAATACATGTTTGGCATGGCTCGTACATCTGCATAGCATTGGAACACAGGGCATTTCTAGGTGTCTTGAATCATTTTTATTTATGCCCCCACCTGCCCTACCTGCAAAGATGATCCAATTTGATGTTCGTATTAAGGGTTGAAGCCACCAACTGTTAGATACGCATCATAATAAACCATTGTAAGGATCCCTATTAAACAACCAGTGTAATGGAAAGTAAGGCTTTTTTTTTCGTGGCTCATATGATGTTGTATTACCTATTCGAAAAAGGTGGATTTCTATTGCTATGTCAGATTTGCAGGAGGTGCCGAAAGCACAGCTACCAGTCCTCCGAACGAGGAGCCGAAAGCAGGCGCCCGTTTATCAAAGTGTGAAGGTTTTTTGCGTGCCCGTGGTTCGTCCTGGTCAATTATCACAATATAGATAAGATATGGTATGATTCAGAGTACATAGCATGATGTAGTATCGACATAATTAGTTTAGTGGAAATATAATTTGATATGATGTAATTGTGGTATCATATGACATGTATTTCAATATGTTATGATATAATGCAGTTTAATGCAATAAAACATAATGTATCAAATGATATGGTATAGTGTAATATATTATGACATGATTTGTTGAATTACAGTATATGGTATAATTTGGTATGATGCAACATAATTTGATAATGTGTATATATATATATAGAAATATAATGATGACATTGTCACCATTATGAACATTATGTTGTTTTTTTTGTCAGTTATCACCTTCATCTTCATCATCATCACCACCGTGAATCGCGAATGGTGAATCATTCGTGAACTATCATTATCGCCGTCGTCCTCACTGGTACCTGTCAACAGTCGTCTATGTCATCAAACATCATTCATGAACCATTATTTCTGATTCCTCCGAATTATTCTTATTTTTTAATTTGTTATCATCATCAATCATGAATCATAACATATACCCTCCAGGGAACTAACATATTCATACATATTCCACCTGGGGAAAAGGAACATCATTTTCAAAAGTGCCTCTTTGGGGTGATATGTTAGTTCCCAGGAGGGTATTTTGTTTCATCGTTATTGACTTCCTGTGATGATTGATCCATGCCAGGTTTGGCCGTGCCTCCATCTCAACCTGGTGGATTTTGCACTCCGCACCTTGTAAAACCTTCATTCCGATGATGGCTGGGTTTGATTTTGTTTGCTTTCCTTTTTAAGTCTATGAAGAATAGGTATCTATAAGTATATATATATATATATATGTAATATTTCAATATGAAGAAAAGAGATTTGTGAGGATCTGGATTCTTTGGGATAATTTTTAGAGATTTTGAAGCTTCATAGACATCTTAGATACGAGTCTCCTAATCCTTCGCAACATTCATTTTGAAAATCCAGAAACACCGGATGATTTTTCAAAACAAGGCTGGCAGCAGACAATCGAAAATTTCAGGCAACCTCCACCACAACAGTGCATCTACCACTTCAAGGAGATTGTTCATCCATGTCCCCTGTCCATATCCCGGTTTTGCTGTCATAACTTCAGGACCCATTTCGAAAGGATACTCCGCAGAGGTATGTCACCATGCAATGGTGGCTTGGCAAAGGGGATTTCGCCTGGGTGTTCTTCCCGCAACACTCGAACTATGCCGTGATTCTATGTGATTCTCACAACCACAAAAGGTCACAAAAGGAAGTTTTGGCCGATCTTAAGTGGTAGAGTCAAGACGTGTGAAGATGCTTATACGCATGAGGGCAACTCATTGTTTTACGTAAACATATATAGCAAGATCATGGCTGACAAACAACAAAAAATAACATATTTCAAAACATGTTTTTCAATTACTCGTCCTTTGGACTCTGGCACCTCCGGGGTTGACCAGTCTCAGTTGCTTTGTGAGTTGTTTTTAGTTTCAAGAGCCCCAGCTTCATGCTCACAAGCTTTCAGGTCTGCCAATTCCCAGACACCTACGCATTCATGGCCCCAGCTCCTTACTGGCAAATAGTTGGATAGCACAGTGCCGTGGACTGAGTCCCTATATTTTGAGACTCAAATAATTGGATTTCAATGTTTGCTGACATTTGTACTAACGTTTTTCATGATATACGAGTCCAAAGTTGCTGGTTGTTCTCTTTTATTTTGCCAGTCGCTCATTTGTTTTTTTGCTTTCCCAATGATTATATATGTATATATGATTCGTGTTTAGATGACAATGGTTTGCCTCCGACTTCCGTTGGATTTTGCAACTCCGACTTCCGAACAACGAGGCGAAGAAGTTTGCCTGTGCAGAATCCAGTGCAACGGATGCCAGGCCAAAGTTGCAACCGACAAGCGAGTGGACATGATATTGATGGAAGTCATCTACCCCATTTGGGGAAGATTTCCATTTTGACTAATATTTTTCAAACGGGTTGAAACCACCACCTAGTCTTGGGTGTGAGATGATGTTTTTTTTTGGTAAGCCTTTGACCAGGTGGTAACACTTCAGTGCCAGTTCCCATGGTCATGCGACGTGATGCACCGCAGGACTTTTGACACTTTTTGTTTCAGAGAGTTCGGCTTTGTTTCCTTTTAATCTGCCCAGCTGATGAGGTATGCTGAGACACGAATCAGCTTGAAAATCCAACATATTGAAATGATTTAGTTTGAGCCATTGCATGCTATGATATATTTCGTGTAGTTTTGTTCACGAGTGAAGCTGTCTTCATTGTGGAGATGCCCGGACCCTGCGAATTCAATATCAGGAGAATCGTGTGATCATGGTCCCTCCTCGCAAAACGGTTCAGGCGTGGCACTGCTAAATGTTGCACAAAATGGCCAAATTCTTCTCTAGGTGAACACGTTCACAGTGCTTTTTTTAAGCATTTTTTAGCTATTTCAGCAATGCTGAGATGGACGTTGCACTGGGAATGTTTTTCATGTCAAATATGAGTCATATATAGGACTAAAAGAAACAGACGGTTTTGCTATCGAGTCATTCGAGGTAACAAGGCCTGGAACCATGGCAGGAAACGTTCCTTGGATAAAAAATTCATGGCAACGATCCAGAATCGTGAAAGTTCCATGTAGAAAAGTTATGTTGCATTCATGTACAGGGTAGTAAAAGTTTCGTGTACTGCATTTTTTGTATTTTTCAGATTGCTATTCAGATTTGCATTTGTATCACGTCTTTTACTGTATTTCCTTGTTTGTTTTCCGTTTCCTTTTGGGATTGAATCAAACTGATTTGGACCATACGGCTTATTTGTTTCGCAAGGGCTTGTTGAGGTTTTGAAAACATCACTTATTTCTAGTATCTAGATCGATCAAAAGCTACCTTTATCCTCTAGCCCCCACCTCCAAACAAATTTTGCACCCCCACTGAAGTCTTGCGGGTTTGTCAGCTATACTACTGTATCTCAGATGTCTTTTCCCTGACTTACGCTTGAAGTTCTGAGGATGAACGAAGAACGGAAAGGTCTCCACATCGAGCCACAATGCCAGTTCCATTTGCTCCTCAATGGAAAGGGCAGGCCGGAAACATAGTGTATTTTTGAAAAGATCAATGAACGTGGAAATTTGTGTAGTCCTACCTCTTGAATACATCATGTGTAGTCAAAGTATTTCAAGAGCTTGTTCTTTTTTTGGTTTTAGTGTTAGTGTATTCCAACAACAGACTCTACTTATTGGCAGTTGGTGATTCTCTTTCGGCCAGGCTATGCCAAAGCTTGTTCCAAACACCTTGCGCATGAAGGCCACACCAATTGGGTCAACATGGCTTCACCTGTGGGTATGTGTGGATGCAGGTTGTTTCAACATGTTTCAGCCTCTTGATGTCTTTTTTTGGATGGCTTTTTTTGTATGCATGACTTATTGGACCAGTTGACATTTAGCTTACTTAACAAGTTGCAAAACAGTTTGCGTTTGAATGTAGGCATTGGACAAGTAGCAAGATCAGTTGCAAGCTTTCAATATGCATTGCCAGGCACCTCGTTAGCCTGGCCCACTGACCTGAAATTTGGAGAATCTGAGAATCTGTTGTGGGCAACGCCCTGTTCATGCGACCTCCAAAGATAACCTCTGGGCAGTGAGTTACGTGCAGGGTTGTGCAGAATTTGGGCTTTTTCTCAAAGTCAAAACTCAAAACATTACAGCAGATGTTTCATCAAACTTTCACCCTTGGTGTCTTTTTTGTTGCACTTGCACATTTAATCATTGATGAATCATCGAACACAGATTCGATACGATTCGTTAAAATGTTTAATTCACAAACCGCGTTGGTGTGGTGTTGTACCCCCAAGATCAGAGCTGGCTCCATGGCTTGCTATGGGCCAACCCTTCCAAGCGAGAAAAAAAAGAGCCAACGGATTTGCGGGGTTTTTGCTGTGCCTTGCCTGGTCAAAGTTTATAGTTGAAGAAACCGCTGTGAATGCTTTCTTTTTGAAAGAAGATGAATTGTATGTATCCTTGCCTCTCCAAAATCAATTTCTGCGTACACACGAAGCGTTAAGGTGAATCAGGGGACGAGGCGGCCTGTGTTTTTTGGTGTTGCCTTGTCTTGGCGGATCTTGAATGAAATTGAAGATAGTACCAAAAACAGCCGTCCTCCAGATTTCGACCTTTAGATCCGTTTAATCCCAAGTAAACCTGGTCTTGGACGCAGGAGGAGTGCATTGGTGGAAAGTTCTGCAATGTGATGGACGACAATGCGTTTAAGCAGCCAGTATGAAGCCAAGTTGATGAGCAGATTGGGTAACCAACTTAGTTGCTCCATCAATATAGATATTGGTGTGGAACATGGAGCAGATGTTCAGCGAACAAACAGGATATTACAAATCAAGATGTACGCAGTGAGCTTGAGTTTTTGTTGTGTTGAGGAACAACCCAGGACTCATCCTGTCACGCACTCAGTTTCAGTGTGTGTGTGTCGGCACTGACTGGTTCCAAATACCTGGAACGCTTGAGATTTTATGGGAACTTCAGTCATTTGCAAGCATGGCGTGGGGCGAATGCCCCCCATCATTCTTATTGTATACCGCTTTTGGTAATGTACTTCAGAAAGACATTGTCCACATTGATGTTTACTCAGAACCACTAGAGTATAAAACAGATTTCTGAACGCCATAGCAATTTCATTTTGCAATAATGCATATATACAGTATATGATGAGCCTGGTCGCCGATCCACTGCCAGGAGAGACAACAATCACATTCTAAGTCCTCAGCTGGGGCAATGACCTCAGAAATTGGGGAATTTGCAGGGTCTTCCTTTGACCATTCGA
Source organism: Breviolum minutum Mf 1.05b.01 (assembly GCA_000507305.1). NCBI lineage: Eukaryota > Dinophyceae > Suessiales > Symbiodiniaceae > Breviolum > Breviolum minutum. The sequence continues at coordinate 604 of DF245713.1, read as the reverse complement.
TTTTGAAGCGAGATCTTGGCTGAACACAAAAAAGCTTGTTGGGTCAGAGTTGTTGCTTAAATCAACAATGATGTTCTAAAAGTCAGCCACCATTGAGCCATGACTATGACCCCCATGGCTCAAAACATGTAGGTATTTGGGTGACCTTGTCGTTGTTTCTGACCCAAGGCAACACATTCCAGGAACCAAGGCCACCCGAAATTGGGGAGTCATTTTGGATCGATTTCTTTGGTTTCAGCCAGACTCACTCCAAGAAATCAACGTTCACTTTGGAAGACTTTAAGGATGGATTAAGGATTGGTTCTTTGTCTTCGTTTTGCAACTTTTGTTAGCCTTAATAAAATGTTGTTCAATCAAGGTTTTGAATCACAGAATGTGAGCATATGCAAAAAGTTGCTGCGTTCAACAGTGGTATTGGATCCTCGATATAGATGTTTTTCAGTTGGGTGAAAACCAAATATATATATATATACACACCATATATATATATATATAAGTAGTGAGATGCCTTGGGGGTAGGTTGCCTGACACGATTTTCCCCCAAAATATTTCATCACTACATAGGGGCATTTTTTCACCAAGATAATTTTAACATTCTTATTTC
>DF245712.1:0-16571 GCA_000507305.1 Breviolum minutum Mf 1.05b.01 | reverse complement strand
ATCTGTGGTGCTCATAGTTGAGACACCTGATTCTCGCAAGGTTCCACTTTCTTTTGAAGGGATCCTTGATTCATCAGCCAGCTTGTCATGGCCATGTGGGGCAGGAGCATTTTCCCCATTGCTCCCGTCCACATAGCTAGAACCGGCATTTGCTGCAAGCTCTTGATCACTAGCATGGGGTCCATGATGATGTCGAGGATGTAGTGCAGCTCGAGAATGTAGTTGTAATTGATTACACTCTCTGTCTCCACGCGGTTTACCATCTTGAGGATCATAATCGACTCTTCGTAATTGTCCCTGATGTAGTTGATCACCATCACTGCTTTATGGCGCTACTTGAAGACATAATTCAGGTCGATGAAATAATCCAGGATGTATATAGTTCTCTCTCACGGGGGTGTAGTTCAGGCTGTAGATCAAAAGGATTCGGAATCTCTCCAGATACCCCATTGGAAAGAATCGAACCGATTCCATTGCTACCGCGAAGCTTCTCAACTGTCATGTGGGCAACTCTGTCCAAGTATGCCCCACCATGTAGTGCCCACGGCTTGTCCTCCCAGTCCTGCAGACCCATAAGCGGGACTGTGAAGTTCGCCTGCTGTTGGCAATCATCTTCAAGATATAGAGCAACTGAGGCCACTGCGTGGAAACGTATTTGTCTGTCCAGTCTCCTGCGTGTGTCATTGCCATCTTGTACACTACCTCGTCCATCTTGTAGGCCATTGATCCATAGTCCTGACCTTCTCACGGGTTGGTAGTTCTGGTTTCTANTAAGCGGGACTGTGAAGTTCGCCTGCTGTTGGCAATCATCTTCAAGATATAGAGCAACTGAGGCCACTGCGTGGAAACGTATTTGTCTGTCCAGTCTCCTGCGTGTGTCATTGCCATCTTGTACACTACCTCGTCCATCTTGTAGGCCATTGATCCATAGTCCTGACCTTCTCACGGGTTGGTAGTTCTGGTTTCTATGCCTGCTTCCCCATTGGGCGTCTTGAGCGGCGACTGTCTCTTGCGGCTGCGACTCCGATGATATTCGTCGTCTGAGTCGGTCATTGTGAGATCGATCGCCATGCCACTCAAGTCCGGTTCTGCCAAGAACTCCTCGGGGATCTCTTGAACTTCGGTCTTGACCGCTGCCTTTTGGATCTCCGAACGAAGCTGGGTGATTTTTTCCTTTGTCTCCACATTCTTGGTCACAAGCTGTTTCCTCTTGGCCTTGTAGAGTGCACCCTGCTCGTGGTACTTGGTCTTCAGGGCTTCGCTGAACACTTTCCACTTCTCGTCCAGCTCGACGATCTGCGTCTTTGTGTTCTCGTAGGTCTTCTCGGCCTTCTGGAGTTGATTCACCGTTTTGTGGGTGATAGCTGCTGGAGCCGGCTCTTGATTGGTCTTCTCGATCACAGCCAGCTTGGCTAAAACTTCGACATCCGAAATACCCTTCTCCATGAGGGTCTGCTTCAATGCCGCCACCGGGTCGTTCTCCGAAGTCTTCTCGACCTTCTCGTTCTTGTCCTCCAAAGACTGGTCCATTTCGCCAGGTTCCGGGCCTTTGGGAAGTAGCGAAGAGACCGTTCTGGTAGGAGTACTCGTCACCCAAGGAGCTGCAATCGCACTCGGAGAACCTCCTGTTCCGAAGGGTTGCAGATTGAGGGAGTCTTTCTGTTCCTTGGTACTCTTCGCTTGCCGTTTTTCCCGTCGTCTCTTGCTGGCAGAACGACCACGGGATGCTGTTTGAGGCCACCACTTCACTGCCATGTAGTGTGCCCCACAACTGTTGCAATAGTTTCTGTTTGCTCCATTGACTGCTCCCGACGGCTTGCAGGGGCAGAGCCATCCCACAGACTCCATTGTAAATCGGAGCGGGGGACGTGAGCCGTGATGCCAAAACAACAGTTGCACTGCTTGCTGGATACGCTTTGCAGAGGTGCCAGGAGGTGGCAAACGATGCCGCAGCAAGACACGGGCCCTCTTTCTCCTCAAACGGAGATAGCGGTGCCACGTAGGTTCCCTCGCAGCAATGATTGCAAACACCAACCACAAAGAGCGCAAACCAGTAGTTGCGACCGAATCCACCAACCATTCAACAAGGCAGGAACGGTCTAGGGCGGAGCTAATCAGGAAGGGTAGGGGGTACCTATCCAACCTGACACTGAGCCTTGGGTTTGCAATAAATGTATATAGACTATAAAGATATTCTATTTAAAATGTGTATGAAACATCAAACTATCAATTTCATTGATTGGTCGAAGTTCCCTTTTGTATTGTGGTCACTTGTGATCTCCCATTGAAGCATTTTGCAGGCATACCTTACGGTGTGACAGCATGTTTTTTAGTGATATGAGGTTTCAAGCCCTCAGGTTTGTGTAGGGATGTAGGGTGTTGGCTGGTTGCATATCGAATCTATCATATCTATGCTTCTACATACACACTGTCGATGGACAATTTGTATGCACCAACGTGATGTCACATAGAATATCCTTTGATCTATAAGGTTTGAACCATCATCAAGTCCTAGTACAAGATGATGGATGTCCATCAACCGTGTTTTCTTCTCGATACATTTCTTTTGCGCTTGGCTTTTTTTTTTGCAAGACGAATCCACCGATCTCTTAAGGTGTGATTCGCGATATCCCAGAAGTGTCCATTGTATCTGGCAACTCCGTAACCAATTTGCGTCAGGCCATCTTTGCTCCTTGGAGAAAATGGCACGGCTTTTTAGGGGAAGACTTCGAACGTTCTTGTTTTTTCAGACATGTGGAAGAATCAAAATTCAAACTTGGAACAACTTCAATTGAGTTTGCTGTCATGTTTGTTTCTACTGGGAAACTTTCTTGAAAGATGATGTCAGCTTCACAAAACAGGACATATCACAGCCTTGTTAAGGAAGTGTTGAAGTCCCGTGGGCAATGCTGCAGATGCATTCGCTGTCGCGAGGCCTTGGGATTTGAAGTCAAAGCAGTATAGCAACCCAACATAACCCCTCAAAACGGAATGAAATTGACCAAAAAAAGCATATAATTTCAGGATCGACGTTGTCCAGCCATAACATGTCACGTGTGTAAATGTGTAGATTTTACATCTTATTTGATCTTATTTGTCATGCATCGCATATGTATTTTAGATTATTTTAACATATCCAAAACAACGTACTTTGTTGTTGTTGTTGTTGTTGTTGTTGTTGTTGTTGTTGTTGTTGTTGTTGTTGTGTGATCGACATATAGGTGGTGTGTTTTTTCTTGTTGGTGTTGTGGTTGTGTGGACTCGGAGCTGCATCACTATCCGGACTATAATTATGTCCGTTCTGCGAGGACTCCATTTCAATCATCGGTGATTTCAAGACTTTTGGTGGGGAGTTCACTCTACAATGTTTCGATGTTCTTCCTTGGTGACATGTAATGATATTAATATCATATGTTTTGCATAGCTTTATCAGATCTTTGTCACAGTTACATTCACTTACCATGATTCACTGGGTGGTGGTTCAAATATTTTTCATGTTCACCCCGAACTTTGGGGAAGATAAACCCATTTTGAGGAGCATATTTTTCAAAGGGGTTGGTTCAACCACCAACCAGTTCACCATCATTCACCACTCACCACAGTTTGATGATGTGGCACCTCAGAGGTTCGAGATTGGCCAGAGACTGCTGAGGGCCTACGCTTGAAGGTTGGTTGAAGGGAGCGCAGGTTTTTTGTTGTTAGGTAGTGGAACCAGAAAAAAACCTAGGCTTTGTCGATTCTGAAACGGGAGGCCGCAACACATTGATTTCAGCTTATATTGGGGCCCAAAATCTGATGTATTGTTGAACAGAATTGTTTATACCAAATCAAAACTGGCATTCACCATCTTCAGATGATACGCGTTTTTGTTTTTCTATGCACCATCCACGGGAAGCCAAAAAATGCCAATGGTTTGATTTATGCTCAGTGCTCAGTGCTCAGTTGCCATGTGTTTACATGACGTTTTGAGTGGAAACCATTACCATGACAACAGCAGGTCCGTGAGTACCGATCTTCCGGCAACTTGGCCTGCACATGGATGCAGTTGGCAGTGATGGTTGAAGTTGGCAGTATATTTCTGGGTGGTGGTTTCAAATATTTTTTTATGTTCATCCCTGCTTGGGGAAATGATCCAATTTGACTAATATTTTTCAAATGGCTTGAAACCCACCAGCCAGATTGCATATTATATGTATGTTTAATCTTTATATATGCACATGAATTCAACATGGAAGGTAGGTGCATTGAGTTTGACACAGTCAATGTGTGTGTATGACCATAAATATGTATGTGAAGAACCCATATGATAGAATATTTGCTTTATATTTAATGTCAGCAGAAACATGATCTGATAAGATATACGGACTAAATAAACTGAACATATACAGTTTTATATGCTAAGTAACATATTTATGTATATACACACTTGTTTCAAGCATTGCTACATTTCTAGTTGTAATTGTAATGATGATACTATTGATATGATTTGTAGCATTGAAAGATATCATATAAACATATATATATATATATATACAATTTAGTAAATCTAAAACACATATTAACTGTGTATAGATTAGGGATATGTATATAAACATCATGATTTGAGGTACTTACATCATCATATATATATATATATATATGTTGGCAACTTGAATGATTACATAGTTGTCGTATTGTTTTTTTTTCCGCATTTCCAATCCGAGCAAACTCTCAATAGGACTCTTCATACTTTTGCAGCTCAAACACGTCAGAACAGGAAGTACCCAAACTGCTTGCTTTTTTGTGTATTTGCACTACTGATTGTAGGCGTACTATATGTTCGCAAGTGGTTCCCGTACTTGATGCAGTTGCATTACTTCACGCTTCACTGCCATTACTGGATTTTGGACCATTTTGAATGCAATGTTGCTAAGATTGATAGGGTATCATTTTCATGTTCATTGTTAAAGGATGGTCGCACGACTGATGCTTTGGGAAAAAAGAAACCTCTGGAAGTGGAGCAGCTCTCAAAGGAATCTCTGGCCGTGTCGATATCCCACTGTATCATGTTTGTTGTTTTACTTGTCAAGGAACTTGTTTCAAGTAAATCTTGTACTTTTGCTGACACTTCATGATTTTGAGTTGCATGCCTGTATCTAAAATTTACATTTGAACAGATCAAGACTAATTCCTAGTTGACTCTTTAGCCAACACGCCTTGAGACCGAGTTGCCAATGCTCTCCTAGGTGGTTGGGAATACTTCATCTCCATCGAGGGTGGTCATCGTGGTTTTGGTGGTGGTGCCACACAACGGGCTCTGGCAGGTGGACAAAAGGCCACCAAGAAGGAAAAGAATCAGCGCAAGGTGTGCCGACGTTAACCAAAAAAAAGTGAGGGATTGACCTGTGCAAGCTGTGGAAACTGTTGTTGTTGTTGTTGTTGTTGTTGTTGTTGTTGTTGTTGTTGTTGTTGTTGTTTGCCTGGAAAACGAGATCAAAACGAGTTTGGGGGACTCCAAAAGCGAGATGTGTTTTTTTTTGTCATGTTTGTGAGCATTCCCTCTTCAGTATAATGAAACCTAGATCCATGATATGCGACATGTCGTTCAACATGAACGAACGAGATTGCAAGGAGGTATGGTGTCCCACATCCATTCTAGAAAACCAACGCAATTTTTGATCAATTTGGTTGTCAAGGAGAAAAAATGGGATAATGTTCTAGACATTTTTTTCACAATTGAATGACTCTTGATGTAGTTTGGACGATCCTAGTGAAGTACACATGTTTTGAAAAGGTTTGAACATTTTTTGTTTAATTTAACCTTTCAAAGTTGAAAGTGGCCATCCTTTACGTTGGGTTGGTCCCCTTGTTAAGTAAAAAATCACCACGAGGATTTCTAGTTTTTTTTCGTATGGGATCCCTATACTAACCTTTATTTCCCACTACTACTGCGAACTGGGCAACCTAACCTTTGCCAATTAAAACGGTCCATTCAAGAAAAAACCTCCTTTTGTGGGATGTTTTCAAGTTGATGTCAGCCATGTGAGGCGAATCTACGTGATGCCACGGCACAGGCTGAAATGAAGGCACCCACTGGATGGAACAGTCATGTCTTCTCAGATGCTGCAGGTCGGCTTTCCTTACCCATAGGATCCATGTATGGTATGTTTACCTACATGTACCATACAAATTAACCAAATGTGGAGGTACCATGAAACCTGAAGGTAGAATAGGAGATCAGACATTTCAGGATTTGGAGATGTGTGAAAATTTGATATGTGCATCTTTCTTGCAATTGAGGAAAACAATGAACTAGCAAGGCTAGTATCACAAGATCAGATGCTTCGTGTTTCGTTCTTGTTTGTACCCCCACGCGCAGGCTGCACTTGTACATAGCCACAAGACTCTACGGAACTTCTTTTTTTTAATGATAGGTAGTTATTTCAATAAGAAATGATTCATTTGAGGTCAATAAATGCAGGATTTGTATGGATTCGTTTCAGATTGCTAAGTTGTTACAGATAGAGGTAATTGGTTCGAACTTTTCTTCAAGACACTATTTCAAAATGATCAGAATGTTACAATTGTGAGTTACCTTCGCCCATCCATCACAACAATTGCATTGTTTGTTTTCCCCCTGAGCACGGAAACCTCTATATTTTTCTAGGCCGCAGCCATGGCTAGCGCCAATCTCACCAGAGAGGCCGGAGAGGGACTTGGATGTACCGTAAGTCGTTTTACTAAACTACTTGTGTCCCAGAAGGAATTTGTTTTGAACCCATGATATGTCTCTTGGGAAAGGGAAGTTCATGTTGAAGTCATTAGTTTATTTTGGGTTCCATGTGTAAAACCACCAATGTACTTTGTTCGTAATCCAACATGTTGTTTTTTAATGTTTGGTTGGTATATATTACATGTAAATGAAAAATAGTGAAACAAAAACGTTAGTTGCAAAAAAGTCAATGGTAGATTGCTGAAGTGCAAATGGGTATGGCTTCAAATTGCGCGGCACGTGTAGGGCATCATAGAATGTTGCTCCTTCAGATCTTCTCCTGTGCCGGAATTGTCGTCTGATCTCTGCAGGAATTACTTGTCCTCTCCGGAGTGTTGTCCTAATTATCCATTCATCCATCATCATCTATTAGTATCATCATCATCATCATCATCATCATCATCATCATCATCATCATCATCATCATCATCATCATCATCATCATCATCATCATCATCATCATCTATTAGTTCCATCGCCATGTACCATCATGAATCATCACTCTCCATCAATAGTACCTGTCCATCCCTTGAAAAGTCAACATCTCTAGGAGCGAAAGAAAGCTGCCGCTGAAGCTTTGGCGAAGCGCCGTGATGAGATTACAGCGGCCACACCTAAAACTGAGGAAGCGGAAAAAAAAACAACAACTTGGGGGTCATTAGGGTCATTACCTTTGCTAAAAGATATTGTCATGTGTTTGGTAGGGCGGATGATTCAACGCTAATATTTCTTATGTGAATGCCATTTATAAGCCTATGTAGATGTACTTGGAATTGTAAAGTTGAATGAGGCCTTGTTAAAAGGCTCATGGTGGTTAATGACCAAGTGTGTTTCAGTTGTAAGCAAGGAGGAGTACTGTACCATTAGCATTGATGTCTCATCACCATCGTTTTCATGAATTTCTTCTTACATAGACCGTCTCTAATATCATGTATCTTTGGATATTTTTTGATTTTTTTAGATTTGTCCATTCTGTTCCTATTACCCCTGCGAAACGTAACATGTCCCCCACAAAAAGGACAATTTCAAAAGGACATGTGCATATTCCAACCATTGAATATCAGCAGATATTCTTTTAGTTTTCCAGGGGACAACAGCCTACATTGTCATTTTTTCGATATCAACATATGGATTCCATTTTTGAATCCATGGTTGATATCAATCGCCGGCTAGGAACCTATGGAGGAGGATGATGACAATGCTACCTTGCAGCTTGGTGTTGTGTAGGGCTTTGAAGAGAATCCTGATAGCCTCAAAACAGCCAATGGCATAGAACGTATACTTTACGTATATTTATTACTCCCCACTTTTGTAGACATATAGGATTGTCTCAAACAACAAGTATTAAACCCTTGGTGGACAGTATATATATATATAAATATTTACAAATGAATCATCACCAGATTTTGAGCTTCGAGGAGGCTCTCTTTCAGACACAACTCCTTATGTCTTTTTGTTTGAATCGTTGTGTGGTCTGGCGGAAGGTATGGTTTGTTGCGACTGCGATTTAATGATGATGTCAAGGCGCCTAGCAGCATCTTTCCAGTGGCTTGGTCAAAAATCCAACCCAGATGCTTCCTAAAATGTCAGTAAGATGACAACTTTGGGGATGTCTTAGAGTTGGTCAGATGATTTGTCCGAAATACGATTACAAGATGCAAGCATATCACTGTCACCTATGTCGTTTCTTGGATGCCAAGATCATATGGTCGGACCCCTACAGTTGTTGGTTGTTTTTGTACAAAGTACCATAGTCATGTGGTCAGCTCACCTCTTCTGTTTTGGCGGTGAGGAGTAGAAATTGCAAATACAAATTACCATCAATTGCCTTACAAAGTCAAAGTGTGGACGACACGTGAAAACACCACATGTTGCTATTGCTATCAATATACTTGATATCTCTAGATCACATAGACAAGTCTACAAAATTTACGAGAATCCTCAAAGCTTTTCTGGCTGTTGTGGTAAACCGGGGAATCTTTTTCTGGATGGTTGAGATTCCACACCAATGTTGTGGCCGCCGTGGCTTAGGAATTGAATGGCTGTGCCCTCATCAGGGAGCTTCACGTCTACGGGACGTTGGTCGCTGCGCGAAGCAAGGATGACAAGAAGGAAGACAATGACGAGCGACCGCAACACATTGGTACCACGAAAGACTAGCACGTTGGGAGGGATTTGCAGCCTCAACTTTTTGGTGTCCCAGGAATGAAGTTGTAGTTCACTGGATCATTGGTAGGTATGTTGATGGTTGATATTGGCTGGGCAGTTGAGTCAGATTGGTGATTGTTTACTTTGTTTATGAGCAATTTTTTTCTCTAAAGCACGCCATAGCCGCAGGGTCATGTCACTTTTTTATCACTCAGGTTCAGTGCATTTTTTTTGTTAATCAAGACCGTGGAAAGGACAGAAACATGTAGCACATGTTTGATAGATTCATCAGTAGGATTGTTGTTATGGCATCTTTGCCTGGTATGTTTGATGCGAATTCGATTCCGTTTTCTGAGGCCGTTGCAAGACACGTTTTTGTCTAGCCTTGCGGGACATGTTCTTATCATTTTTATTGACATGAGCTGAGTTGAGGCACTCCTGAAGAACATTTTGTCTGTGTAGAATCTGTGTAGTTTGTTTTTTATTCCTAAACGAATAAATCTCCAACATGTTTAAAGTTCTCAGCATTTTCAATGAGAATATGAAGGATTCAACCAAACATCTACGTACCCCCTCTCAGAAATTGAACATAGATACCAAAAATGGCCATATTTAGAGCCGGAGCCACCTTTTCCAAACCATCGTTTTGGGTATCCATGTTAGTTTTCTGGGGTGTAAGGATCAACATGTTCACCCAGTGACCTGGACCGAGGTATTGGTAAAACCTTGATGGGAACTGCAGAGTTGATAGCTGCAGCACATAACTTTAAGAAGATCTCGGTGATTGCAGGAGTAGGTGGGGGGACCGGGGAGTTACCTGGAAATCTTTGGAGGTTGCAATTGATTGATTTTGAAGATGAAGATAGATGAAAGTGGTGGTTGTGGTTGTAGTAACCGATGGGAACAGACGAACAGATGGTGATTTGCAAAAGTAGAGATTGACAGAACTTCTGGACTTGGTGTTTCTTGGTTTCCTCCTAGAAGTCACATTTATTGTCGAGAGATTGTTTGAAGGCCCCTGATAGCAACATATGATGTCATTGATTTTGACATTGGATATTTAGTTGCTTCCAGTACAATCTAGTGCAAGTTTGACACGTGTTGATATTTGTAATTAGATATTATAGATATGTTTTTTAATTATTTGATGATTTCATCAAACTTTTTGTTTCTAGATGACATTAGACAACACCGAGACCTCTTCTTCAGCCACGTTTGCCTCATCTCGACCTCGGCAGGTGTTCGAAACTATTACCGGCGCTTGGGCTATACCCTGTGCTACTTGGATTATGGATCCGACATGATCCGACATTTTTTGTTGAACATGGAATTTGAAAAAGTGCTTTAAAAGGAAGCTTCTTTTTGCAGGAGCATGTTACATGTTCAAGTTGTTCATGTTGAATATTGGTGAAGAAAGGATGATGTTTGATGTTGTTTCCCATTTATCCTCTAGGTGGTTTAAGCTTAATTGGTTGGTTGGTAGTTAAAGGTAATGCTTCCACGTATTCTCGGTATCCAGAAGAAAAACGATCCTTGTCATACCGCTTTCTCGACATAGTGAACCACCAACATTCATCACCACCAAACCATTGGATGATGTTAGGTGGAGACCTGTAACAACTGTAACCTCTCCCGCTACCGCATGAAAGCCTCAAACGTGTTGCAATTGTGCTGTGGATAGATCTCAGGATGTGCTTCAAAAAAAACGGTGACAAAATAGTTTTTTGTTTTGTTTGATTTTGTTGATGTGTGATACTGTTGATGGGTCAAATTTATGACAATCAATAGGTTGATGTTGTGAGGTATCAGTAGGTTGTGTATCTCACAATTGTTAGAGCTTGAAAGGCGATTTGAGGTCTGAATATTGACAATCAAACTGTATCTCTGACAAGGTAGGAAGGACCCAAAGTTAAGAATGTCAACAGTGGGGTTGCTTGCTCAGTTCTTGAAGCAGCCAGATGTTTGTCAACGGTCCCGACATGGATGATATACTGTAATATTTTGATATATTGATGTATCTATATCGATAATCGATATGTATATATACATGATGTAACTCCAATTTATTTCAATTTATATATATTATCATTATCTATCATACAATCTTTGTATAGATATATAATTCCTTAGACATGTATGTGTGTATATATATATAAATTTACATATATACATGTTCGATCTTTACATACTGGAGACAAAGGCAATTTGTTGCTTCAAGATATTCCCACATGAAACGTCGTGAACCGAGGTGGGGATGGTCAGTATTTAATCAAGGCGCATGCAGGGAAAAGTGGTAGGAAGTCATGCTGTGGATATCAAGTGCTCTTCCAAAATCCAGATAAGATCTGGAAAACTCAATTTCATGGATAATCCCCACTAAAACCTCAAACTGTTTGTCTTTGAATTTTTTGTACCCCGGACCTTTGTGCAACCTTCGTGTGCAATTTGTGTTTTTATATCTCCCGGACTCCTCCACGAGTTCATCGGATGTCCTTGTGCCACTTCTCAAGGACCTGGCGAAATCTGTCTCGGACAAGGGAAAAGCACCAAAGTCCTTTGAGACCAGCTTCGTTGAGGTGGCATCGATGGACATTGAAATAGTCCAACAAAAAAGTTCCTTAAATAAACTGAGCTGTGTGTCAGTGTGTGACGGGTCGTATGCGACGATGTAAAACGGGCACGTTGGATGTTGTTGGGATGTTTTGCATTTCAAATATCAACAGTTTTTTCTAGCTTTACTTGGAGTTGTAAGTCTCAATTGCAACAAAACAGACCCGCCAGGCCGCCGACCGTGTCATGCGTCGTGATATGGAAAGTGGGAAGTCAGGTGGGTATTCAATACCTGGCATGGAATCGGGCGGATGGACTTGGTGTCAAGGAATTTTGTTTGTATACATGCCCATATGTGTACTAGCAAGCTATGTTTGCCAATGTACATCAATGTTTATACATTTGTACTTTCTACATATATACTCAAGTTTACATGTCCCAGACAAAGGACACCTGCATGTTTTTGTTCAAGGAGTTTGATATTGAAACTCAGTCTGCTGCTGTGTCCATGCGTGCATTGTTTCTATCAACCCAGATAGGTTTTCTCTTCACATGAAGTCCGAACTTGATATTCCTCAAAGCAAAAACTAGATTTTCCTGTAGACCCATGGGCCCCATGCACTTCTATTGATGTGTGTTTGTTTTTCCTTCATTTGGTTCAATCAGGACGGACCTACAATGTATTTTTGTCGTTATATAGCTTACCTACCTTCGTCCGTGATTCCACCAGGACGACAGGTGACAATTCTGGCTGTTGCTGGACTGGCGGCAGCTCTGGGAGTTTCTTGGTTCCACCGAAGATTTGATCAACATCGGAACACCCTTTGAACGTCGGTCCGGACTACTTGAGATACCCCGGAACATCAGTCTGCAGTGTTTTGTTGGCCAACAAAATTGATGATGAACAAGGAAAAACCCAAGAAATCATCAATGTCAATAAAATCCTTGTGAATCGCGATATATGTGTACCCCAACAGTGAAATTACACCCAGTTGAAACGGTTGAGCTTGCCAGCAATCCGTGACCCTATATGTATCCTAGGCCTCAGTCTGGCTTCTCCGCAGGCGGCTATTCAGAATTTGGATAAGCCTCACTAACGTCACCAGGTTGGTAGTACATAGAGAATGTAATTTCTCTTATTTTGGGATAATTGAGGATATTTGAGGTCAGTGAAAGATTGTATATTTTTTGTAAAAGCATGATTTAGGTTGAATCAGTTGAGGGTTGACTGATCTGGGAATATTTTGGAGCCGCGAGCAAACCATGTTCCTGAGTGTTTCATTAGGCGGGTAAAGGCCGGATGAAAGGAGATGGTATGTGGCTCTGAAGGGGTACTTTCCGGATCTTTCCAGCGACCTGAACTTTTGCAGAGATGTATCAACTTGGACCTGGGCAAATTATAGCGACCTCGCACGACCTCACCCCAAATGGTAAGGTAGTAGGGGAACCCCCCAACAAGGTGTTTTTTTTTTCAGGGAAATCTGGGTTGGTGAAATATTATTCCATTTGGCCAGATTGGACTCCAATTGATGTCCTACACACTCTTCCGGTGCGGGTGCAGATTTTTCACCGATAAAAAAATCACCATGGTTTCGTTGTGTTTTTGGTGGATCCTAAACCTCTTCACTTTCCACGTGGCTAAGTGGCTACATCCTCGTGCTATCAATTGTGATTTAAATATAGTAGATGAAAATTGATATACGATAAACATATATATGCCTTATTAACCCATCAATTCAGACTTATTTTATAGTAAATCTCCAACAGAATATGCAAAAGTCGCTTATAGATGCTGCTGTTTCCACTTTGCAGGTATTTCAAAAAGTCTGAGAGTTGAGAAGAGCTTTCCGCGATGCTGTCTCCAGATGCCATACCTGATTGGAAGGCATATAGATCTTGCAGAATGCTCACCTTTTTTGCACATGGATTGACATCAAAATAGACCAAGTAAACAATGTGAAGTAAGATTGAACAAACATATTGCTGAGCACCTGCAATTTGTTTTGTACAATGGCTTGATGCAAATACATCGAAACAGAGTTTACCCTATATTTACATTTCAATTATGATTAATTCTGCATATTCTGCTTACATAATATGTTTTCTTTACATACATAATCTCGCACTTAAGCACATCAACCCGCAAAAAGGTTGCTAAGCCTCAGAGTTTATGTCGACTTAGAACTCGACATCCCCGGCGACGACGTGACGCACGAGTTCTTAGTTACGACCCGCAAAATCTGTGGGTGCAGTGGAGTGTTTTAAAGCACCCAAACCTAAGACTCTGTGCTTTCAAGAAGTCAACTCAAGTCAACGACCCTGTTTGGAAGTGATGACAATTTCACTCCCTCAAACAACTAAAAGGAACATAAATGAACAATATCCCCTGAAATTGGTGGTTGGAAGATGAGATTTCCTTTTTCGATTGGCCTAATTTCAGGGGCTATGCGGCTATGTGAGGGAGGGTATCGCTTTTAAATGGTGTCGTTTGGCCACCAAACCCTGTACAGCTTGTCGGGTCTGAGCAAAATAGAAGCGGAAAGGATCTATGGAGGCGGTATGCAGCTCAGCGCATGAAGAGGTAGTGTGGTTTGATCATTGAACTGATATAGATATCTACAAATACTGAAGTTTTAAGGTAAAAAAACATTCAGAATACCAGACATGTTTACACTATGTACAAAATACAAGATGTATGGAAAGTTTGACTTGTGTTTACTGTGACACTCCCCTTTCTCTCTGCAACTTGATGGGGTGTCATTCTCCGACCGCAGCACGTGTGAAAACCAGCAGTTGTTTTTGCGATTGCCTCAATTGGTTTACAGTAAATGGCATTTGGTCTCCCTTAAGTCTGCTATGTTTGTTCCACATGTAGATACACAATTCGCCTTTTTTCCTTATTTCTCCACTGTTCGAACATAAGACATGCAAAAAGATTGAAGAACTCCATAAAAATATCGTGATGTCCGCACGACAAACAGGCTTGCCAACGTAACCGGCAATCGTCCCCTGCCCAACCGAAGGAAAAGGATCAAAGAGCTTGGCAAAAGGCCAGGGCAAGAACAAACTACATGCCCACATGCATCATGTATGTTCTAAGTTTGGTAAAGTGCTGCTTTTGGTGTGCTTGTTTATGTTTGTTTTCCCCTTTCTTTGAGACATTTGCAGACTTGAACTTGGCGTTGCTTTGGAGCTTTTCTGAACAACCAAAAAGATTACTAACATACTACTCCATCCTTCAGGAGGCTGTAGTTTTTGTCTGGGTTTTCCATACCTTCCTAAAGCTTTCCATATTCTCAACCGCACACGGTTCCATTCGTTCCAGAAAAAATGACCCATGACCAAAGGCTGAAGAGGAAAGCAGAAAAGCAGCTGCTGCACTCAGGCAACTCTTATCAAACATGATGTTTTATGGTCTTTTGCCTCCACACCTTAATAAGGTATGGAACATGGAGCAAGTGAAGAGTTGTTTTCTATGGAAGATTGGGACTTTCCATGATTTCTGATTGATAATATCGAGAGGTTTTGTTGATTAATATTTGAGTTTGAGAAATGATGTAAGGTTGGTGTCCTTGCACATATTTCAGCACACTCAGTATGTTTGTTGTTTGATACGCTCTTAAACATACAGTTTGGAACCAATTTGTTTCACCAACCCATGGTGATTCTACCCTCCGCATGCCAGGAAAGAAGTTGAGAAACTTCGAGAAGAAAGGTGCATCTTGAAACTCCGGGACCCATAGTAGATCCATGTATGGTATATACACCTGGGACCTACATTTTGTTGATATTTATCAAACGTAGGTACATATACCATACATGGATCCTATATATGAGCTATGATGTGGATCTACCTCCCCACCCAGGTTTTCTATCGTCACTACATTTTTAGGATCGGGAATCCGTGTAAACTGTAAACCTTCAATCCTTCATTTGCCACTGGAATCCTGGGTGGGAGGATAGATGCAAAGTATGATCCAGTTGGTGACTCCGTCATGATTCATGATCAAAGACTCAGGTTGTGATGTGCTCAATCAGCACTGCCCATGCTATCGATATGTATATGGTGGTGAAAGAGAATGATCAAACAGCCATGGAAGTAGTTTACTGTCCATTCAATGCATGCAGATGTTTATAGTTACAGTTACAGTTTACATGTCATGTTTCTTTCTTGCTTGTAATTCACTTGTAATTTATTGTTTTCTTTGAACCTTCAGTTTATCACTTCCTCACTTGCTTTCCTTCCACTAGCATAGATTTATTTTTGTTGGGGGTAATCATTGGTACCTGCAATGGTACTGGCGTTGATCGAAAAAAAACACGAGTTGAAATATGGAGAATTCAGCATCACTTACAGCTTTTTTTCTATCATCTAGGTGGTGGCAACTCAAATATGTTTCATGTTCACCACTACCTGGGAAATGATCCAAATTTGACTATAATATGTTTCAAATGGGTTGAAAAAAACCACCAACTAGTCATGTTTCTTTAAATTAAAACGTTTTTATATAATCTCAGGTAGTTGGGAGTTGGGATTTTCTCCATCAACTGGTATGACACTGTCGCTAGGCAAGACTTGGATCGACAAGTCAAGGTGCAAAACCGTGGAAACAGACTCAACTCACAGATCCATGAACATGTAAACAAGATGTAGACCAGTACATGTAAGGAAACATGCAATAATTCTAAGTGCATGTTGAAATGTTGTTGATTTTTTTGTAATCATTGTAATCATTCAGAACCATTTTAAGATGTTATGTTAATTTATGTTATGTTTGCTTGAGAAGGTCTCTAACTTTTGGCTGGCAAATGGCAACGCCTTTCTGGGGGTATAGCTCTGATTGAGCAGACAGGGTTTTGCGGATGATGGGTTCATTACAGGGCAGTCTTGAACTTCCTGTACATGATTTTGCACATTGATGCCTATTGATTATACCTATATTATATTTATATATATATATATTTATATACAGTATACAGTATACATATTATATTTTTGTTGATGTTTGTATGTTGTAAGTTTCAGTATGGTTTTTTTTTTCCCCACCTGTCAGGTGAGGGTTGTTAGATTTTATGTCAGACTCTTCTCCTCCTTCTTCTCCTTCTCCTCCTTCTCCTCCTT
>DF245711.1:0-15626 GCA_000507305.1 Breviolum minutum Mf 1.05b.01 | reverse complement strand
GTGGTAACTCGACCTCATCTTTGGCTCAAGACGACGAGTGAAAAAGGTCCGCATCTTTCGTGCGTGGTTTTCACACTTGTGTCACATGAATGCTCTCAGGTGATTACAACCAGTCAGCCTTATTGACCAAAGTCGGATTGTAGCAGGTGTCTTTGATGGTAACTGGATTGCACATAAAGACAGCTGCTTCAAAGATTCCGTGATTGAAAGGGTTACTGTGAACATGTTGGATGGAATCAATTCATTGGAGAAAAGGGGTCTAAGAAACGTCAGGTGGAGGAGCCTTTTGTCGATCCGGTCAAACTATCAGAACCTCGCGAAGGCAGCGTGCAGGACTAGGGCACCTTCTCCTTGGTGAGTTATCACTTGACCCAGAGTCCTTCCATGTCCTTCCTGTATTGTTTCTGCTAGCAAGTGCCTAGCAAGTGTCATCCCTACTTTGGGCATGTTGTCGGAAATTCTTGAATTTGACCATATGCGTTGATGAGTTGTGTATGTTTCTGCAATTTTCTTGCGTTTGTCATTCTGTGTGCATTCACGCAGACCTGCAGGGCTTGTTGGGCATTGCTATGGCATAGGAGAAATTTCAACTTCTCTTAGCGTCCGATGTTTGCAAAGGCCTTGGAGGTGACCGGGCTGCAGGTTTGCCAGTTGGATGTGTTTTTGCACATTCTTAGAAGCAATTCAAGAAGAAAACACGAGACTGAAGTTTCAAACTTGTGAGCAGACAAAGTTACATACATTGTTAGAAGTTCAGAGTCCTTGTGCATGAGGTCGGTTGACGAGGGAAATATTCAGTTCTATTTCAGTTCCCAACTTTCAGTGACTCAGTTTGGGTGCACAAGGATAATCGTTTTTATCAAGGCATGAATAGATTTGCGTTGGTTTGCAGGGACACAAATCAGCGGCGCAATCCTCAGGCGGTTGCGTTCAATGGTGACCTATCTGAAATTGATGCCAAAAATCTGGTGGCAGAGATCATGTCCAAAGTGATCGTGAAATCCATCCCACGTGGGTTGAGACTGGGCTGTACTGGAAAGAGCCTGAGCAGTCTGGCGCAATGGTGGAGGGCAGCCAACGAAGAGTGTGTGCCAGCCTGCAATCGGGTGAGAATGGCACTTTGTTAGCAATCAGCGATGATGCGTTTGACCTTCCAGAAGAACTTCTTCGTGATTTGCTGGCGGCATTTTATCAAATGCGTCCTATCTCCATGCACTTGAAGCTTCGCGCAGAAATGCCCTTAACAGACTTGCTAAGGCTTGCTCTTGGGCCAGGGCCCGAAGGAATTCCAGAAGTTCTCAGACGTTTTGCGATTGACAGTGAGGTTAGGGATGGCAGTGTGCTTCATATCGGAGACACATTTCCTGAGGAGTCCCTGACAAGTGTGCAGTACTCCATGTCAGTGACTTTTGAGGCGCAAGGGGGGTTTTTCGCAAGAGCATTCTCAACATGCAGACAATTACCCGTGCACCTGGAACACAAAATCAAAGCCATACAAAACGCATTCACACAAAACCTGATTCTTGAGAGCGAGCAGTGTTTTGTTACTGTCTCTTACTGTCTCTCACTGACTCTTGCTGTCTCTTACGACTCTTACTGCCACTTTTACATTCCCTGAAGGTTGGAGAGTATGTCGCTGTCAAGTCTGAGGTGAACGACGGACAGTTTGTTTTGGGTCGAGTAGCTCAGTGGCGGCAGGCCAGTGAAGCAAACTTGCGGGAAAACAGCATCATGCGGCAGTACAACGTGCAGCTGTCACCAAAGGGCCTGCCAGAAATTTTGCTTCACAAAGATTTGTACAAGATTTCATGTCGGGGAAATCCAATCTCCATTGATCAAAGCGGCTCTCAGCTGCTCCCGTTCGATGGTGTTGGGGACAGCAGCGCTGCAAATGATAGCACTGGCAACACTGGCAAGTTGAAGGAGATCAAAGCCCAACTTCGTGAGATGTCAGGAATGGATGAAAACCAATACAAGAGCACTCTGAAAAGATTGTACTTGACCTGGCATCCTGACAAAGCTGGAAATACCCCTTTCAACAACATGATTCTGCGCTTACTTTTGAAGCACAAGCAGTGGTATCTTGAAGGTGGAGGTGATGATAGTTGGCTGGAGGACTTTGAAGATCATCAAGCCGATACGGGTTGCAACAACACTGAGAAACAGGCCTGTTCTGCGGGGCTTGCAAGAAGCAGTGATGACATTGGTTGCATGATGTTGTGCAGATGTCCATGCTTCAGTATTTCCATGATGTGCTACTCTGTTGAAGTAGAATCATGTGTTTGATCTATGTATGCTGGAGAAAAGCCCATTTTTCTTTGCTGGAATCCTAAGCTTCCAAAAATGATGGCTGTCATCAGGAAGAGAGCTACACCTACCGGCAAACTGCAACCACACAGGCGCCGCTTTCCTGGCATGCACACATGAACATATGTGTCAAATCTAATGTGGTTTGAAATGAGGCACCACCATCCGCTTGCGTTCATCATTCCTCCGTCAGTAGAGTTCGTGGTCATGTGTTCGGCGATCAATTCTGACATACAAATAAATTTATATACTCATTGATATATACTCACATATATACATTTGTATACGGTACTATCATTTAATATATTTACACACATCGTGCTGAACTTCAAAGGGTTTTGCGCAATGTGTTCTTAATTATTTCACTGCTAGCTGAGACGGCTTGGGTGCTTGGTCCCAAACCATCCCATTCTGGACCCAGGACTCTTGGTTCAGCGAGTTTGAGGAGGATCACAGGAGGCAACAGCATAGAACTGCGCAGGCTAGCACGGTGCAGCGAACGCCGGGTCCACTCTTCTTTGCACCTACGGCCTGGACGTCACCTAGGCCAAAGTTGCAAAGAGAGGAAAAGAGAAGTGAACGGAAGTAAACCTTTTTAAACACAAGTTACATATAGTAAGCCACAGTATACAATAATTTGGGTTTGATTGGACTTCAAAACATTGGTGCCAGATGATATGTGGATTGTGTGGCACGCCCATCGTAGTTTGAAACTAAAAGCAACACGACTCTGACATTAAATGGATAAGTTGTTTCCGCTGTTGGCAGGAAAGTTGATGTGGAGCAGGCGTCATCATGGTTGTGTCAAGCAGAGATTGACCTCAGGGCGATGTCAAAAATGGCTTCGGATTCAGAAGGTGGACCCTTCTATTCTCATGGAGTGTGGCTTGCCTCACAAGTGGTGGAAAAGTCGTTGAAAGGTGCTATGCTGCGGACCTGTGGCTTGACGCAGGAAGAACTGGCGGGCAAGAACGCCCACGATCTTTCAAGTTTTTACCAACACTTGAAGAGCGCAGTTCCCCAAACAGAGCCACAACGACGGGCACAACAGGATTTGCCTGGTGATGAATCCGACATGGGATGGTTGAAGCATGCATACTTGGCCGCGCGTTACCCCAATGCATGTGCTGGGCAGATCCCTGCCAACGTTTACAGAGTAGATGATTTCAGGAGAGCGGAACAGATCGCTCATGAAATGGTCCGTTGGGCCAAGGCTTCGGAAAACTTGCCTTCGCCAACGGTGGCCACTTCCACTACCGTGCTGGTCGGTGAAGAAGCCGCAGTCCCAGCAACTGCGCAGCCTGAAGGGCCCCGCAACCCACAGATGCAACAAGCTGAATTGGTAGACAATGAAGCGCCACCTGCTGCGTTGAAAGCACCAGTGGTTCCAACACCACCTGCATTGACTCGGATCCAGGATACAAAATCTATGCCCTCGAGAAAACGCATCCGCTTGGCTTGACAGGGCCTTACATCCGGATGTTTGGGGGAGACAAAGCAGATTGGTAGGATCTTGGATCAACAATACAGGCAACTTGGAGCTTGGGCTAACCTGCCCTAAGACGAGCTACTTGCAGAGGTCGGCAAAAAACCGAACAGTGTGGTTGACATCGATGAAAAGATGTCTTAATTTGGTGTTCCGGAGGCAACTGGTGGGCCAAAATCCTGGTTATTTGCCGGATTAGCCCAGGTTTTTGTGGATCCTCAAATGAACCAATCAGTAAATCCAATGTTTTCGGCGAAGGTTCCTCAATTGGAAGTTCATTTGTAGCGTTGGAAACGCATTTTTCTCATGAATAGTTTCGAGTTTGTAAGGCTTCCCACCTTCACGGTGATCCAACCACAAGAACTCTGCGAAACTTGTTTGGCTTGCAGTTCTTTAGGATGAACGAATCCAACCAAAGGACCCGTAAAAACAAAAGAGACAGATCTCCAAACGGGACACTGGTTTCCCCAGATGCTCAGAGGCTAGGAGGTACTTGGGATCCATTTACACACATGGGGGACAGTGGATCTCTTGTGAAGTGGCACCCATCAATACCTCTTGAAACACCGCCATGACTTCGGCGCGGCCACGTATAGTGTAGGGAACCTCAGTTGGAGCGGATGAAAGATTTGGATTCCCTTGGCTGGTTCATTGTTTTTTTGTTGGTGGTAAATCTCCAGAATTAAACGGCAAGTAGTTGACATTGTTTGTTTGGTTATCCTTTTTGTTGCTGCTTTGCTGGGTTGCTGGGATTGGTGATGCAGTTGTGATGGCAAAGAGGACATTTCCAAAAGATCGCCAAGCAGGATCTTGGTTTCAGAAAAGAGACGAACATGAAAAGATGTGGGGGCTGATCATGGCTTTGAAGAGGGTGCTGCTCGGAGAGCTGTCAAAAAAAACCTCACTTTCCATGGCCAGCGGCATTTCTTCTCAAGTTGCCGCGAGTCGTGCACCTAAACCATCAATATCAATGCCCTGAATGGTAGACCTGATGGGACTTAAATCTCCGCTTTTTGGGAGATTTATGGCAACAAAAAAACATCAGCTATCCCAAAGTATGTGATGGCATCCAGAATTGAACAAAAATCACCATGCTTCCCCCAAAGATCAATAGGCCACTAGCAGTGTTTGTTCACATCTTGAAATCTCTGATAGCTGGCGCCTCGGGGGCCATGGCATCCACGAAGTCTCGAGTTCCGAGTTTCTCGATTGCAGAGGGAAGAAGGGACAGCAACAAAGGGGATGGAAGATAGGACATGCCATGGAAATCCCCCTGCTTTTTGTTGTTCTTGTTGGGAACTCGTATTTTGTTGGAAACGTCCTGAAAAGAAGAAAACACATCAAACGCATATGATATGTAACATGTCCGGTTCAGACTACATTTAGTTTTTTCAATGTTCTGCAGTGAGATCACCTAAGCCCTCTAGGATGCTGTAGATCAAGCCAGTGTTCCAAGACGCGAAGAAAGATGCACCATTCCAGCTGTTCGAGTACCGCTTCGCCAAGTATTTACCTGAACAATACAAGGTCTTTGACCATACCAGGTCTGTGATATTGAGAAATCCTTCCATGACATTTGGATTGAACATAATTGAACTTCATTTTTGAGAATGGCCAGAAATCTGGAAAGCTGCCTCCACTTCAAGGGATTGATGAATTCACTTGGGATTAGTCAGAATGTTTGAAGTTTGAAATCTTATTTGCGACTCCAGGTCGTCTTCGTTCAACGGAGGCTGATTCCGATTCAGCAGGCGGGAAGATGCTTTCAGGGGTCGACTGGACTGGGGTTACTTGGTCATCGCATGTCATCGCTATTTCACCATCAAGGAAAGATACTCTACATCTTTGCTGGTAGACGTTTTGATGCTGTTTGGAGAATCAGGTTGTTTTGAAGAGGTTTCTCTTACGAGATCACGTGTTATGCTGCAGAGTGGAATCGCTGCAAGTTGCCAGAAGCATTTGGATTTTGTTGAGCCAGGTACTCCGTGGCCTGACACAGATGATGAAGTGACATGGCCGGGTAGCCATGATTGTGGACCTCCACGGCAATGCCCCTTGGAGAAATCTCAGATGGTCATCCCTTGAAAACAAGCGCACAGCAAAAGATGGGATACCATGATAGCAGGATTTGGGAAGACCTGATGCTGAGGTATAGAAACCCAGCTTTTGCTGGTAATCATGGCGAAGAACCAGAAGAATGAGAAGAATTCAGAGAACGAGCATTCGAAGGTTCGCTTTTGAATGGTCTTTGATGGTCTTCCGACTTCGGGGATTGCTTTCAACTTTGCAAGTTGCTATGAAAACTCATCAATCGAGGATAAGATATGTTTGAACCTAGAACATATGTACGTATAATTTTGAGATATACATACTGTACATATCACATACAGACTATTAGAAGGGATTAGAAGGAACATCAAAATCCTAAAAGCTTTTGGAACCACTGCAGACAGTTGAATTCATTGGATGAGGTCAACCAGAGTTGTGTCTCGGATGGTGAAACTTCTGGCACTTCAGCATCTTCCTTAGTGCCTGTGCCACCTACACCCAGCACCGGTAAAGCACGTGCCAATCATACCAAAGCACGTCTCAAACCTGCCAAAGCACGGCAACATCCGGTCTCCGTGGGTCAAGTGGGTGGAACTCCTCCAGTCTCAGAGGATGCCTTGCAGAAAGCGATGTTCACGGAGGCGCAACGCACCGGAGCCTTGGCTTTGAAAAGGGCCAAAGCCATCATGTCAACGGATTCGGAGCGAGTCCAACATGGCAAAAGTGAGTGAAAGAAGTTGAGAGACATTCAATGCATAGGTGACAGGTAGGAAGGTTCTGAGGTTCCGATGGTGTGATCAATGAAGCACAAGTGATTTTTCAGAGTTGTTGCCAGAGATCAACAAAGCCACTTCTATAATAGTACTCTGATTTAGTTTTGTTGCTTGGAACCAAGTGTTTTTTTTGCAAGCTCTTCGCACCGAGATCTCAGGAGGACCGACCCATCTGTCAAAATCTTTGAACATTTTTAAAACGCAGAAACTCGGTGCAGCGACCGAAAAGCCACGAGACGTTGCGCGACGTTGCTCTGCCATCTGTTTGGGGTTTTGTCACTTTGGACGACCCTCTGCTCCAAGGGGTGAAGAGTTGTCAAAGGTCTGGAATGGACAGGGAAGTGTCAACAGCTATTGCTATAGCCGCACTTTTGTGATCCAAAACATGCTGTTTGTTTTGTTAAAGGAAGTGAAATTACACTGACTCATCCTCAGATTTCTTTTCATGAATCACTGAGTTTGATATATTCATCATGATCTTTGCCAAGAGATGGTTCCATCCTTCCTGGTCCAGATTTTTTCCAAGTTGTTTCTACCAAGTTTGTTACCATCCATTTGTTTCTACCAAGTTCACTGCAATTTTCGGCTGAAGATATCAGCCTCAGACACTGCCGACTCTCCCCAGAACGCGGCGACTGAATTTGTTTCTCATTCGCGACTTACAATACGCACTCATTGTGAAGTGTTCCGTGTTCCACGAGACGACATGTCTGTGGTTGAACATGAATTTGCTGATTTCAAGGGTGAACTCTGATTCTTAAATGGATGATTTCGGATGTTTGAATACATGTTAGATTAGATGCTATTAAATGATATGTACTGATATTTGATATGTATACATCATTATACATCTAGACTTCCGAAAAACCTAAGGTAACCAGGCAATCTACCCTTTAGCACGACTTAAGTTTGCTACCCCAAAGATTGCTCACTTTCAGCACAAGAAACAAATCCAAAAAACAGTTTGACTGGGGCACTTTTTCTTTTCCATGTGTTTTTCTTAAAAACACTTTTCTGTTGTGGAGTTTTTACCATCAGTTATCTTCCAAGGGGCCAAGTGAATAAAAGCTAGGGCATTGAGGCGATAAAGTGGGGAAAAAATCCGGCGATCACCACCTGGGTTCGCCGGATTTCAGCCATCAAAAGTATGAGGCCAATTTTCAATAAAAGCTTCCAACAGTTGTGGGAACGGCAACTTTCAAGTCCAATTGCTGTTAGTCAATGTTGAGTCGATTGGATTCCCATATTTATTCAAAGCACTAGAAAAACGACGGCACATAATGGAACAGTTCTATGAATCATCACCTACCTATGGGAAAAATATTGAAACATTCATTCTAGGAAGCAAATGTATCATGATATAAATAAACAACATCGCTAAAAACATATATATATATATATACGCCTCCTAAATACACTCCATGGAACACAACAACAAAAGCCGTAGAAGACAGGACATGAAGCAACATCACTAAAAACAGATACTGTACACCCCTCGAATACAGTCCATAGAACACAACAAGAGAAACGGTAGAAGACAAGACATGAAAGAACAAAGCAGTACAGAAACAGAGAAACACGCCACAACAACTCCATGAACCAACAGATGATACAGCAAAACCGTTACAGACTACAATACCCAAAGGGTAACAACAATAAATGGATCAGGGGGCGTATCTGTTTTTAGCAATGATTTTTTATCGTTTGTTGATACTCGTAAGGTTTGATATGGTGATTTATATCATGATACATTTACTTCCTAGAATGAATGTTTCATTATTTTTTAATGGGAGGGTTGAGCATTTCCCCCATTGTTCACAATTGAAGCATGCGAAATTTCCTTTTCACAACGCAACATGGGCTTCTTCATTGAGGGCGTTGCATCTGCCAAAGTCGGCTTGTGCCAGAGATTCGCCCGCTGGGTGGAGTGAACTGTCAGATCAATGGAGACATTTGAAGCTGAACCTTCCCCTCTTAGAATTGTGGTTCAGTTGAAAATTAATTTCTTATTTCCAAAGTAAATGATTATCCCGGCAAGAGACCCCAAACAGTGTAAAAACGAAATGCAATGTATCTGTGACAACTCTATGTGAGCACTCTNGGGAGCACTCTTTGTGTGACCACCCTATGTGACCACTCTATGTGAACACCGAAAAGTACGAAAATTACTACGAAAAATGAACATGAGTTCTTGGGCCGGATGTTGCAGACCACGGAAAAGTACGAAAATTACCACGAAAAATGAACATCAGTTCTTGGGCCGGATGTTGCAGAACACCCAAAAGTACGAAAATTACCAGGAAACATCGACTTCAGTTCTTGAGCCGGATGTTGCAGCGCCAAAAACGTCAAAAAAGCCCGGGTTTTATTGTAAAAACACCGGTCAAGAGCATTGCAGAACACCGAAAAGTACGAGAATTACCACGAAAAATGAACATCGAAGAAGTTGAAGCGCCGAAAAAGTACGAAAATTCACAGACGAAACCCGTTTTAGACCCTTTCGAGAGCACCGCAGGCACACGAAAAGTACGAGAATTACCAGGAAAAATGAACATCGAAGAAGTTGAAGAGCCGGAAACTATGAAAATTTACAGGCAAAACCCGTTCACGCCGGCCGCGGCCACCCGAAAACTACGAAAATTCACAGACGAAACGAACATGCAAGCACGAAACCACGAAAATAGCGATGAATTCTGCACAGAGCCCCGTCCGCCACCTCGATCTAGCCACCCCGGCTTTTACTATTACCGTAAGAACCCCAAGTGTTACCACACTGTTTGGGGAAAAAGTCCTCATCCTAGGAACTTGAAACATTTTCCATTGATGATGGGAGTAATGATCAATTTTTTTCAATCAGGTTTTGTAAATATTTGGAAGCTAAGGAGCTACACAGAGATGTTTGATAGGTCCCGCATCCCCAAGATATTTGAACTGATGGCAATGATGTTATTTGAGGACAATGGTGAGTTGGAAAGGTTGCCTACCGGTGTTCTGGAACTGCTGAAAATCTATCCTGAAAAAAATCCGGCATCAGACAGTCGACGAGTCGACCTGGCATTTCACTCACCCTTTTTGTGCAAGTGGGCCATGCGAACGATGTTTGAAGCAACTTGTATGCAAGATACACCAGATAGATCACGACTGGAAGATACCGCGCGAGTCCTTTTTTTTTCTGACCTGTGTTTGCTATGGCAAAGACAGACATCCGCAGTTGTGTTGCAAAGACGTGCAGATACATGGAGTTTGGGTTGGGAGTTTGCCGGAGCTGTGACAGGAGTCGTAAGTCCAGTTTGTGATGAGCATGAGTTTTCTTTTTCTTTCTGATATACAAACTACAAAAACCCAACTAACACGAGTATCATGTCCTGAACTGCACAAAAAGTCTCTGAATTTTTGTTGGGTATTTGCGGTATTGGCTTGCTTCTTAAAGGTCCAATTTGAGGGACAGTTCAAATTTCGGTGGCTTCAATTTTGGACCCCGCTCAGAAATCGACTGGAGCTGGACATCGAATTGAAGGCCGTCTGGCAACGTTTGGATGAGGCGACCTGAATCCCTGGTCGTCTTTTAAGGTTGGTTTCTGGTGGTGATAGGTTGGTGAATTTAAGTGGATCTTAGTTACTAAGTGGCTTGTTTGTAGATCATGATCCACTTTATTTCTTTTAGATGCATTTTCAAACCGATTTGTTGCCTTTTTGAAGCAGAGATTTACAGGAAATACACTGATCATCTTTCTCCAAGAAGCCTTCAAGTTTCGACTCTTGCCTTGGATATGCAACCAGACAAGTCATCCAAGAAGTCATGTTGCTACGAACGAAAGACGTCAGAATCTTCTTGGCTTACCTGAACATGTTACATAATATGAAGAGATATGTCCTTCAATCGGGACCACCATGTAGAACAATGAAATCTTGGCACAGAAACCTCTGTCTGGAATTGCAATGGTGATTGAATAGATATGAAGAGATGTCAGATGAATCCAAGATCTTTCAAGCATTCACGGGCAGGTTGCTGCCCGTGTCCACCGACAAGCGCCTTTACTTTCATCCATGGAGATTCGTTTGGAGGTGCGATGTGTGGATATCAGGATGATGTTGACCAAGACTTTGGAGACCTCCAACAAAACTTCCAGATTTTGACATGTTTTTTTGATTTTGGTGTCTTGCTTCAAAACAAACTCACTGGTTCCATCAAAAGACAAATCCCCCCCCAAAAAAAAACTCCCAGGGTGCGACATTTTTTTTTCTAAGATTTGTTCAAAAAAAACACTGGCTGCGATAAGTGCTTCGAATATGGCCGGTTCAAGGAGTTGGTAGATCGATGTGGTGAGGGAGCCGAGATTACTGGGGGTGTTTTTGGGGTTTGGTAGGTCCAAAACTTTGAACAAAACAGAGTGTTTTTTTGTTAAATGCACATTTCGGTGTTATACCCTCCAGGGAACTAACATATCCCCCAAAAATTGCATTTTGAAGATGATTTTCCTTTTCCCAAGGTGGGATATGTTAATTTCCTGGAGGGTATTCTTCAATTCATTGCGTTTTTTTTTTCCGGTTAAAGTCGGCTTTGCGCTTTTTTTTTCTTCAGGTGGAGAAGCAAAGGTGGGCGGCCCAGTAGTCAAGGAAAATCTTGGAACCTGACAACTTTGGGTTGGACAAGTTTTTTTGAGTTCTCTATCAAGCACAAAAAGGTTACTGTAGATGTGTGCGTACAGAAAGTAGAGTACACATAGGTCAATATCTATATATATATATACATACATAATAGATATACGCATGTACCTTTTTGGTCTACTGCATTTGCATCCATGTTGATGTCAGGTGGGACGTCTTGCATCCCAGGTGTGGTTGCCGGTGGCATCGTAGGGACCCAACGGAAAGACTTTGCCAACACATCCAGTTGTCACTGTTCTCAACACTTGTCTTGTTGGAATCCGGTTCTGCCCTTGGTGTCTTGTCAGGCTGATTTGGCAGCTCTTGAAATGAGATGTCAACAACGAATCTCTTCGGAGAGCATCAACCTCACAGCGGATTTGGAGGCCGAAGTGCAGAGCGGAGCGAAAAAATCGAGTCGGGGTGGGTCGAATGAACTTGCGATGAAAAATGTCGCATGGAAAAAGTGAGGGGTTTGTTCCTTTAGAGCTATGGAGGATTTGCCCCTAAAGGTTCTTACTTCTAATAAGTGAGGAATTTGGTGCCAAAGTTTGCAATGAACAGCTGTTGCTGTTTCATAAGACTTGCTGTTTTCGTTTTTTGTTTCGATCTATGAAATTCAGCTCCCGGGGGGCCAGCATCGGGCCATAAACAGCCCTCTTACGGGAGAAACGAGTCGAGTGAAACCTCCCGAACCTCGGCCAGGACTTTGCAGGGCGCGTGGCCCTGAAAGGCACCGTGGAAGGCGACGTCTCACGCAAGATTTACACCTTGGAAAGATGAAGATGGCCATCACCCGTGAAAAGAAACGAAAATGATTGGAACCAAACCTCTATGAGGACATGTTCCATTTTAATTCTTCAGGGGTGTATATCATAAACGATTTTGAATTTTAACTTATTCTTGAGGCCTATCAATGCAGCATGTGTTTTTTTTCCCGATATCCCATAGCACCTACTGAATGAACCGGGCGAAAAGTGTGATCTTAGTGATCACTAAGCACTTCTCTGACTCGACATGCCAGATCTGCAAATCCAACATGCAGCTCAAGTGGATGCACTAAGCTGTGATATATCCGCACTTCAAGCAGGCCCAACGGTACAACAGCTTGGATCGACTTGGATAGGATATGATAGATACTGTAGATTTGGTGCTTTCTTGTGTATCATTTGGTGCTGGTGAACCTTTCTTTGATCATGATGGAGTTGCCATCCATCATGTTTTTCCTATCAGGATTGGTGCATGCATCCTCGGAGCAATTGGAGCGACCTGGGGAAAAGAAGATATGGGAGAAAGACAGAAGTTGGATCAAAAAGCACAAGCCTATCATCCCCTGTTGAATTAGGAGAGTTCATTTTTTTCCATCTGTTATTTTTTTTGTTCGTGGGGTCCATGGTAGTAGTTCCCCACCCCAATCCCAATCCCAAATGAAAAATATGCATATTGTATCACATCATATTGCGGGTTTTTACATACGTGCATGGTTTTAGTAGCAATTGGCATCACCTCTTTAAAGTGCTCCTTAAACAAACAGGGATTTATTGATCCAGGACGTCTCCAAACGACTCCAGGGTATAGTTGAAAATGGGCCCTCGACCCGAACGAGTCTTTGAAGGAAATATGTAGCTTGTGTGATTTCACAACCCTTGCAATGGTAAAGCTCTATGCCTTGATGTGTCAAGAAGTATGAAAAAACAATCTATTTAAAAAAAACGGATTCCTTCTGAAACATGTTTTTGTTTGGGAGAGAGAAACGAGTTTACGTTTTTTTCTGGTGTTGTGGCGCCTTGGTAATAAGAGCTGATCCGACCCATTTGCAATCCTCATGTTTCTTGGATTGTCCATGTTCCAAAGTCAATTGCGTGCAGGAGTTTAGTACCTTTGCGAGAGACACATACCTTTGCAAGAAGGATCACGAAGATGATTGTCACTTGGAGTTAAGGGTTGTAGGATGGTTGGGATCAGTGTCTCCCCGAGAGGACAAAACATGGACCCTTTGAAAAACGTTTGACGGTTTTCCAAGAAGCTATGAATCCTTCACGTGCGCAACTTGTATGGTAGATACATCCTGGATCTTACCATCGTAGTAGTACTAACGTGTAACCAACATACTATACCATTTACCTCCTAGGTGCAAGCCTGCGTGCCAACCAGACCTTGTCGGAGGAGCGTTTTGTGGAAGCAGCTGGCAGATTAGAGGTTGGACACCGAGGTCCCTCAGGAGTTCATATAACACCGCCCTATTTGTTTCTGTCTGTAAGGGTCTAATGTTCCAGATATTCCAGCGTTGATTTTTTGGAAAGGAAGATGATGTCCGTAACCAGGTAACCCATGGACCGATGGATGTCGCGTCTTGCGAGGTGACGCAGCAAGAGTTGCAGGCTCTGGTGCTGCAAACGCAACAGCTCCGGACACAACTGGAGAAACACGAAATCGTGGAGAAGGCGTGACACGCTGCGAATGTTGGTCACCAAAACTGGCATTTCTTGTCACACAGAGATTCTCCTTCCTTTTTTTTGGTGTTGCTTCATAAGCTGCGAGTCAACTGGTTTCTTTGCATTGGAAGATGCACGGTAATGGGGGAAGTGGAGTCCAATGATGGCAGGTGCAAGCGAAAAGTCTGCAACATCTTGAATCGGACATAGCGTCGTTGAAACATCGAGCCCTGGACGGTGATTTGAGTGATGTTGGTGTTGGGCCTGTTAGGTTTGGGGAGAATTTTCAACGGCAAAAGGGGGCAACTTCTCGGAACATCATGTTTTTTCCATTAATTTTTTGGCTCCCAGAATCTAAACCTTGGAGATTTCGAGAGGTGATTCATGGGAGAAAACAACTTACCCTTTCTCCCATAATCATGGTTGAGTGGAAAAAGTCCACCCTAAATGAAAGGATGTCTCTCCCATTTTCCACTGAACCATGGGAGGAAGTGTAATGGCTCAACCACCATGTATAGCTAGACAACTTGACTCAATCATCTGATTGGACTTTTTGGAACCCGAGGAATGCAGGATGATTTTGCGCCAAAGAGTTCCATTTCGCAGGTGGGAGATGTTGGGGAATCGGTTTGGGGAGTGATTTGGGAGGGCTGGGAACTCCAGGCCTCCAATGCACCAACTGAAGCCGTGATGTTTGAAGCACCAAAAAGGGCCCCCTGGTAGGTCTTCGAGATGGCTTCGGAGTCTCATACCAAGTTAGACTTCGCCATGATGGACCGAAGCTTGGCAGAAGGGAGTTGGATTATACCCATGACTTTGTCAAACCAAGTGTGGCTATGAAACTTGAGAAATACAAATACGGGGGGAGTCTGGGAGATAAAATGACACTCTGAACTAGCGGATGCATGTATATGATGAAAGAAAAGTAAAACTGAAGCTCCACCTGGCAGAGAGCTAAAAAAAAAAGATGTCCATTGAGGTGCAAACATCCGGCAACGTATGGAGGAGGAAGCGTCATGCTCTGGGGTGTTTGCCCAGCTTAGCAGCTGGCAATCATTTCCCTCCATGAATTAAGAGGTGACCAACATTTCCGCCTTTTTTCGGCCAATGCCCATACTTGTCCCTACAGTGTTCCCTTCCTAGTTGCTTGGTCGTCCTTGGTGTCAGTGTCGATGTTGGGGTTGTTTTGTAGTGATTGTGGTTGTAGTGGGGGTTGTGGTTGCAGGGTTGTTTGCATGGAAGAAGGTAGGAAGCACAGCTGTTTTGCAGCAGGTTAGTTGCAATCTTGATTTGGGTAGGGATTGATGTCGCTTTCTCGTTCCAACCACATTTCTGACAGGCTTCCCATCATTTTTTATTTCGTTAAGAGTGCTCAACGCTGGCAAAACTGCGACCGCAAAACAGAGGTAACTTTCACCCCTGCAAAACACTTGATAAGATGCAGACATCTTCACAACTCACTTAACGTATGTGGTTTATGTGGTGCAAAAACGCGTGTTCAGTCCGAAGACAAGCACTCCGAAGATGGTGGTTGGCTTGCTTGATTTTCTGATGGTCTTGGCAGGAGTTGGATGGTATCAAAAAGACGCTCTATAGACAGCAATCCACTTTCCAACTGATGGATTTTGCTGTTGAGAGTCGGGATCCTCAGCTCTTGGTTGTCTTTTTGTTTGTTTGTTTGTTTGTTTGTTTGCTTGTTTGTTTGTTTGTTTGTTTTGTTTTGTTTTGTTTTGTTTTGTTTTGTTTCTTTGTTTTTTTTTGTTTGTTTGTTTGTTTTTTGTTTGTTTGTTTGTTTGTTTGTTTGTTCTGTCTGTTTGTTTGTTTGTTTGTTTGTTTGTTTGTTTTTGTTTGTTTGTTTGTTCTGTTTGTTTGTTTGTTTGTTTTTTGTTTGTTTGTTTGTTTGTCTGTATGTCTGTTTGTTTAGTTTGT
>DF245709.1:0-15627 GCA_000507305.1 Breviolum minutum Mf 1.05b.01 | reverse complement strand
GACGACCACCACGACAACAACGACAAAGACAACACCAACACCGACAACAAGCACAAGGACCACAACTACCGTGACGCCGACGACAACATCGACCTCAACACCACCGCCATCACCCATGACGACAACAACAACAACAACAACAACAACAACAACAACAACAACAACAACAAAAGGGCCACGACAATGACAAGTACGATGACGACAAGGACGACAACGATGACATACCAACGACAATGACAACGACAACCACAACGAACAACAACAGCAACAACAACAACAACAACAACAACACCAACAGCAACAGCAACAGCAACAACAACAACAACAGCAACAACAACACAAGGGCCACAACAATGACAAGTACGATGGCGACAAGGACGACACAACGACACACCAACGACAATGACGACGACAACCACAACGAACAATAACATCATCAACAACAACAACACCAACTGCAACTGCAACAGCAACAGCAACAGCAACAGACAGCAACACCAACACCAACACCAACAACAACAACAACAACAACAACAACAACAACAACAACAACAACAACAACAACAACAACAAGACAATACTCATCAGCACAGACACGGGCACCCGCACCAACACCAGCACGAGCACCCACTATCACCAGCACCACCACCACCAGCACCACCACCACCACCACCACCACCACCACCACCACCACCACCACCACCACCATCAACATCAACATCACGAGCACCAGCACCGACAACACCACTAGCAGCACCGCCTTTGTTCAGTCCTGTGTGGGAACCAAAAACACCCGCGGGAACCCCAAAACACCCAGGCAGCAGCCACCGCCACCCTGTCCAGCCCTCCAGCGCTGCCTGGGAACCAGAAACACTTGCGGGAACTACAAACACCAATGTGGGAACCCAAAACACCCACGAGGTAACTGAAAACACCATTACGGGAACCACAAACCCAAGGTGGTGGGAACTAAAAACACCAACGGGAACAGGAAACACCACGGGAACTGAAAAACCAAATCCGGGAAAATAAAACCTCGGGAAGGAAAAACACCATTCCGGGCTGAAAACCCGGAGCCCAAA
Organism: Breviolum minutum Mf 1.05b.01; assembly: GCA_000507305.1. NCBI lineage: Eukaryota > Dinophyceae > Suessiales > Symbiodiniaceae > Breviolum > Breviolum minutum. Next base: position 14,545 of record DF245709.1, on the reverse strand, counting down.
AATATGTTAGTTCCCTGGAGGGTAAATACTCTGTCAAATTTAAGGATTTGTACTTTTGGAGACTTATATTTGAGACATGAAACCCTCATGGAAAAAAAACTAATCCCTCATGCAGTTGAAACCCTTATCCAACATCTAGTATATCTAGTTTCAACTGGATGTGGGTATTTAGAGACCTTTTTGTTGAGGAGATGGTTGAACAATCAAGGAAGCTGGTGCTTCACGGTTTTCACAGCCATGACGAGTCATCTATATAAACTGTTGGATTTGTTACCTTTTGTGGCAACAAAAATACTGCAGTTGAAGAGACCAAGATATTGAAGAAATTGAAATAGAACAAAGCAACCTATATAATTTATGCATATTGATTTATCATTCGTACATATTTATAAATAATTATGATATAGATATATAATGTATGATTGTATGATTTATATTTCATAGGTTGTTTCAGATGGGCCAGGGATGCCTTTTGGGGTCTGATGGACTGGTTGAGGAACTTGCCTTAGCAGTTCTTTCTGAAAGTGCAAATTTACATCAGGATGGTTATTCGATATTGTATCAGGACACATCAAATACAATTCTAGGTGGTGACAACTCAAATATTTTTATTTTCACCCCGATCCTTGGGGAAATGATGCAATTTGACTAATATTTTTCAGATGGATGGGTTGAAACCACCAACTAGAATTCAATGTGGTCATACCCTGCTATACACAAGTATCTCCATTCATAGATATTCATCCCCAATGCCAAACTATGGATGATGTACCCAATCTACCCTGCTGTGTTTTTTTTGGGGGGCGGCCAACAAAATAGACACGGAACCTCTTCAACTTCAAGTCAACAACCCTTGCAAGATGGTAGTAGATCGTCTTCCATACTGTTGGCTCAAAATCCTGCAGCACCTGGGATGTAGAAAGCCATGTAATAATCATGAAGTCTATTTCACCCAAATTAGGTTCAACGGAATTGAGCCATCAACTTGCTGCTTGCAGAACCTCTCAGCAAAACTTGGAGATCTTGTTGGATATTTGTTCATAAGTGTAGACCTTCTCTCCAAAAACCCAACAAAAACAAGATAACCACCCACCCCCTCTTCTGCAAAGTATAAGACTTTCCCAAAAAGGTCATCCCTTAAAAGGGTTTTTAACGGTTAAACCTCCCCAATCGCTGCATGGGAAGTTCACCTTTTTGCTCAACGTTGGGCCCTTTCGAGGCGCTACGGCTTCTGCTTCCTCCCGGACCTTGCAGGTCCCCAGCTCACAGCCGCAGTCCGAGTCGGAAGCCTCCAGTGAAGCCTCCGGAGAAGCGAAAAGAAGACGGTTGACCGTGGTACGAGGAAATTTTTGGCGGATTTCGTTGGGAAAAAACAAGGGAAGGAAATGGGATTTCCAAGGGAAATGGCCGGTTTGAGTTCATGCATTGATTTTTTGAAGTTTTTTTTTTGGGGAGGGGGCGGGGGAGAGAGAGATTCGAAGTGGGGGAGTTGGTGTAGGAGGGTCTGGGTTGAAGGGAGGTGAGGTGTGTTTAAGATCTTATCTTAATGATGGACCTGAGTGTAGGGATCAGAACGAAACGTGGGGGAGATTTGGGGGAGCACGTTTCGAAGTGGATAGTTGCATTATATTACAGGGGGTGACAAATTTCACCTGTTTGGAAGGTCAAGTTGGATACTTTGCCCTTGGTGAATCCTTGTCATGTCGAGTTTAGACACGTAATAAGACTGTTATGCAGAAAGTCGGGGGAGAAGAGGTCGGAACAGAAGCTACCCACACAATTCATCTTTGGTATTAACGGAAACTGTATGTAGAAATTCACCCATACAGGTGATTCGTGCTAAGATATATGCGTGTATTAAATGGTATGTGCACAGAAGGATAATTATACCATACTAGGTGGTGGCAACTCAAAGATTTTTTTACTTTCACCCCGATCCTTGGGGAGATGATCCAATTTGACGATCATATGTTTCAAATGGGTTGAAACCACCAACTAGTTATATAAATATACACCCCCGAAGTTAAACAGCTCGCCCCTGAAAAATAATGGTTGGAAGACGTTTGCCTTTCCTTTTGGGATGGCTGATTTTCAGGGGCTATGTTAAACTTCGGGAGGGTAATGTTCTTGTAAATTAGTCATACATCATGCAGCGCATGGGATTCATGATTTTTTGGGTGTTCCGCTCCCTATTTAAATCCTGGATGCCATGCCTGGATGCCATGCTGCTCCTGGAAGGCGAAACAACACCCACCATTTTTGGGATAGTTAATCTTTTTTAATAAGCAACTTGCAAGTCATGGCATGAACTAAAGGTGGGCCCCTACTCTTCATAAATGGAGTTATAACCCGCTTTTGACTGGCCGTGTAAATGGGTAACTGGGGTTATTTCACCCTACTTAAGCCTACTGATAGGAGATATTTCACCTCATTTTGTAACTGGATCGGTCCACCTTGTAGCAACGTTTAACGTTGTCAACTGCTTGTGGTTTCTCGGAAGCCTTCCAAGCTTCCGAGAAATTCCAGCCGAAGGACATATTCCTTCCGAGCTGGAAGAATTGTTGACGAAGCCTTTTTCGGAAGAAGAGTCGCCCGGATGGATTTCTGCAACCCTGTGGCGAACCGATAGTGGTGTTGAGTTGGAGGTTCTGAGAGTTTTTTTGATGTGTATACATGAGGCATAATGGAAGCTAATGGGGGGTTATCATAAATCTTTTACCTACGGAATTGAGAGGTTGAATTCATTACTCTAAACATGTTGCATCAGGTGATATTGATATACACACACAGGATTTTTTTTGGAGTATAGATAGATAACACGGTTTATGTTGGTGTTTGCGAATGATGTCATGTGTTTGTGGTCTTATCAATATGTGGAGAGGATGGTGTCGGCATGCTAGCCAGTGTCAGTTTGAGTATATAAGCACTGTCCATAGTTGTTGTTCGTTTATGATACAACTCACACTCTGTGATACGTGAGAATCCCCTTGAAAATCTCAAAAAAATCAGGTTTAGGATTTAGCTCGCAATTTGCCCCAGATGATTTCCTTCGGTTGGTGACTGAGTGAAGAACAAACTGAGCCGGACTCGACCAAAGGACCAACGTGACAAACGTATTTTGTTTGTGCAAAAACAGCAGGTGATTTGTTGAACACTCGGCAAATCCCACTAGGAATAAGCCCACTAGGAAGAATCCCACTAGGATCCACCAGGGAAATGTGCCATATTTTGTTGATAGGTCATGAATCGTGTATATTAACATCCTTTCACAAACACACCAATCGTTTCACACGTTTATCGTTCGACCCAAAGATATTTGCGTGATTACAAACGAAACCAGGGTGAGAATCCAATGTTTTTGAGGCGCGAACACATCTTCGAATCCGTGGGATTAACCACGGTCGAACGACAGACCGAGAAACGGCCCATCGTATCTTGGTTCATGTTTCGCTTGAATGGAATGATGTGATGGAAAACTGATAAGGGTTATGGTGAATAATTTTCAATGAAAACTGGGAAGCCTGTTGTTGTTGTTGTTGTTGTTGTTGTTGTTGTTGTTGTTGTTGTTGTTGGATGGGGGTTGAAATCCTTGCAATGCGTCTCAAATGATCTCATTTGGTCTTGTGTTTCTTGTCTAGGATTTTGATTGACGTTTGAGCATTTGATCAGATAGTGGGATGGTGAAATTGTGGTTGTGTCGCTGTTTCCATGCTGTTTCCTAATACAAGACATATACATAATATACGACTGTACTATTGCGTGAACACTGAAAACATCCGAGTCAACTACATGCTCGCCATATCACACCAATGAACATACCGCAAATGTTTTCAAGGTACATGTTATACATATATACATCTTGGGATGCTCCCCCACCCAGTAGCAGTCACCAGTAGGATCATGATTTTTAATCAGGAGATCCCTATGAACCTTTCCTTCCCCACTATTACTAGGAGGGCGTTCACATCCCAAAATATACTTATACAGCATTTTTTCATATTTTTCCATATCTTTATATACAGCGTGTGCCCTCAACAACAACATGGGTTTTTTCACATGTTCCTTTAATCTCTTCAGCCACTTCACCTTGACGTGGAGAATTCCCCACCTTTTTAGCGGCTAAAAAAATACTTGTCTCCTCCGGAAGGCGCTTTGGCTCTTTGGACCTCCGGCCGCAGGGAAAACCTCTGTCAGTGATGAGGTTGGGATCTTTCACCACCTTGGGGTGTCCCTTTTTTGTGCTTTAAGGAAGGATGTTCGACATGGAAAGACTAAGGATGAAACGGATCCAAGATAAAGCTATACACTATGTACCATGGATTTTAAACGCACGTTTTTTTTTGTTTCACTGGGTACATATTTTTGTAACCCATAAGGTAAGATTCCTTGAAACCAACACCGAAAGCACCAGCCAAATCAAACGATCCGCAGGATCATTGTTGTTTTCTGAACATTTAAACGTCATTTCTTAGGTGTCATTTTTGATTTAGGGGAAGGGTACATGTTAGGTTTGGATGGTGATCAAAGGGTGTTGAGATGGTCTGGAAATCCTTTCGTGGCTAATCCCATGAAGGCGGTGGGTTCCAACTATGTCGTGCAATGGTTGTTTTGCTGCATTAGGACTTTTTGAAATACCCCCTCCAAAGATTAACATAGAAACTGAAAATGATGGTTTGGCAGATGATTTTCTTTTTTCAGGGGGCCCGTAAGCCTTGACAAATGCGACATCGGAACCGGCTGAAACAAATTGGGGATCAAGAGTCCAAAATACTTCCGTAGATGTGGCATCTACTGCTGTACCACAGATGTTACTGAAGATGTTTATCTGTATTTGCCGACGCGTGAGTAGAAACTTGGAATCCGGAATTATTGGAAGATATCCCGTAGATGTGCATGGATAGTAAGGGTATATGGGATGTTGTGGTAGAAATTAGTGGTATCTTATCTTCCCAATTTGTTACACTCCCTGAAGCAAACAGGGTCCCTGAAAATAGGGTTTCCCAAAATGAAACTAGTATTCCAACCTTCCATTTTCAGGTGCTACTGTTGATGGTTCAGAAATCCGGCTAACCACTTGATATGAAGAATCTACCATTATTTACAGGGTTTTATACATCCCAGGTGGTGCTAGCTATGCTAGATATCTTCCAGAAAAACCGTATGTTAGGGAGGGTAAGCTACTGGTTCTTGGGATTTTCCTCACCTTTTTGAGGCGGCTTTGGGGATAGAACTGACCTCCCAATCAGCGATTCGAAGAGCGGAATGGTGGGAATTCTTGCAATTTTAAGAGGGTGTGTTGAAATTGACTATATGTCATGTCAGGATTCAGATGCACTCTCAAAAGATAGGAACAGATGCCAAAATGGTGGTTTTATGTTTGATATGGTGTGTTGGAGGTATGGCAGTAGCGGTCTCAGCATCAACATGTCTGTTTCTTGTTGAAAAACTTTTGGATGACCGTTTGAATCAAGCGAATCAGAGTTTTTTGAGACAACCTGAATACCTCCTACATGTTGACTGAATAGATGAGAATAAATTTATAAATACACTCAAGTCCACAGTTTAGCGACGATTTATCAATGACAAGCAACCAAAATAAAACAATTATATCCATACATATCCAACAATCTCAACCTCCATCAATATTTCATCAACCACAATTGTTTCTCAAGAAACTTCTCATTCCCATAGGATCCATGTATGGTATATTTATATTTACCTACATTTAATATAAAAATCCAGCATTCATGTAGGTAAATTATACCAGTCCCATGGATCCTATGGGACTTTTAACTCACCCCTTACCCAACCCCTTGTTGCGGATTTCCTAACTAACGCTACCGAGTTGTTTCTTCAAAAAAACAGGTGGAAGAAGATTATTTCGGAGCCACCGGTGCCGCAGTACCTGGGATTTTCCCATGGGTTTTGACGGTTTCGTTTTTTTGTTGGGCAGGAAATACCCTCTCCCTAGGCATCCAAGCACCGAACCTGAGAATGGTAATGGAACGGAGGTGATTGGACACCCCAATCATCAGCTGAGAATATGACTGGATGCCTAGGGTCTCTGAAACTAACATAGCTGGCTGGAAAATCCACCATTTTGGATCATTTTGGATGGTATTTACCAGGAAGAGATGGGGATTTTCATGGGCGAACTGTTAGTTTCAAGGAGGGTATTTCCCCCAGGAAAAAGAAAAATGCTGTTTTTTTGTTTTGTTTTTTTTTTCCAAAGAAAAGGTTAAATCGATAGGCCGTTTTTTTTTCCAAAAATAAGGAAGGGTAAAAAACAAGTTTTTGGTATTCCGACCAACAAAAGGTGTAATGGTGAAACTTCAAGGGTCAAGGGTTATGTACTGAGATGTTCATCACGGTTTTGGGGGATGTTGTTTCGTGCCCTGATTTTCACTAGGTTTTTTTTAGAAGGTGCCATTTGTTCAGTTTTTTGTGTGAGAAAACAGCAAGGTTTGCAGTTGTTTGATGTTTACGGTGTATACATACATAATCATGTATATAGGTATATAGTATGATAGATGTATTTTTGTTATTTGCCCGATTGGATGGATTATGACAACAACCCGAAGTGATGAACATTCCCAATCATGAACTGACACAATCATGAACTGACACAATCATGAACTGACACTTCTCAAATTTTCACCATTGGATGATCCATTGCAGTTCCTGTTGAGGTCGTGTATATACCGCAACCATGCCTATATATGGGCTACTGTGTATGTATGCAACCCACAGGATCCATGTATGGTATATCTACCTACAGTTTCCATAAAAATCCACCATTCTTGCAGGTAAATATACCAGTCCCATGGATCCTATGGGCAATATGTTTGTCTAAGCCCCAACTAAACCGAGGTGAGCATTGATGGAAGTCATGTCAGGGATTCTCACACTGGTTTTCAGTGCCTTGGACTTCAGTGATAAGGAAATCGAGGGTGTTTGCGGTTTGAAACACGTTTTTAATTTCCTTGGAAAACCTACAGGAAATATATATATAGTGCATATTTTTCTTGGATCTGGCACTGGCGGAGCTTGGGCAAGTTGGGTCAAGTGAGCACATCCGTGGCAAAGGAAGGTTTTATAAACACGATACAATTATGTAAATGATGTGCAAAGTGTTTGATACCTTTCAGAAGCATTGAAGCCCTATCTTGACGTCCCGTCTATGGGAGAGTAGAACGCCCCATTTAAACAGAGAATCAAACTGACTAAACTACAGTAGATGTCACGGCTGGGTTATATACATGCACATATGTATATTATACCGGTATATAATATATATATATATATTACATAAGATGTTTCTTGTTGTTTTGCCAAGGGAGTTGGGTGTCTAAGTAGAAGTTACGGATTCATCTTTGCAAGCAAGCTCCACATTCTTGGTCCCCCCACCCCTGCTGGTCCCCCCAATACACAACAAGCATTAACAATTACATAATGGTGGTGGGACCAAAGGATGCTGTCCGCCCGCTATTTGCATACATCTCGATGTTTTGTCTTGGCCCATCCAACTTCACGGTTCATTTACATTCCCCTTCCCCAACATTGCCACAGCTCAACAGAGTTTTTTACCCACTCACAGTTGACCAAATCTGAGGTTTCATTGACCAAATCTGAGGTTTGTTGTGGATGTTCCCCTTCAATTGCGCCAAAATGTGAGTGTGTGTATGGGGGTTCGAAAACTTGCTAAATCCTGCATCATGCATCACCACCATTTTTTTGTTTCCTAGAATTACTGAAGGCAGATTTACTTCCTTCAGGGAACTAACATACTGTTGATGGAAGAAATCCCAAACAACCACCTGAGATGTTGAAAAAAACCTTGTGTATAAATATTGGAATATTTCTCTATAGCAACTGGTTTTCTCGCCGGAATTTCTGAAACATCAACTGTATCACCTCCCAAAGGTACTTTTTTGAGTCGATGATTTTCATTTTCCCAAGGCGGAGGAAGTCCATACAAACGGGGTAGTAACACCGAGAGTTCACCCTCACTATACGCCCTGTTCAACTTATCGCAAGGTCCCGAAAAAATCGGGGAAGACTCATCTCCTTTGTCAGGAAAGTGCTGAAGCATGGCTTCGATAACCAGATGATCCATGCGGATGCCTGGAGCAAGTTGAAAGCCACAAAGTGCGTGTCACCCAGAGAACGAGATTGATTGATTGGACTGCAGTAATTAAAGATTCTTGCAAAAATTGAACATGTTTCTTTAAACCTTTTTTTTGGTTGGGAACAACTCCGGGTGTCTTTTGTTTGGTAATTTGATATGTTGTCCGGAGTATTTTGGAAAAAATCGCGGGAAGTGAAAGAAGTGAAGTTGGTGTGCCCAGGCACCACTAGACTAGTACCCTGGCATATAAGCGTAGAAGACCATGATATATAAGTGTAGAAAAGTGTCATTTTTTGATACAAATTGGTTTGGTGGATTTCTTTCATGATCTCCCACGAATACCGAGTTGTTTCCAAATATATCGTAGTAGTCCATAGCAGTGTTTTACATTTCTTTTCTGTTGCACATGTTGATACATTGCTTGTTGTAACTATCCCTACATCTATCTATGCTACCTGCAGAAGCCTATGTGTTTACATCTATAAACCCTTGGTGACTCGACAATGATAAATCATCAGCTGCTTGGCACACCTTTGCAGTACCAACATTTATCTCTACTAATGCTGCCCTGGATATGTGGCGCCATATAATGTTCAACCCAACAGGTAGATATATGGTATACTGAGTTTTAACCCCCGTGGCTCCACGATTTCTATCCTTGAAGAGAAACCCTAGGGAGCTAACATGGTCCCACACTCCTTTGCTGCTGCTTATTTTTAAGGATCCTTTTTTCGGTGGTTCCCAGTTTTCAGGAAACATATGTTTGTTGGAAGCATCTCCGGAGTATCCTTATGTATCCTTGACATCTTGACATCGCCATGATAGGTATGTGGAGAGGCTGAAGGAAGAAATCTTCCATTTGGCTGTGAAGAACCGTGCCTTTGAACGACTCAACGTTTTTTAAGTGTTTTTTTTCGACCTTTCCGGGAAAAAACGGGCAAAAACACCTCGCCCCTGACAAAGGTGACATTTTTTTGCGATGAAAAGTTTGCCTTTTCGGGGCCTAGGGGTATAGAGAACGATGAGAACTATAGATGCCTCCTTTATGGTAGAAATTGGTTTTGGTACGTTACAACCTCGCTTGGGGCCAACAAAACATCACAAAAGAAAAAGCAACTGGAAACCGAGTACCAAAACATCAAACAGTCACAAAACATCAATCATCCAACGACACTGGTGTCCTATCATAAGTCACGATTTGCAACTAAGTGTGAGACACATCTTCAATTGGTGTGCCATATGTGCCATGTTTTGTTCCGAGAAAAGGTTTGGAGCTGGGGTTCCAAAGTAGCTTGGATTTGGAGCCTGTTTGGTTCTAGCTCAGACCTAGATAGAATTGAGTTGTGGGTCACCAGTAAGGGAATCATCTACAAAGTTTTTGTGATAATTCAGAATGCTCCTTACCCATAGCATCCATGGGACTGGTATATCTACCTCCATGCAGCTGGTCCATGCACCATAAATTTCAATCAAATGTAGGTAAATGTGCCATGGATGGTATGGATTACTGGCAGGGGGACATACCCAAAGCACCTGGCTTGGATGCCTTCAGAAACGAAAACCTGAGATGATTCCAAAGTGTCCAGATGCCAATTCATGGTAGATGGGTCTAGGATGGTCTACCCCCTGGAAGTTTAACAGCTTGCCTCTGAAAATATACCATCCCAAAAGGCGAGTAGTCTTCCAACCATCATTTTTCAGGGGCGAGCTCTTAAACCTTGGGAGGGTAGCTATATTTCTAGGTGGTGGCAACTCAAACATTTTTTATAATGTTCACCACTAAAATTGGGGAAGATGAACCCATTTTGACAAATATTTTTTCAGATGGGTTGAAACCACCAACCGGATTTTGCCTACAAAGCTGGGGATCGTTTGCCAAAGTCACTTTGATTGTTTTTTTCAACTCCCGAAACACTCCCGAATTTCAATCCAAGTGTGGAGTGTGTGTCATTTGCACAAGAAGGTTCGCCGTCTTTGAAACAATGCAAGTATGTACTATGTACATACCATTTGCTCATTATGGGTATCATGTTCAACATGTTCAAGCCAGAATCAACCACAATCCACGCAAACTGCCTGAGGTCTTTCAAGCAACCAAAAGAACACCAACAGAATTCAACACATCAAGATGTCTTTCCCAGCCCATAGCATCCAAGTATGGTATATTTGCCTACAGCTATCAATAAAATCAACCATTCATGCAGGTAGATATAGCATTCATCACTGGTATGGGCAAGGAAGACTTGGTATTCCGTTGTTTTGTTGTTTGTTTTTGCTTGAAAGGTGAATAATTAGGTCAGCCACCTAGATTCGAGTAAAGGTCCCCATTTGTTCGAACCATGAAGTGATACAAAACAACTCTGTATACATTGACTTGTACCTGTGTGTTTTTCAATCCACCAAAACTACAGTAAAACAACAGCAACAAACAAACAAACAAACAAACAAACAAACAAACAAACAACCAAGCAAGCAAGCAAGCAAGCAAGCAAGCAAACAAGCAAGCAAGCAAGCAAGCAAACAAACAAGCAAGCAAGCAAGCAAGCAAACAAACAAGCAAGCAAACAAACAAACAAACAAGCAAGCAAGCAAGCAAACAAACAAACAAACAAACAACCAACCAACCAACAACCCTTGAAACGCCTACAAGGTCAACACATTAAGATCTGTGATGCAGCACAAAAGCCTGAGCGTGTCTGGGAGCCCCTGGAGGTTTTTTTTGCCGGGAGCGCGTTTGAAGGGATCACCATCCACCAACCACAGGCCAGAAATGGCCTGGGGTTCAAAAATATTTGTACTAGGAAGGCTATATCCATATTTTGCCCTGCAGATAAAAGAAGCATTGCGTGAGCACACGTCAACAAATCGCAGCATGAGAGCCAGTTTCTTTCCCTCATGCAAGTGATATGAGTGTTTTTTTCAATGCAGTACTGTTTAGAAATTTAGCAGCACATCATCTCATCTCCAACGCATCATTTACTTTACAATCCCAGAGGATCCATGTATGGTTTTTGTTTACCTACATTTACCCCAAAAAATCAACCAAATGTAGCCAAATGTAGGGGAATATACCATACATGGATCCAATGGGAATAAAAAGATCACGTGCCATTGTTAGGGGCAACATGCTTGCAACCTCAATCGACGCCAGAACATTATGGTTTGTGCTACCGTGTTTTTTCCCGACTAAAACTTAGTCAATAAAACTCCAGGGATTTGGTCATGATGGAATTCCAGTCATCTATGGGAAGTTCCCAAGAGCTCTAAGTGGTTTCCAGGTGAATTATGTTCCATGCCGAAGAGATTCACCTACAGGTATTACAGGTTATGTAATTGATGTGTTGGGTCTCCTAAAGAGACTTTTTGTGCCCCAAAATCTGTTGGTTATAAAACTTACAAACAAAAGCTTGAGGCATTTATATGGAAACCATGTATTTATACGGGTGTCTCCTACAAGAGAATAGGAACGCCCAGGCAATCTGTTGATTATACTGTAGACATCATTTGTTTCCATTGAAATATTTTGGAGGTTCCTGGTTTTGTCCGATATCCCAAAATGGCATATCCCACATATCCCACTGGCCTAGGCCAGAAAGATGTTGAAGTCCCTCGAAGGTGGCGGGCTTTTTGTCGTTGGCATCCGTCAAAACCGCGAAAGTTGAAAAAAAACCTTGGGGGAAATCTCAAAAGCTGGATGGTCTCAAGAGTTTTCCTGGGGTTTTGTGGTAGCCACTCTAATATAGCTGCCAGAATGGCGTTGTCGCAATTTGACAAATTTGAAGCCAAAAGGTAAATCTACAGGAGCTTACACTTTTTCTCTCTGTTTCTTTCTTCAGATCTATTACAGTGTGTATACAGGGAGCTAGTAGTGATTTTTGCAGCAGTTGCGTTGGTGAACGGATCGTTCCTCGTATATACATAGCTGTGAGCTTCTCTGAAGACAATGCCTCCTACTTACAGCAAGAAATTTTATCCAACCGTTACAGTCATAGAACTTTGCTGAAAACAGGAAGGGGTTTATGTCTATATGCGTATCGGAATCCAAACACACATTGCCAAAGAGAAGTTCTATCTTGAAAACAGCTCACAAATGGACTTGAGAAACAAACAGCTCCTCCAAATGAGTTTGTGGAAGGAACCCTCCTTGCATTAATCCTCCAGATGGAATGGTATCTAATGGGATCTTATTGAATTCCAACTCCCTCAGACTGGTTGGCTATGTGCTTGCAAGCGGTTCAATCTTAACCCCAAACCTTGAACAAAGACGCCCCAGGTAGATCCATGTCATATAGATGAATTATAACTTACAGTAGATTTTGGTTTTCCTGCATGATTCCAGATGTCGGCTAATGCTTTGAATTCTTGGGAATCCACATGAAAATGGATTGTTACTTGAGGGCTAGCACTAGAATCTCAAACCACCGGGCCACAAAGCACCAATTTACCATACCTTTAGACATCCAAATAGCATCCTGAGGTTCGGTCTTTGATCCATCTGTTTTTTTGGGGGACCCCCCGTAATACCAAACCTCAGTTTCGGTGACCCTGGATTAATAATGTCTAGGGATTGTCAGATGGATTAGGGAACCACCGACCTAGACCTGACCTTACTCATAGGATCCATGTATGGTATATTTACCTACATTTACCCTAAAAATCAACCATTCATATATTCATGTAGGTAAATATACCAGTCCCATGGATCCTATGGGTTAGGTGCTTACTGTAGGATTCTCCCTTCATTCAATGATCCAGCGCAAAACCCAGATGCGGACTACGAGTTGCACGCCATGTGCTTGTGGGTTCCGGAGGCCATTTACCATCTTGGCTTGGAAAAGGGGGTCGAACAATGATGGTTGTAAAGATGCCATATGGATGCATATGGTACATACATTTAGGTCCATAACATGCATGAAACTGGCAAACTCTTATCTCCAGAGGGGACACATAAAAAATTGTGCACGAATCAAGTCGCGGTCTCCGGGGTCTGCAGGAATGGAGGATTTTCTTTGAGAAATGTTTTGGGGCAATCCATTTATTGCCTGCTGCCCGAAACCCGTTGTAGAATGATGTTGCCACTTTTGCAGGTCATGAATTCATGTTCTTGGAAAAACCCAACCGCATCGCGAAAAATAACTTTAACAAATGACAAACGACATGTTGAACCCTTTTGTCAACTCGAATGTTTTGGATTACAGTAAGGATTTTTTGACGGCCTACCCAAAGCTGTCAAGATGCCACATGAAATGTGTTTCCATGTAGGCTCTGTATTTTGGCTTGAAGATAGACCAAATCGATTTCCAAACAATGGCATCCAAACAGTTGTTCACCCCCCCCGCGACCAAAAAAAAACAAGTGTTCAAATTACACAGTGATGAAAGTAGATGCCGCAACTCCCAAAAGGTGGGTTTAGTTAGGAACCAATGATAAAACCAAAATACCATGTGACTTATACCACCATCTTCCAGGTGGTACCCTCCCTGAAACTAACAGCAAAAGCCCCTGAAAATTGATGGCTGGAATACGATCCTTTCCTATTGGGGCCCGGCCTATTTTCAGGGGCAAACAAACACTGTTAGTTTCAGGGTCCCGAGATAAAAATCCAACCCCTCACGTTGATCCATCGAATCCTCCTCCCACGGGTCCGTAGGTGGCCATTCGTTCAAGAGGGCAACACCGTTCCGCTGAGAGTGGCCGCGTGGTGTGCTCTTCGTACCTTGGGTTGATGTCCTTGGATTCCTTGGATTTAACAGGTGGTATTACGGTGATATATATATAATCACCCAATTTGCAGGAAATATACCGCTTATATACAGGTCACCTTTGAAAGATGTATTGCTTGGATATGATGGTGTTTTTTTTGGTGTTTTTTTTTGGAGATTTTGGTGGCAAAAACGTGGGTGAGAGACGGTGATGATTTTTTTGTTTAAAACCTTGTGTCGTGGGAGGTTTTTTTTTAGAACATTTTGGATGTTCAAAAAAACTGAGTCAAACTGTTTGAAGCGGGGTGGAGTTGCAAATGGCCACGGACTAAAATACCGAAATTGAAATTTGCGTTTTAGTTTAGAAACTGGACATGGAATGTAGATCTTGGACATAATGTTGTTTCCTTTCAATTTCAGTCGTGTTGAGTGCCAGCATGATGTTTGTTGGAATCTTGTTTACACATTTACACAAAGATACGTTCTAAATTTAATCTCCAGAGTTACTTTTACTGAGCAGAACATCATCATCGTCGTCATCATCATCATCGTCGTCATCATCATCATCATCATCATCATCATCATCATCATCACCATCATCGTCATCGTCATCGTCATCATCATCATCATTATCATCATCATCATCATCATCATCATCATCATCACCATCATCGTCATCGTCATCGTCATCATCATCATCATTATCATCATTATC
>DF245708.1:0-15637 GCA_000507305.1 Breviolum minutum Mf 1.05b.01 | reverse complement strand
ATTTTTATCTTTTTTTAGCTGTATAGCTCGCGTATTTTTCCTTGCGCTCAGTTTCAAGGATGATAGGGATAAGTACATTTAGATTCACCTTGCACGCAAGACGCACTTTCATTGAAAAAACACATGGAAACTGGAAGGGTTTCCGCAACGCACGTTTTAGTTGAAAAAAGATACGGAGTCCGGGAGCGGTTGGTCGCGTGTCATATGAATTTACAATCACATTGAACGCAAAACGCATTTTACCTGAGAAAACACAGGGAACCTCTGGGGGGATTGGTGCCGCTCGCCTTTTCATTGAAAAATACACGCGTCCCCGAGGGTGGGTCGTGCGTGGCAAATAAATTTACAGTCAAGATGAAGGCCAGGCGCATTTTACATTAGAAAACACAAGGATTTCTCCGCGGTCGGCGGGAGTGACATGTAAATTTACAGTCAAAATGAAGGCCACGCGCATTTTACATGAGAAAAGACAACGATTTCTCCGGGGCATTTTACATGAGAAAACCCAACGATTTCTCCGCGGTCGGCGGGAATGACATGTAAATTTACGGTCAAAATGAAGGCCACGCGCATTTTACATGAGAAAACCCAACGATTTCTCCGGGGTTGGCGGGAGTGACATATTAATTTACAATCAAAATGAAGCCCAGCATTTTACATGAGAAAGCACAACGATTTCTCCGCGGTTGGTGGCGGACTGAGGAGGGAGTGTATAAAAAAGGAACAGAGATTGAACTAGTTGCTAACTCTTGTTAGGGTTGGGGTTGAACTAGTTGCTAACTATTGTTAGGGTTAGGGTTGAGGGTGAACTATAGGGTTGGGGTTGAACCTGAACCCTAACTGTTAATTGGTTAGGGTTGGGATTCAACCTGAACCCTTACTATTGTGTTGATTGAGGCTCGTACTGTTCCACATACACAGGCCATTTCCGTCACAATGGACAGGACGGATGTTGGTTCTTTGCCTTGGGCAGGTCGAGCAAAGCTGGAGGACAAGCAATTGCCGCAGTGCTACTCCAAATGCGTTTGCCTCCATTGAGCATATGATATTTTCAGCACGGCAAAGACGTGCCACCAAGGTCTATTCTCAACACCAAAAGGCCACCGGCAAGGCACCAATAAGCATTAATACTGCCGTGAGAAGTCGACGCAATCTTACAAAATGACGTCTTGTAAGCTGTCAACAAAGAAAGAACAAGCAAAGACGGTGCTCTGGACCTTCATTCTTGATTCTTGCTGTCTAGTCCTTCAACGTGATCATGACGGCGTGCGTTCTGTCTCCACGCCCTTTTTCTGTGCTGAGGAATTGTGTGTATAGCACTTCAAACATCAACGCAGTCAACAAAGCGAGTTAGACCGTCCAAAAGAAAATTGATGTTCTAAGCGTACAACGCTGGGGCAGAAACATCATCGGGGCAAGATTTTCACAGCGTTCTGGCAAACAATTTCTGATGAAAATGGAAACCATTTTGAATGATGTTTATGACTGCTAAGGTTTGCCAGTCTTTTTGCGCAGAGTTTTCAAGGTTTCACAGAGATTGTTTTGCTTCTGATTTGTTCTTTTTGCGTTTCGATTTTTGTTTGGTATGTTAGTTTCATTTTGCAAAGCCTTCAGCGATTCCGGCACAGTGTGCGCGTAGATGTCAACAAGAAAACTCATTTTGCGCAAAGCCTTGATGGAACCAAATGTGCTAGCTGATGTGTTGGTTTCCACGTTGAATGTCATTGTTTTGTCCTCTTCAGCTTTTTGGACACGGTGGCGATGATGATGATCATGATGATGATGATGATGATGATGATGATGATGATGATGATGATGATGATGATGATGATGATGATGATGATGATGATGACTGCGATGATGATGATGATGATGATGATGATGATGATGATGATGATAGTNNNNATGATGATGATGATGATGATGATGATGATGATGATGATGATGATGATGATGATGATGATGATGATGATGATGATGATGATGCCGATGATGATGATGATGATGATGATGATGATGATGATGATGATGAAGAAATTGAGCATGTAGATGAACATGAAGATGAAAATGAACATGAAGATGAAGAGGAAAATGAAGAGGAAGAGGAAGGAAACGGAAGAGGAAGAGGAGGAGGAAGAGGACCATGACACCGCGCATTTTTTGAGTTGTGTGTTGGAACATTGCGTTATAGAGGTTTTTTGTTCAGATTATTTCAGTTTTTGGGCCATGAACAGTTCACGCCTCTATTGTTCCGTGAAATTGAAGATGTGTGGCGTATGTGAATCCGATATTATCAAAACAAACTGCAACTAACATGTTGACAGTGCCGGCATCCTGAAGTTAGCAGGGCCAGCTAAAACGCTGCATGCAAGGTAAGTTCATCATTTTCCCAGGCCCCCGCTTCAAAAATTGACATATCACACGCTACCCTGGCTCCCTTTGCCAGAATTTTGCGGAAATATGAAAAAGGGTATCCCTAACACTAACTGGCAGCCATCCAAACCCATTTTTTTTGTTTGTTTTTTCTTCAAGGCGTTTGATTGTCGAGAGCTCATTGAGCGGTCATTTGGCCTGGTTTTGGGTTGTATAGCAGAACTTACCACCAAGTCACCTTTGCGTGTCATCAGATATTTTATGGGAGCAGTATGCATTGGTTATATTTATATAGATACATATTATTATATATATTTGTATATATTTAATTGATATATGTATATATATATATATCTCAATAAATGGTTTTGTTTTATTCTTTATGGTTCAAGCTTGGATTGATTGTTGAGGCCTTCACAAATTACAATATCAAAACAACAAAATTGATAGAAATTTGGTGGCTTTCAAAGCAGTGATGTTTGGAGCAAATTCGTGTTTAGAGAAGTTGGATCAGAAATTTACAACCTTATCTTTGCATTCGGTCTTTCAAAATTTATTTCACCCAGTCCGCCCGTTGCTATATTGTGGCCCGGTGCTTGGGTGATTGTGAGACTGTTCTTAGCTGCATGCCCCTTTAATGAATTCTAGGGAACACCCTGACTGAGGAAAGATGGGCCACTTTGTCTGGAACATTGTGCGGGACTGTTTCCCAAAGCTCATTTTGGGTTTGATGGTGTCAACTTTTGAGTGGAATTCTTGATGCATAGCATGAAGTTCCTCTCCAGGACTTGAACTTCTTCCTTGTTGCGATCTTCATGATCGAACAATTGCCTGGGAATGAGCTTTTCCACGAGACCTTCCGAAAAATTGCAAGAACCTTAGCCAAGCATCTTCATTGATGCTCCAGTTTGCCGTTTAGTTCAACCTAATGGCGGTCATGACTGCTTCTGATTGCAAGCGTTGTGATGGGTGTTGTGGCTTTGAAACGGTTGTTATTGGGAGGGTGATCAGCCGTTCACTTGCCCAGATCATTGCAGTCATGGTTGCAGTGATGATGTGGAGACTGTTTGGGCACCTTTTCTTTGAGTCTTCCCCGGTTGGAGGCACGGCAATTCTGCAGTCACTGACAAACCTTCAGATGATGTCAATTTTGGTTTCCCTCGTCCGTTTCGCAGGTGCTCGAGTTGGTGGTCCACTACGTCAAAAGAAGACCGAAGGACATGCCGCTTAAGCTTAATGTCATCCTTGGCAACCTTGGATTCAAATGACTAGATTTTTTGACTTGCTCGAAGATCAGGAGGAAAAAGTCAAAAACTGGAATGGGCTGTGTGCGAGATGCAGGGGTGGCGAGCTGCAATGGAGGCTGGAATCACCTCGGCGCAGACATCTGAGGGTCGATATAGTGTCATGATGTCGAGCAGATCGCACTTGTCAGTGGAAAGAGCCAGGATGCAACCTGCATTGTTGCATCCTTGCCAGAACCTCTGGCAGAGCAGGCTGAATTGGTCTCGGGGTTCACCCATGTGAGCAACTTGTACTTACCTTCTGTAAATCGTTTGGAAGATTCGTCCTGCAGGCCCTTTTCGCAGTTTTCGATGGTCATGGTGGATCACAAGTCTCGCACATCGCTTCCAAAGAATTTCCCAAGGCAGGATTGAGGATTTTGTCAAGACCTGAGAAAAACTTGGCTCAAGGAATTGCCAAACAATACACAATCTTGAGCATCACTTTCTGTGTCAACATTGCGACACTTTTGTTAGTTTCACTTCGGCTTCATTCGGACGTGCTGCAAGAGTTGAACCCTGTTTTGGATAATTATGTCATTGGGGAAGCATCACTGGTTTCAAATTTGAAGACAGCGGTCATTGCAAACGCTGAATCTTGATGTGTTGATGTGTTGTTGTTTTTTCAGATTCCTTCGCGTAGGTGCTCCAAGTATGTGCCAATAAGTTGCAAGATTCTGCGACTGAAACCCAGAAGGAGGACTTATATAAAATCAAATGTAAATGAAAGACGTTTTCGGTTCCTACCTGTCTGGAATTTGGCTTTGATACCAGGAGATGCAGTCAAACTTGGACATTTCTGGGCCTGGAACACAGAGAGGTTGCATTTGCCAAGAGTCTCAAGTTAACATTTATATACTGTTTGTACATTGGAAACTCAGCAATGGACCAATCAACAGGATATTTTTCTGTGATTTGGAACGCTTTTTTTGAAATGCTACAGGAGTACTATGTAAGGATTCGTTGTCATTCGTCATTTGAGAAGCTTTAAGGATGTTTTTTGTGTGCCATCTACACGAGTGCATGTCTCACTTTGATATGGGGATCTTTGTAAAACTAATGAATATATATATGTACATATATATATATATACATACATATATATATATATATATATGTTAAACATACATACAATTACATTATTACATTTCTAAAAGATGACAGGGCCCGGAATGGCCCCGCGAGTTTCGAGCATGTTGAAAAATGGATTCTTTCGGAGTTTGTAAACCTGACAGTGTCTTGTGCTTTCGCAAAAGATGGGAGACATTTCAAAATGCTGTAATGCCCATGGCTTTCAAGCAAAATCACAGTTTCCCGGAAACTGCGTTTATGAGAAGTCGGTGCAAAAGGCCGCGTCCTTTTTCTGCACTTGTTTGACGGCGTCCTTGTACAAATGGCCAATTTCACGCCACACTCTATCCGCACTTTTGCGAAACGCGCAATACACACGGGTCCATTGAACCTCGGTCAACGACAGGGGATGTGAAAATGGTTGAAACTGCAAGCTAAGCTACATTTCCATTCAAGGATGCTGACAAAAGGCTGGTGGTGGTGGTGGTGGTGGTGGTGGTGGTGGTGGTGGTGGTGGTGGTGGTGGTGGTGTATGAAGCATCGCAAGTGGCAGCGGGTGAACAGGATGGGAACAGTAAAACACACCGTGAATATGACAAGAGGTCAAAGTGCATGGATTTTACGGGCTTAATATGCTCGATCAAACGAGTGAATGTTGTCGCTGAGGCCATGCACACCAGGTACTTCCAGCAGTTCCAAACCCAAGGACGCTGAAGATTGTAGTGCCGTACTGCAGAACACCTTGCTGTTGCTACTGCTGAGCTTCTCTCTATCACGTTACTGTTATACTGTGTTGCTCTATTGTTATGTTGCCATGTCACTATGCTGGTATACCTTCCTGCAGTCCTCCAACATGCTCTTTATACAGTTGAGCACAGGGGAGTGGCCGGCAAATATAAACAACACTTCTCATCAGCACAATCTTGTGATTTGGGAAAATTATCAGGGCAGCTATGACTCTTGTTTGTGCGGAGAGTCTTGGTCTCAGGAAAGATACTGTACCTGAAACTAGTTTGCCAGCAGTTTTGCTTGTAGGCTAGAACAAACACCTGCAGCTAGTGCATCCTGCGTTCATCCTCCCCCGCTGGCGTCTTTCAAAAAAGTTGGACCTGTCAGTGAAATGTTTTGGCAATCTATAGCAGATCACAGACTATGACTATACCAAGGCTGAGACTTCATTTGCTTCTGAAGTGTTTTTGTTCTTTCTGTCTCTCCCTCTCTCTTTCTGTTCAAATCTTTACTTGGGCTGCAGCTTTCCAAAATTCTGAAGTTGCTTGCAAAAGTTCACCATGATTTAGTCCGCAGGAAGGTTGGCACGCTGAAAATTTATACTTCTTCCTTTTACGGTGCAAAGGGACCACGTTGTTTCGACAAGACTTGGGAGTGGACACAATTTCTTTGCCTTTAGCAATGACATTATAAAAGTCCCTGCGGCACCCTGATGTAGCTTGTACAGGAACTGGAAGAAGACGACAAGCCGGGGCCTCTTGCCAATAGATCGATATTTTATCAATTTGGTTGCAAACAATTACAGTATGTGAAATTCCCAAGGAAGGAAATTCAACAGCAGGCAAGTTGACTCTTGAGCCCAGGTGTCGCTTGTCCAACAATGGTGTTGAGGCTGCAGCTTTGCTGAGTGAATGCAGTCCTTTGGTTGACTAGAAACTTTGCTAGGGATTTAAGCACGCAACGCAGGTCAATGGGGCTGTTTTTGGTGAAATACACTTTTGGTACGACCTGCGACTGAATGAGTCAGTGAGTTGATGTGCTCCTAACGTGTAAACAGCCTGTCGTGCATTGCTCTTTGGCCAGCGGCCAGGCAGATATCGCCCTCAAAGCTGAGGGTGGTTTGAGTGGCAAGGTCAATCTGGCTCATTGGACAGTTGAAGCTCCTGTTCCATGATTCAGCACCAGAATGCGGCAAACTTTGACATTCTTTTGAATTCTTTTGAACTGTTGGCTCAAGCTTTGGATATTCTGTGGATCCATTTACTGTAAGTCATTTAAGTCACTCAAGTGGAGATGTCAAGCAAACATCCAGGTTGTATCCAGCGACTGATGCACTTCACGTCACTTCAAGTGCATTGTAAAATAGGACCGAAAGACATTGAACTTCCCTGCTGTTGTAGAGACTTGATGCAAAGGCAGCCAACTGCCCCAGGGCAAAGAGTCACATGCCCTGCATGGACGTGCCACTTTGCAAATGCAAAGGTCCTTCAGACCCGGAATCAGGCAGGAGCTAACGAGGGGAAACATTTCAAAGCCAATGGCCTCAACTTCACTTTGACGAGAATGAGAGCATATCAACTTGGTAACTTATAGGATCTTATAGGCCTTGTTGGAGCATGAAAGGCTCGCTGCGCAAAGTTCCTTGCGAGGTTTTCGGCAGACATGTGCGGCAGCTCACAGCTGTGGCAGCATTGGTCTGGATCCGCCGCAGAGCTGCAGCACCTGACCGAACCGAGCCAACTCTGCCCACTGTAGTACTACGACGCGGCCGTGAATATTTGCTGTCACCTTTGCTTTACGATGCTTCCGTTGAACGGGTCTTCCACTCAGATCCAAATAGTTCTCCATAACCGCTGTTTTGCTTTGGGTTGAAGTTCTGGACTATTGGTCTTATAGATTCTTTTGCCTCCAGGTGCATGGCAGACCGAATGCAGGCGATCTGGTCAAGGTACAGTGCCCTAGGTACTACACCAATTGGAACTCAGAACATGTTGTTGCACATGTCAGGTCTGCGATCAGAATGGCTGCGTGCTGGTACCAAGCCCAGACACACTTCAGAGTCAATTTATTAATACTTGGTTGGCCTTTTCTATTTATATAAGATAGTAAGCGTATTCGTAGCAAGCAGTGGAAAGCCGCTGAGGCAATGGGAGTTTACAATCCCAACTCGATGTACAGAGTGAGAGTTTGGACCTTATTGTATTTTTTTTGAGACCCCCAGCCCTTCGCGGGCTTTGAGACGGGATCCCTATAGAATGAACCAGATAGAGTCATACGAGGCATCGGCCTTTAATAAAAGCTTGTTTCGCAAGGTCCTACAACGCGGTGAAGACAGGCGAAGTGTGATCTGATTCGACGATTAGTTTTTGGAGCCTGGTAGACCGGTCGGTACCAAAGCTTCAGACCTAGGCTGCAAACTAGTTGCAAATTACCTTGCAGGCCTCATCTATCTTCGATCCTGCTGCACCGTTTGCGAGTTGCCATGTCAACTCGTCGTTTGCTTGGCTTGCCCAAAGCTGGACAGGACGGTTGGATGGGGAAGACCATGGAAAATGAAAATGAGTGGAAAATGCATCCTCGTCAATCAGGAAGGCTTTGGTTACTTATTTTAGTTTGATTTTCATTTTAGAACTTCCGTTCCGAGAGGACGAAGCGTTCAGACTCGTCAATGGCGAAGGAGACAGTTTGTCCGGACTGATTGCAAATCCCTTATTTGCTCTGCAACTATTGAGAGCAACCAAAAATTAAACACAATACCACAATGCAACCAAATTCTCAGGGCAGTGTGCCCAGGTTGATGTGTATGGTTGTATTGCAGTAGTACGAGCGGCAGCCTTTTGGGTCCACATCTCAGCAACTCGAGAATCAAATGCGAATAGATGCGAACTGGGTCGATTTCGTTCAAATCCATCAACTTGATGGAACTCGGCTGATCAATTCTAAGGTTGAGAAACATCGCAGTGCAGTGGAGGATGCAATTCGATCAGTCTTCTCTGAGGCAGACATGTGCGTCACAGCAGGATATCTTTAGATAGACTCATAGACTCATGAGACCTGTTTTCGCAAAATGATTTAAAAAAGATAAGTTTTCTTTAAAACTTTTTTGTCAATCTTTCTGATGAAAAAGACTGTACGTTTATTGAGTTGCAGGTTGGGGTTACTATTCGCCTTGTGTGGCGCCAAAGCTGCGCCCACCTCGAGAAGGACTTCCCGAAAGGCTCGCCTCGTTGTCGTTGTCACTAGGTACTGTATATACTAATTATGCACTACCAATATACTTTGTAGATCTATATAGAGACACTTGAGGAAGTCATTAGACTCATTAGATTTGTTTGCTCCTTGCCTTTGTGAGTAGTTGATCTTTGTCATGTTGAGGTGTCTTCTCTCCTACTGAAAGCACTGGGGAGGCTGGTTGCAGCTTTCACCAAGCATTCTGGCAGTCTTGGAGGCCAACATACTATTTGCATGATTACAGCATGTGGCCCAGGTGACAGAGCAGGAAGAATGTCAGGCCAGGTTCATCTTGTTCAGCATGAGTGCGGCTCAATAGATGCGGTTTGTGTCCCCAAGACGTTACTTTGTGTGACTCAAACTCGCACGAGGTTGTTGAGTCTGGCTTGCGCTTCTGGGTCCGCCCAGCTGGTGGCCAGAAGTGGAACTCTGAGCTTTGACAAACTATGTTGCCACGGAGAGATACCGTACGGGGCCGGTACCGCCCTACCGTGTTTACCTCCAAGTTTTGCAGCTTCAACCAAGGACCGGCCTTTATTTGGACCAACGCCTTTCAACCCAGTTTAGGAATGCAACCACTGAAGATTTATGATTTATGTCGCATATTCTCAGATCACCAAAAGTTGAGATTTTCGAAGAGTGAATTGAGTGAAGTCCAAAAGTCCAAGGTGAAAACCGTAAGATGATCCGCTCCTTGGTTGCTCTACAAGATCAGCCAAGAGCAGCAGCCTGAGTTGCCATGTCGGCAATGTGAAATCTTGCAGCAGCCCTGCTTTGATGCTGCCCGAACGTATCGGATGAGGTGCTCGATTTGTGCTGCTACCATGGTGCTTTCGCTTTGGCTGCCCTAGCAGGCTACTGTAGAAGCTGTTTATTTTTGGACACGCATGTAATACTGTAACTTGGCCTGGAATAATTAAGATTCAGAAAAGTTGACGGAAGAGAATCACATCAAATGGATAGGCTTAAGTCAGAATTGATTTGGCTGCAGGAGGTGCGTCCAGTGTCACGGCGGTGGACTCTTCCATGGAGGCTTTAGAGGCTGGGAGTGCACGTCACAATTTCATATACTACGTACATATATGATATGTTCACGAAGTGACTATGTTGTCTGACACTTGTGGTGAATCTTGAGAAAGAAAATTGAACGAAGCATCTTGTAATAGCAGTTTCATCTTGTGATGACTTTTCATTTTTTTAATGACTTTTTTCTCTTTAATATTGAAACTTTTGGCCTGCAAGGTGGCAGCGAGGAACGCTGAGTTGAATGGCTTTGAATCCTCCTTGCAGCTGCAGCATTCAGACCTGACCTCGGTCTTCAACTTCAAACGTAAACAGCAGTTTCAACTCAACAGCATATCCGAGGAAATTAAGCCATCCAAATTATATTTCACATTGTGTAGCTCTGATGTTGTAATGAACAAAATAGAAATTTCATATTAAGTATACAGTATACATTTGAAATTATACATGAGTTAACAACAAAAATTGCAGTCCCTGTATTATTGGAATTTTGTGTTTCACAAACCTTTTCCATTTCCTTTGAGCCTTCAGCCTGGCGGAGATGGTTTCCGACGGTGGACATTCCGACCTGAGGATGTGGCGTCTTTCATGCATCAAGCAGCGGCAGATCAACAGGAACT
The DNA here is from genome assembly GCA_000507305.1 of Breviolum minutum Mf 1.05b.01. Lineage (NCBI taxonomy): Eukaryota > Dinophyceae > Suessiales > Symbiodiniaceae > Breviolum > Breviolum minutum. The sequence continues at coordinate 5,307 of DF245708.1, read as the reverse complement.
CTGACCGTGTCCTTGAACTGTATGTAAGCGCTGTATTCGTGTGTTTACGAGGAGCAAAGGTGAAGATTGTTGCAATATGTTGATATGGCAGGAGTATGATATCATTGTCCTGGACCCTCCAAAATTGGCTCCTTCCAGGCACATCCCGACGGAACGCCACTGCTTTGTGATGTGAATTTTTCTGCCCAGGCGCCGCGAGGCATTGGCAAAGGCGGAGCGGAAATACATGGCATTGAACGAGGCATTGACTCGGTCAGTTTTTGCAGTTTTCTCAAACGGTTCTTTGGAAATTTTGATTTGGTCTTACACAGGCAGCAATACGACTAGTGGCTCCTGGTGGCATACTCCTGACATGTGCCCTGAGTCTTTTGCACTGTTGCTTCCACAATCAGACGGCTCGTAGACTCTAGTAGACGTTTGGGTTGGAACAACACCTCGACACTTTTTTGCCGGCAGTGTCAAATTCAGAGTCCGTTTCGATTTTGCAGTTACACTTTTGCTGATAGATGCAAGCCAAGACTGAGACTCACCAACGCTTTTGCATCCTGAATGTCCACTTGTCACTGTTCAAGCTGACGCCAATTCCCTTGTTCATCCTTGTAGTTTTCGGCCTGGACCTAGCTTAACCATGAGTAAATTTCCGATCCCTTGAATTGAGAACCCAATCACCAGTTGTGAGAAGCAATTATTCCTCGCAACTTTCTCGCAGGTACATGTTCCGCGGCTATGACTCAATCTGGTCGCTTCATGGCAATGGTGAAGGCTTGGGTTTTGCAGAACTCCAAATGCGGTTCATGCATTTTGTGATACAGAAACAGCCTCGGCATTCCGTGGGAGAAAGCCGATTGACAAATCTTTCAAGCGGGAAGGCTGCGGCTTCTGCTGCGGAGCGCGTGGTGCCCTAAGTGCAATTCACTTTGTGACTAGCCAAGAAGCTTGATTAATGCTTTGCTATGCTTCGGTCATTGTTGAGGATCTTGCAGTGCTGCAAATTTCGCAGGCTTGAGATAGGCATTTGTATCTGAACATGTATATACTGTGACTATACACTCACAGTATCACATACAGTAGTTATACACACCCTTCCGACCGTTTCAATGATCATCAGAGTGTGTCTTTTTCTTACGTTCTGCAGAAATCCCACGCAAGGCTGCGCCTGACCACCCTGTTTCCCCTGCTTGCCCAGAGGTGTAGCTTGTGCTCCTGAGTCATTTAGTTTTTGGTTGGTTTCCTGTGCGTATTACGAAGACGTTTGCTCAGGGGAGATTTCCTTAACAGATTTTTGATGATTTTTTCATTTTTTCCTGTCAAGGCGGCGTATTTGACAGCTCTTTTGGCCCGTGTGGAGTGAAAGTGCAGAAAAGTGTCCGATTGGCAGTGCGTGGGACATCCAGGAAGAGCGTGGAGATAACTCCCTCGACTTTTTTTTGAATGATGGCCAAGTGGTTTGCAAGTGCAACTTGCAAGTGCAACTTCATTTCAATCTCAATGTCCATTGGTAAGCAGAGGGTCTTGGTATACTTTATCTCTTGCATGCTGTCAAATCTGTTGCCAGTCACTCTCCATGAGCATGATCGCAATGGATGCCTTTCTACGGCAGGCAAGGGCAGGAGGGGATGGTAGGGCCGGGCACACTCAACCATCTAGGCTGAAGGGAGCCCCTACACAGATTTTTGTAAACATTTCCTTCAGGAATAGTTTTGAGGCCACATGATGAGACAACTGGTTATAGAATTATGATCGTCGAGTGCCTTCCTTTTGCTTTTGCCTCAGCTTTCCAGCCTTCTGACTGAGCTCTGACAGTTGGGGAACGGCCTCAACTCGAAAAGAAACGGTATTCCTCTGTCAAGCTCAAAGCTCAGGACATGAAACTGCAAAAGGTCTGATTCAATCTCTTTCCATTCTTGCCTACCAAGCTCCTATGAAATGCTTATCGCTTGTCATTCTTTGAAACTTGAAACTGTTTTTCAGACCTTTCAGCCCGGCTTTGTTGAGGTCCTTTGGGGATTGTTGCAAGACATTTGGAGGTCCATCAGTCCATCCTCTGTTCATCGTGAATTGGCAAGTCATAGAGTCGTTCTGTCGTTCTTTCGTTCTGTCGTTCTATACTTTTTTATTTTGCTGTCGCAAAGTCTTCATCTCGGTGCTGGTTCGCTACTTTTGGCGCCCTGAAGCTGCAGTCGACCTTCCTTTGAGCATGGGATCACAAGTCCAGGAACCTGCGTGCCATTTTGGCTTTATGTGGGCTGCATTTCTTGCTGTGAAAGTCAGAGTCACATTTTATTCACCTCTTTTTTACACAGCTGGTATCCAAACCCACACTTTCTCAAGACAAGTTTGTTTGAACTTCACCAGAGACTGCCAGCGTTGCTTTGCTCACTTTTCCTGGCCTCAAGCCCAGCATGGCGCGCCAGAGCTTCACTCAGATCATGCAAAAGTGTGATGATCCGTTGATGCTGGATGTTTTTGCATTTTGCCAGTTGTTTTGAAAGTTTGGAAACCGTCAAATGCACCCTGCAGTCAGAAGGTCGCTATACCTTTCTCTGGGGGGACTGGCGCGAATTGGTCTCGGTCTTTCGACCAGTGCCAGCAGTGTCAGCAGTGCCAGCGCCGGCACCAGATTGCTGCATGTCCCTGCCAGAAGCCCTAGGACCCTAGTGTTCGGAAAATGAGAACAAAGCAATCAAAATGTGCGAAATACCAAACGTGCAAGCAAGCAAAATCAACAAATTATGCATATATATATATATATATACACTTCATACTGGAAAATGATTGAAAAAGAGCATACATAGATGTGCTGAAATATGAGAACTAAGTTGCCATTTTTCAATTTTGATTTCGGTTACAATAATTTTCACTGAGGCCATTCGACTAGGACCAAAGAAGGTCCCGAGCTCGGCAAAACAAATCTTGTGCAACTTGCCAAACTTGCATATTTTTTTGGTCACCCCCAGTGTGCATTTTTCGCAAAGCAGACGAGGCAGCAAAAGGTGCTGCGAAGGCGCCAACAACAGCATCGATTCCGGCCGGACCGCCTGGTGCTGGCCAGGTGAGAGATAGAGACTGAGTGGAAGCTTGCTATGCGTTCGTTGCTACTCTTTGCCATGCTTATGCTTTGCTACATGCACCAGTAGTGCCAGCAGTGGAGTCATGCAATGTCGATGCACTGGTGCAGTCCTGGTGCACCTGTGCAGGTCTTCAATATCTATGCTGAGAGACCTGACGAGGAGGTGAAGCCAGATAGCTGGCAGCTTGTCATCTGATGCCATGCCTGAGGGGCAGTAAGCTTCCTGAAATGGCTCACAGGCTGGCACTGAAAGCGGTTGTCACTGAGGTATCCCAATTGGTTATGGAAGCTGGAGACTCCTCCCAAACACTATGGAGACGCATGGCAACAAAAATTCACCGACTTTGCACTACAATATACCTTGTGTACGTACAATTCTGCTATATCCTACAATCAGCTGTCACTGCTGCATCATCAAACTGCTTTCCTTGTGAGGCAGTTGATTTTCTCACCACAGCTAGCATGAATAAGGATGCTTATGAGAATTGCCCATGAGAATCCATCCTTTCCGTTGAGAGGGTGTCAATGTCCGCTTCACGGAGCACCGTTCCCCAGCTTTTGTGCACCTCCATTTTCAATCCACGTTAAGGACCTCACGCTGATGTTTGTGCATGGCGTCGACATCGAAGAGGCAACTAGCCAGATGATACTTCTTGCGCAGTAAACGCCACAGACAGCTTCTACAAGAGTCGCTTGTTTCCTTCCAGGCTACCTTAAGCGACTACCAGCGATTTCTTCGTCAGCACCGCAAAATGGTCATCAAGATAAACAACCTGCGATTAAAGCGCAGCAAGAAAAGGCTCGTTAGATTGTGAGCATGAAATAGGCATGAATGAAGCATAGCCGCATATCCATTCTCTTTGATGGGGTCGACCTATTGGGCGAGTCTTGCAGGCCGGGGCTGAGGATAACCTAAGTGGATGGCCTTCACATGATCCTCAGCTTCGTTTTGAGTCAATTGACTTGGACCGTGTATGCGTTGCTTTGCTCGCAGATGTCTCACTTTGTTTGCTTTGTGGGAGCGCCGAGAAACATGAAGACAAAAAGTCGAATGCTACTGCAAAACAAGCCGGTTGAAATGTAAACCGTAGTATTTGCTGAACTTTTGTTCTCAAATAAAAATGCTTTATTGGAATTGGCTTTGGTGAGTCTCACGAGTGTGTTACCGTGGAGTGCCTTTGCAGGCAAACCGTCAAAAGAATGCTTTCAATTTGATTGGCCGTCGCCTGAGGACTCACGACACTCAATTTCTGAAGTGCCCAGTGAAAAGACTTTAAGGAGGTTGTCTTTCCGAATCCCAATTTACAAACACGTGTTGTGGAGTCATGGATATTATAGATCATTATTGACCGCTGAATCATCCTCTATTTTGTCACCAAGGCAGCACAGCAATTGTCGCTTTGGTCGACTGCAGAGGCAAGCTACACAGATAGGTATCAGAGATGCTAGCATCGCTAGTAGCTCTTCGTGGGTGAAACAAAGACTTTTGCTTTTGCTGTAACTGATTTGGATTTCTTTTTTTGAGATTGAACTGCAGGCTCCACACGCACAGTGACAGTTGCCAATTGTGGAGATTCGAGAGCCGTGCTTTGCAGGGCTGGCAAGGCATGGATTGGGGAAGAGTTGCACGAGCCACATATGCCTTGGTGGACTTTGTTTCTCTTGTTATTCCTTGGTAGCGTATGGTCGTACCATGTCACACCCAAATTGCAAGTGTTAACGATTGTCTTGGATTCTTTTGCTTTTGTGCCAGGCAATTGAGCTTTCTGAGGACAGTCTGGCACTGCAAGTGTTCTGTGACTGACAGTGCCCTGACTTCCATGCAGCGAGGACCACAAGCCAGAACTTGAAAGTGAAGAAAACCGTATCAGGCCTGGCAAGTTCCTTTGGACTACAGGTCGGAATCCCTTTCATAGATCAAGTCAATGAAAAGACTTTGGACCCAGCCTTTCATGTGCTATTTTCGTTGTTTGCTGCTGTAGGGGTGTGCAAAGTATCCTTTTTGTAGCATTTGGTGTAGAACGGCTCCCTCTGTCCCAGCCAAAAAGGCTGCCCTCAAAAAACCAGCATAACAGCATACCTGCAATCTTTTGACATCAGCCTGACCTTTGAGCTTTGTCGAACTTAGGGCAATGCATACACAACTTCTTCCAACTTTCTAGTGTGCTTTCTTTCGGCAGGGATCAGGGCAAATATATATCTATATTAATATATATATATATATATATATATATGGT